>VFSX01000064.1:102500-157500 GCA_016618255.1 Chlamydomonas sp. UWO 241
GCATGGCGTCCTGCATGGGGGGAGGATAAGGGCCGCCTCCCAGCACGGGCCGCGGCAGCGCCGCGGCTACTCGCCAAGCTATGGCAGCGCCAGGCAAGCCGCTCCTGAAGTGTCCCACCAAGGGGCAGTCTAGCAGGAGCCGGGCCAGTCGTATTTTACCCCGCTCGTCAGCGGGACGGAGATCCTCGTCACCAGCAGCGCCGCATTGCTGGGTCCAGGGCTCGGCGACGAGAACGCGCCTCCGATAATCGAGCCCCCCCCACACACACACACACACAAACATACATGCCCCCATCCACACACACACACAGGCCATGCCCTCGCCGGCTTTGACAAAATCGGCGCCCTGACCGCGCCGCCGCCGTGCATGTACACACACACACACACACGTACATGCCCCCATCAACACACGCACACACACAGGCCACGGCCTCGCCGCCTTCGACGAAATCAGCGCCCTGACCGCGGTCGGCCGCGCCGCCGCCGTGCACACACACACGCAAACACACACACACACACACACACACACACTCACTCTCACACACACACACACACACACACACACTCCCCCCCCCCAGCACAGGCCACGCCCTCGCCGCCTTCGACGAAATCAGCGCCCTAACACCTCTCGTACGCGCCGCCGCCATACACACACACACGCACACATGCACACACACGGCCGCACACACACACACAGGCCACGGCCTTGCCGCCTTTGACGAAATCAGCGCCCTGACAGCGGTCGGGCGAGCCGCCGCCGGGTCTGCTGCGGCAGTTCGAGCGGCAGAGCCGGCGGTGAGGGGTGGGGCAGCAGGTGGCGGTCGTGACGCGGTTCTTTCGGCGGAGGCGCGGAGGCAACAGTCGAAGCTGCCCAAGCAGGTGCGCGTGCGCAGATAGCGTGTGACGCAATCTTGGGATCCGGGGGCTTTCCTTTTAAGCGTCCTCCTATGACATATAAACTAGCCGGCGGTGAGGGGCGGGGCAGCAGGCGGTGGTCGCGACGCGGTTCTGTCGGCGGAGGCGCGGTTCTGTCGGCGGAAGCAACAATTGAAGCTGCCCAAGCAGGTACATATGTCGAGCTGTTATTTTTGCTTTTGCGTGCGTGTATGCGTGCGTGCGCGCGTGCAGTCCTTGGAACGAAGTAGCTGGCAGGGCCGGAGGCGAGGGGCGAGGCAGCAGGTGGCGGTCGCGACGCGGTTCTGTCGGCGGAGGCGCGGAGGCAGCAGTCGAAGCTGCCCAAGCAGGTTAACGTTGCAGCTGTGCTGTGTGTGTGTGTGTGTGTTTGTGTGTGTGTGTGTGTGTGTGCATGCACGCGTGGGTGCAGTCCTTTGAACGAGCTAGCCGGCGAGTGAAAGGCGGGGGGGGGGGGCGGTAGCGACGCGGTTTTGTCTGCGGAGGCGCGGAGGCAGCAGTCAAAGCTGCCCAAGCAGGTCAATGCTGGAGCTGTGTTTGTGTGCGTGTGCGTGCGTGCGTGCATGCCTGCGTGCAGTCCTTAGAACGATCTAGCTGGTGAGTGGGGGGCGAGGGGCGGGGCAGCAGGTGGCGGAGGCGGTCGCGACACTGTGCTTTTGGCGGAGGAGCGGAGGCAGCAGTCGATGCTGCTAAAACAGGTGTGTTTTGTAGTTTATGTGTGTGTTTGATGTGGAGCCTCAGACATTGAAATGATCTAGATAGATGCTGTCGGCTGAGGCGCGGAGGCAGCAGTCAAAGCTGCCCAAGCAGGTAACTGCTGCAGCTGTGCTGTGTGTGTATGAGCGCAGCGTCACACGCGCACACACACACACACACACACACACACACCAGGTGCTCACGGTGCTGCTCATGAGCGACGACGCTGCCGCGCTCACAGCACGCTTGGCAGCTTTCGAGCGCAGCGTCGGGCGGGGGCGTGCGAAGGCGCACTGCATGCTGTACTATCTAGCGTCGGTTCTGTCTGACAAACGCAAGGTGGAAGGGAGAGGGAGAGGGGGAGAGGGGGAGAGGGGAGAGGTGTAGGAGGGGGGAGAGAGGGAGAGGGGGGAGAGAGGGAGGGGAGAGGGGGCAGGGGGATGAGAGGAGAGCGGGGGAGAGGAGAGAGGGAGAAGAGGGGAGAGTGGGGGAGGAGGGAGAGAGGGAGGTGAGGGAGGGAGAGAGGGAGGACGAGGGGAAGAGGAGAGAGAGAGAGGGGATAGGAGGAGAGGGAAGGAGGGAGAGAGGGAGAAGGGAGGGAGAGAGGAGGGGAAGGGGGAGAGAGGGGGAGAGGGGGAAGAAGGGGAGAGGGGGAGAGGGGGAGAGGGGGACAAGCAGAGACCTCACACACCACACCACTGCCCCCCCTGCTTCCGCACACACACACACACACACACACACGCACGCACACACATACACACATACAAACACACACGTATGCACGCACACGCGCGCACACACACACGTGCACACGCACATACGCACACGCACACCCATGCACACGCACACACACACACGCACACGCACACACACAGAGGACGCCGCCCCGTTTGCTGACGAGGAGTCTGCCTATCCTGCGCAACCTCATGCACACCACCACTGCCCCCCTGCCTCCGCACACACACACACACACACACAGGATGCCACCCCGTTTGATGACGAGGAGTCTGCCATTTTAAGAGACCTCGTGCACCCCACCACTGCCCCCCCTGCCCCCAGACACGCACTCACACACACACACACACACACACCACTGCCTCCCCCCCCTTGCACCCGCAACTACCCCCTTCCGCACACGTACGCACACACACGCACATGCACACACACACACACACATGCACGCACGCACACACACACACGCACACGCACAGGACGCCACCCCGTTTGATGACGAGGAGTCTGCCATCCTGCGCGTCCTCATCCACACCACCTTTGCCCCCCTTGCCTCCGCACACACACACACGCACACACACGCACACACGCGCAGGACGCCACCCCGTTTGATTCCGAGGAGTCTGCCTATCCTGCGTAACCTCGTGCACACACCACCACTGCCCCACTGCCTCAGCACACACACACACACACACGCACACGCACACACACACGCACACGCACACGCACACGCACACACACAGGACGCCACCCCGTTTGATGACAAGGAGTCTGCCATTTCAAGAGACCTCGCTTACAAACCGCGCTGCCTGGAGGCGTGGCAGTGGCTCTGCACACACAAATACACACACACACGCACACACACGCGCACACAGGACGCCACCCCGTTTGATGACGAGGTGTCTGCCATCCTGCCCGACCTCGTGCACCCCACCACTGCCCCCCCTGCCTCCGCACACACACACACACACGCACACACACACACACGCACACGCACAGGACGCCACCCCGTTTGCTGACGAGGAGTCAGACATCCTGCGCGACCTCGCCTACAACCCGCGCCGACTGGAGGCGTGGCGGTGGCTCTGCACACACACACACACACATGCACACACACACTCACACACACACACACACACACACACGCACGCACAGGACGCCAACCCGTTTGATGACGAGGAGTTTGCCATCCTACGCGACCTCGTGCACACCACCACTGCCCCCCCTGCCTCCGCTCACGCACACACGCACGCACACGCACACACATGCGCACGCACACACAGCCCACACACAGGACGCCACCCCGTTTGATGACGAGGAGTCTGCCATTTTAAGAGACCTCGCCTACAACCTGCGCCGCCTGGAGGCGTGGCGATGGCTCTGCACACACACACACACACACGCACACACACACCTATGCACACAAATACACGCATACATACACACACACAAAAGTCCCGAGCATGAGATTTGTGCTTTCAGAAAGATGCCCAGAACAGCGCCTCCGTGCCCTGCCGCCGCGTTCCATTCAAAGGGCAGCCCTAACCATCTGTAGCGCAGGCGCACACGCACACACACGAACACACACGCACACACACACGTTTGCCGGGGCGGGCGGACGGTGGGAGAGAGGCAGGAGTGGGAGGGGCGCTAAGGCCGCACGCGACGGATGGCGTACCCTGGAGGAAGTGCTTCTGCAATTTTCCCGTGCGTCCCTAGGAGTCCGCAGCAACGGGCAGCAACTGGGGATTTTGGCGCGGGAGGCGGGTGGCGGCCGCTGGCGGCAGATTGGCTGCGCCAGGCGACGCGCTTTTGGGATAAGGCGCGGGGGCGGCCTGACGGTGACCTGCTTAAAGATGCAATGCGGGAGAGCTGGGGGCTGGCCGAAGCGGGGGGGACGTGCTGGGCGGCACGCTTGCAGGTGTGCCTCGGAACTGTGGGGCACACCCTGGCGTGGGACCAGGAGGGACCGGTACGCATCACCAACCTGCTGGACGTGGCGACCGCGGCGTGGCTGGCCGCCGCGACGAGCACACCGGCGCTGCCGAGCGGCACTACCGTGCGAGATGTACCTGAGGAGTGGTCGCGCGGCTTTAAGATGCTGACCTACATGCGGTGGATGGCGGGTAGCGACAGCGAGCCGCCGGCCCTGTTGAGCTCAGGGCTGAACAGTGCTGCCCAGATCACGGCTCTAGCTAGGTTCAGGATGGGGCTCCATGAGCTGCAGATAGAGCGGGGGCGCTACGCCGTGGCGGGACAGAGGCAGCGACGCAGCCAGCGGGCGTGCTGCCTATGCGGTGGGCTAGAGGATGAGGCACACATGGTATTTGAGTGCCCTGCCTATGAAGAGGCACGGGTGCAGGCCCACAGCCTGTTTCGGTCCATCCCTCGCCCCGAGGAGGCCGATTTAGATGAGCGGATGCGGGAGTTTATGAATCCTCGGCCAGGCCAGGAGAACCCCAGGTTCTGGCACGAGTTGGCTGACTTCCTTGTCGCCTGTTTTGAGACACGCACCGCGTGCACAGCAATCATGATGGCAGATGGCATGCTAGGGGTCTAATTTTGACAGCTGCCGGCCTCTTTCCTAGGGTCTAATGCGCCATCAAAGGCGTCCGACGGACTGTAAAATCGACCACACACACATGACGCCAACCCGTTTTATGACAAGGAGTCTGCCACCCACAGAGACCTCGTGCACACCACCACTGCCCCCCCTCCCTCCACGCACACACACACACACACACACACACGCACACACACACACACACGTACACACACTAATGCCCCCCCCCCCTTGCACCCGCAACTACCCCCCTCCGCACACGCACGCACACACACACACACACACACACACGCACGCAGGACGCCATCCCGTTAGATGACGCGGAGTTTGCCATCCTACGCGACCTCGCCTACAACCCGCGCCGCCTGGAGGCGTGGCGGTGGCTTTACACACACACACACACACACACACACACACGCATTTACACACAGGACGCCATCCCGTTTGATGACGAGGAGTTTGCCATCCTACGCGACCTCGCCTACAACCCGCGCCGCCTGGAGGCATGGCAGTGGCTCTCGTCGCTGTACCAGCGGGAGCTGACCGATCTGCTGGTGTGTGTGTGTGTGTGTGTGTGTGTGTGTGTGTCACACCCTGCTATGTGCGTGTGCGTGTGTGTGTTCACCAGCTGGAAATGCGCGATCTGCTGGTGTGTGTGTGTGCGTGTGTGTGGCAGTGGCAGTGGCAGTGGCTCTCATCGTTGTACCAGCGAGAGCTGAGCGATCTGCTGGTGTGTGTGTGTTTGTGTGTGTGTGTGATTTCTGTCTGTCTGTCTGTCTTTCTGTTTCCCCTCCTATTTTGTCTATTTGTTAGCCTGTCTCAGCCTCCTTTGCATGTTTTTTGCGGCGGCGTGGCTGTGGCTCTCGTCGCTGAACCAGTGGGAGCTGAACAATCTGCTGGTGTGTGCACACACAGTTCAGGGTTTCAGGCTTTCATCCTTAGCGCCAAAGACGCACCACGCAGGACGAGGGCACTGCGGCGGACGGCCCGGCCGCATCGCGCGCGCACAAACTCGCAGGCATCCACTCGACCCTTGCACCCGCAACTACCCCCCCCCCCTCCCCCACTCTTCCTTAAAAGGGTCTAAGGCAACAGGTCAGGGGTCCAGGCTCTCATCCTTAGCGTCAAACACGCACCACGCAGGACGAGGGCGTTGGGCTGGCACACGCGCACGGCAGCGCGCACGGCGACGCGGACGCGCAGACGACCTAAACTGCCCCTTGAAGGCTCAGCGTTTTGTGTTACAGGTTACTAACTACCTCCACCACCCACCCACCCCCCCTGCCACCCACTCACCCACCCACCCACACCTGTAACTTCAAAACACACACCCGACTGTAGGACGAGGGCACTGCGGCCGAGGGCCCGCCCGCGTGGCGCGCGCACAAACGCGCAGGCATCTGCTTCATCCCAGCTGCCTGCCAACTGCCTGCCAGCTGCCTTGAGGGCTTGAGCGTGTTGTGTTACGGGTTATCACCTCCCCCCCCACACACGCACACACCACTACCACCCTGACTTCGAAACGCACACAAACCGCAGGACGAGGGCGCTGCGGCAGAGGGCCCGGCCGAGTGGCGCGCGCACGGCGGCTCAAACGGGGAGGGCGGCGCTGACGGTGACGACACGGACGACGACGGTGGCGGCGCAGGAGCCATCGTGAAGCTGCCCGATGGCGGCGCGCTGCGGCTGCAGGTGTGGGGCCGTTGCCTGGGTTTTCGACCCCTCTTGTGACCACTAGAAGGGGGGCGCATATTATCAAGGGGGGCTTGTTATTGAACGCGAGGATGACAGAGGTCCCCACAGCCGTCGCACAGCGTGCATGCACACACACACCCTTCCAGACTTAAGTTGGCCATGGTATGGGGCAGCCACCCCTTGGTCCCGGTCCGGGCGGCCCCCACCATCTGGCTGTGGAAAGCTCTGGCATCATCAAGTTGAATAATTAACACTCCTTCATAATATGCCCTGCCTCCTCCTGATGATGATGATGATGATGATGATGGATTTTGCAGTCGTGTGTGACGAGCCTACCGGCTAGCGTATTCGACCTTGCTCGGCGTATAAAGCCTGAGCGCTACAGACGGGTGGCTGGCTACTGGTGGTGGGGGGCTAGCGGGTCGGGGCTGGACCTAGACAGGGCACTTGGCCCCCAGATCTGACTCCTCCCCCGTGGGGGCACGGCCGGGGTTCACAAGCCCGCGGGATCGTTTCCCCTAGACCTCCACCGTAGCAGCAGCAGAGGCTACTGCTCATTGTGTGTCAGAAGGGACTAAAGTCACAAAACCTCAACGTTCCCGCAGGCGCTGTGGCGGCGGTGCGCTGCGCTGCATGCTCGCGTGCTGCGCGCTCGACACCGATCTCGAGCGCGGAAGACCCCTCTCACGTCCACCACTACAACCCTCAAACCCTGAACCCTACCACTGCAGGCGCTGTGGCGGCGTGCGGTACGCTGCATGCTCGCGTGCTGCGCGCTGGACACCGATCTCGAGCGCGTGGGCATGCGTCACGAGGAGATTGGGCTGCTGGCGCTGCAGGTACACTGAATCACTGGTACTGAATTAAGTGTACTGAAGCAATGGTACTTGGGTGGGTGTATGTATGAGGGAGATACGATAGGATGCGGGGTGTGTGTGGAGGGCGGCGGCTGGGCATGCGAGCACAAGCGCGTGGGCATGCGGCACAAGGAGATTGGGCTGCTGGAGGTATACTGAATCACTGGTGCTGAGTCACTGGTGCTGAATCTGAATCATTGGTGTTTGAATGGGTTCTTTACGATGGTGGTTGGATGGGATGCGATGTGTGTGGGTGGGGGGGTGGGGGGCGGCTGGGCATGCGAGCGTGTGGGCATGCGTCACGAGGAGATTGGGCTGCTGGCGCTGCAGGTATACTGAATCACTGGTACTAAGTCACTGGTACTAAATCACTGGTACTTGAATGGGAAAAGTAAAATGATGGTGATAGGATAGGGTGTGGGGTATGTGTTTTGGCGGCTGGGCATGCGAGCACGAGCGCGTGGGCATGCGTCACGAGGAGATTGGGCTGCTGGCGCTGCAGGTACCGAATGGGTATAGGTCATCACCACGTATTCCACACACACACACATGCACACACACACCCGCACATGCACCCACACACACATATACACACACACGTATACACACACACACACACACGCGGGTCTAATGCACCATCAAAGGCGTCCGACGGAATGTAAAATCGACCACCACGCACATGCACACGCACACACACACACACACGCACATGCAGCTGGCGCGCACGGGCGTCACGCTGCTCCGCCCGCCTGTGTGCGAGCGACTGCCCTCAGCCGGCGCGCCACACACACACACACACGCACACACACACACACACACACACACACAAACGCAGCTGGCGCGCACGGGCGTCACGCCGCTCTGCCCGCCCGCGTGCGAGCGACTGCCCTCAGCCGGCACGCCAACCCCCCCCAACCCACACACACACACGCACACACACACATACCATTCCATTCCAAAGTGTTACATGACTGCAACAGCACTACCCGTACTAAAGTACAAGCAATGTTCCAGAGGTCAAATGGCACATGTGTGTCGGTCTACAGCGGGTGACCAATCAGCGCTAAGAGGGGTACATCACATGGCGGGTGGGGTTGCCACTCTGGCCAACCAACTTCAACTTCAATCGCGGCGTATCATCTCCCCATGGGCCGATTAATTCCATGGGGCGATATTCGGGTGTAGGCAGGCCTAGAGGACGTCGGATCAGCTCCTCGATGGGGCGACAGACGAATGTAGGCGGGCCTGGGATAGGGGGCAGCGGCGGATCATCTCCATGAGCCCACGAACTCGATGGGGCGATGATGAACGTAGGCAGGGGCGCAGGGATGGGGAGGCGGATCATCTCCATTGGCCTCTGAACTCCAAGGGGCGATGATGTAGGTAGGCAGGGGGCGGAGGCAGGGGCGAGGGAGGAGAGGCTGGGGCGTGGGGGGTGGTGAGGCGGATCATCTCCATGGGCCTGTGAAGTCCATGGGGCGATGATGTAGGTAGGCAGGGGGTGGAGGCAGGGGCAAGGGAGGAAAGGCTGGGGGGAGGGGGGGGGGAGGGAGGGCCAGCATGGGGTCGGCGCGCGTGAGGGCGCATGGGCGGGAGGCGCATGGGGCGGGGGTGCATGGGCCTGCATGGCGCGCACATGGGACGGCGAGCTCCATGTGGGGGTGGAGCGTGGGCGGGTTGTCGACTGTGGGTGGGGGAGGGTGGGGGAGAGTTGGACTGTGTAGTTTGGAGCGTGTCAAGGGGGCGAAGGGTGCTGAAGGGGGGCCATGGCGATGGGAGGTTCTCTGTGGTGCATGGTGGCGTGGCGCCGCAGTGGGCGCGGCCGAGGATCCTCGGCGGAGGCGAGGCGGTCTGGGATGCGGTCTATAGTCGACCGAGGAGCTGTTCGGCGCTGGCGAGGGCATGGAGACGGGCTCTGTGATGACATTTTGAATTTGGGTGTCGAGTTGCTCGGTTCGTTGAAGCTGCCCTTCAGACGAAGGCGATGGTGGATAGTCCAGGGTGGGCCGCAGTACATAGGCGGCAGTCGACGGGGGCGACGGCGACTCACATGGGCCGCCCAGGGAGTGGGCCGCCCAGGGAGTGGGCCGCCCAGGGAGTGGGCCGCCCAGGGAGTGGGCCGCCCAGGGAGTGGGCCGCCCAGGGAGTGGGCCGCCCAGGGAGTGGGCCGCCCAGGGAGTGGGCCGCCCAGGGAGTGGGCCGCCCAGGGAGTGGGCCGCCCAGGGAGTGGGCCGCCCAGGGAGTGGGCCGCCCAGGGAGTGGGCCGCCCAGGGAGTGGGCCGCCCAGGGAGTGGGCCGCCCAGGGCCCACACACACACACACACATGCACGCACACGCACACGCACACACACACACACACACGCAGCTGGTGCGCACGGGCGTCACGCCGCTCTGCCCGCCCGCGTTCGAGCGCTTATCTTCAGCCGCCGCGCCGATCGTCCTTGCCGCCGGCGAGGCGCCCCGCGCGACCGCCCCGCACTGCGGCGGCGGCGTTGAGGGCGGCGCGGCAGCGGCGGGCGCGCGGGCCGCGGACCCGACGATCGACGCAGATGGTGACGTGCACATGGGCGACGGCGACGACGCCGGCGCCGGTGGCAGCGGCTTCGACGCGGGGCGCGCGCGCGGCGGGGACGGCGCGGGCGCGGGCGCGGGGGGCGCCGAGCGGCGCACGGAGGCGCAGGCGCAGGGGCAACTCGAGGGGGCGTCGCCGTCCCCCCAGGGGGGGGCGGGGGCGCGCACGGCGTCTCCTGCCGCTGGCGCGTCCCCCGCTGCGGGCGCGCGGCCGGCGCCGCCGCCACCGTCCCCGTCGCGCGCGCGGCTCGCGTACGCGGCGCACCTGCTGCTGCACCATGGCAGGTGTGTGGGGGGAGGGGCGTGTGTGTGTGTGTTTTCTCTCCCATTTCTGTCTGTGTGGGTGGATGTGCGTGTGTGTGGGGGTGGGGGTGGGGGTTGTTGCGCGGCTTGCGGACGCGGCACACCTGCTGCTGCACCACGGCAGGTGTGTGTGTTTGTGTGTGTGTGTGTGTGCGCGAGTGTGAGGGGGCGGTGTTTGTGGGTGGTAAAACACAGAGTGGGGTGATAACACACACGCACACACACAGATAGTGGGGTGGTACACATACAAATACACACACAAACACACACACACGCGCGTGTGCGCGCCCTCCTCACGCGAATGTTGCACGCGCATACACACACACACATACACACACACAGCAGGGTGCTCTTCGACTGGTGCTACCCGTTGCACCTTGCGACTTGCACTCACACACACACATGCATGCACACGCAAACGCGCATGCACACGCACACGCTGGGGAGGAACTGCTGCCGCTGCTCCTACTGCTGCTGCTGCTTCTGATGATGATGATGATGATGATGATGATGTTGCCATGTTTGTTTCTCAGGGTGATCTTTGAGGACGACTCGTGCTACCCGCTGCACCTTCCAACTGCGCACACGCACACACACACACACGTGCGCGTGTGTGGGCACACGTGTGCTGGGGAGCTGCTGCTGCTGATGATGATGATGCTTCCGCCACTGACAATGTTACTCATCTTATCTGTCGCCATGTTTTTTGCAGGGTGCTCTTCGAGAACGATTGGTGCTACCCGCTACACTTCGCCGCACACACATGCACAAGCACACGAACACGCTGGGGCCATACTGCTGCTGCTGCTGCTGCTGCTGCTGCTACCGCTGATAGTGTTGCCATGCTTATTTTGCAGGGTGCTCTTTGAGGACGATCGGTGCTGCCCGCTACACTTCGCCACACACACACACACAAACACACACACACACGCATGCACAAGCACACGCACACGCTGGGGAGAGACTGCTGCTGCTGCTGATGATGATGATGACGATGATGATGCCATGTTTTTTTGCAGGGTGCTCTTTGAGGACGACTGGTGCTACCCGTTGCATCTGGCGTCGACCGCGGCGAGGGCAAAGAGGGCGGGGCCGGACATTGGAGGCCGCAAGGTGCATTTGTCGTCGTGTTTGTGTGTGTGGGGTGGGGGGTCTTGGGGGCTCAGGGCTTAGTACTTGATGCATGCTTCTGGTTGAAGTTCTGGTTACAGTTACAGTTACATCGGCTTTCCAGCAAAGACTATCTCTAGTCCTAGTACCACCGCCTAGACCCAAGTCCAGTTCTGGCCCTAACAATTCCTTGTGAGGGGCGGTAGCCACCAGCCGGCTGCCTGCCAACGTGTAGTCCCAGAGCAAAAAGGAGAGGTATTGTGCGACGCCTTCAAAATGGGTCCTAACTGCTTCCAGGGGATAGTTCTGGTAGGTGGAGGTTGGTGGGGGCAAGGCGCAGGCGCGGGGGGGGGGGGGGGGGCAAAGAGGGCGGGGCCGGACGTTGGAGGCCGCAAGGTGCGTTTGTCGTTGTTGTTGCTGTTGTTGTTGGGGGGGGGAGCAGAGGGGGGGGGGGTAGTTAAGGTTTCGAATCGTGTTTTTACCAGTGAACAGTGTTCTTTGGGGGTGCGCGCTGCACATCGTTCCCACCACAACCACATGCATAGTATACTAGGCACGAGAACGTGCACGAGCACAAACTGGAACTGGAACGCAGGCTAGCCTGCTGCCGTCTGCCGTCATGACACACACCACACACGCACGCACACACACACACGCACTTGCACTCGACCCCGCAAGCTCCGCCAACTCGCGACTGCTTCCCACCACACACACACACACACACACTGAAACTGAAATCGAAACTGAAACCGAAACTGAAACCGAAACTGAAACCGAGTACGAAACCGCAACAAAACCGAATATGAAACTTAAGCCGAGAAGCAGGCGCCTCGCGCATGCCCCCCCAATGACCCCGACGGCCTCTCCTGGCGCTGCTACTGCTGCCGCCATCACACACACACACACACTCACACACACACACACACACGCACACACGCACTCGACCCCGCAGGCTCAGCCAACTCGCGACTGCTTCCCACTACACACACACACTGAAATCGAAACTGAAACTGAAACCGAATCTGAAACTGAATATGAAACTGAAACCCACTACTGCCGCCATCAAACGCACACATACGCACATACACACACTCACTCGACCCCGCAGGCGCCGCGCACGTGGCCTCCCGGTGACCCCGACGGCCTCTCCTGGCGCTCCTACTGCTGCTGCCGCCAGGTTCCTGCAGCTTCCATCCACCCACCCACACTTGCTGAAATTGAGCTGAAATTAAAACCGAAACTGAAACCGAAACCGAAACTGACACGCAGGCGCCGCGTACGTGGCCTCCCGGTGACCCCAACGGCCTCTCCTGGCGCTCCTACTGCTGCCGCCCTCGCACACGCACACACACACGCACACACACGCACACACACACACACACACACACAGTACCCCGCAGGCACCACGCACGTGGCCTCCCGGTGACCCCGACGGCCTCTCTTGGCGGTCCTACTGCTGCCACCCTCGCACACACACGCACACACACACGCACACACACGCACACACACACACACACACACACACAGTACCCCGCAGGCACCACGCACGTGGCCTCCCGGTGACCCCGACGGCCTCTCCTGGCGGTCCCACTACTGCCGCCAGCACAACCAACCGATGAAGGCTCGGTTGGTTGTCCGCCATCACACACACACACACACACACACACATACTGAAACAGAAACCGACACGCAGGCGCCGCGCACATGGCCCCCCCGTGACCCCGACGGCCTCTCCTGGCGCTCCTACTGCTGCCGCCCTCGAACACACACACACACACACACACGCACACACACACGCACACACACGCACACACACACACGCACACACACACACTGTACCCCGCAGGCGCCGCGCACATGGCCCTCCGGGGACCCCGACGGCCTCTCCTGGCGGTCCTACTGCTGCCGTCAGCTCGCGACTGCATGCCAACTGGCGGACGTGCACGTGGGGGGGCTGCTACAGCCGCTGTATGCGCTGCACGCGCACCGGCTCAAGTGGCTGCTGACGCTGCGGGAGGACGTGCAGGTGTGTGTGGGGGGGGGAGCGTGGAGGTGGTTGGGAGGATGTTGGGAAGAGGGGGGTGCTACAGCCGCTGTACGCGCTGCACGTACACTGTTTGAAGTCGCTGCACGCGCACCGGCTCAAGTGGCTGCTGACGCTGCGGGACGACGTGCGCTGGGAGGTTGTTGGGAGGTTGCTGTGGAGGTTGTTGGGAGGTTGTTGGGAGCGGGGAATGCTGCAGTTTCTGCACGCGCATCGGCTGGAGTAACTGCTGACGCTGTGGGAAGACGTGCAGGTGGGGGGAGGTTGCTGGGAGGTTGTTGGGAGGTTGTTGGGAGGTTGCCGGGAGGTTGTTGGGAGGTTGTTGGGGATGTTGCTGGGAGTTTGTCGGACCGCCGCACGCGCACACTCAAGTGTGGAGGGCAGGGCTTCGGCAGCAGCGCACACACACACACACACGCACACACACGCACGCGCACACACACACAGGCTGAGGACGGCGCGTGCGGTGGGCGCCCCGAGTACATTTGTCGGGCCCTGGCTGCACTTTCGGAGCACTGCTTTGACCCTTGGACCGTGGAGCACCTGCACAAAAAAGAGCTCAAGCCGCTGCTGGATCTGCCCGCACGTGCGTGTGTGTGGGGGGGGGGGGGTTGTGTGTCTTGGGGTGGGGGCACGCCCGTGTGTGTGTGTGTGCCCGTGCGATGGGAACTGCTGCCCGTGCGGTGATAACTGTAACGAATATATTTCTCACTCTCTCTGTTTCTCTCACCCTCTCTCTCTCTCTCCCCCTCTCCCTCTCTCCCTCTCTCCCTCTCTCCCTCTCTCCCTCTCTCTCCCTCTCTTCCCTCTCTCCCTCTCTCTCCTCTCTCCCTCTTACCTCTCTCCCTCTCCTCCCTCTTCCCCTCTTCCTCTCTCTCTCTCTCTCTCTCCCTCTCTCTCTCCCTCTCTCTCTCTCTCCCTCTCCCTCTCCCTCTCCCTCTCCCTCTCTCCCTCTCTTCCTCTCTTTCTCTCTCTCTCTCTCTCCCTCTCGCTCCCTCTCTCTCTCCCTCTCTCTCTCCCTCTCTCTCTCCCTCTCTCCTTCTCTCTTCTCTCCCTCTCTCTCTCCCTCTCTCCTTCTCTCTCTCTCTCTCTCTCCCTCTCTCTCTCTCTGTGGTTGTGTATGTTTGTGCTCACGCATGGGTGTTGCTCACGCATGTAACCCAAATCCTCGACACTGAAACCTGACCTGAAACCTGACCTGAATCCTGACCTGAAAACTGACCTGAAAACTGACCTGAAAACTGACCTGAATCCTGACCTGAAAACTGACCTGAAAACTGACCTGAATCCTGACCTGAAAACTGACCTGAAAACTGACCTGAAAACTGACTTGAAACCTGACCTGAAACCTGACCTGAATCCTGACCTGAAACCTGACCTGAAAACTGACCTGAAACCTGACCTGAAACCTGACCTGGCCTGAAACCTGAAGTGAATCCTCGACCCTGAAACCTTACACCCCCAAACAGTGATTCCCCTGTGAGCCGTATACCGCTCCGGGCCGGATTTCCCATTTCCCAGAAAACCACACCATGCTTCGTGGGAGAGGGCGTGGAGGGATGCGTTGGAAAGGTATCGCCAAGAGCAGCACAACGGCACGCGTTGCGTGAACGCCCGCTATGGTTTGCGCCTGGTATGAGCGGTCAAAGTTGCTGGAGCCGGGAATTTTATCACTACTAAAATCGTTCCTAGGGGACACTGCCCCCAAACTGCGCAGCTGCACCCGAAGCTGATATGGCATCTGCTCTGGCAGCATCAGCTGCAGTCCGACACACACACACACACACATGCAGCTGTGCTTAAAGCTGATGTAGCATATGCGCTGGCAGCATCAGCATCGGCCGCAGCCAGACACACGCACACACACACATACACAGTGTCACACACGCACACACACACACACACACACACGCACACGTGCGCAGGTGTTCCCGAAGCCGAGTTAGCATCTGCGCTGGCAGCATCAGCTGCAGCCTGGCACACGCACACACACACACACACGCGCGCACAGCTGCCCCCGAGGCCGAGTTGGCATCTGCTCTTGCAGCATCAGCTGCAGCCCGACACACACACACACATACACACACACGTGCAGGTGCCCCCGAAGCTGATGTGGCATCTGCGCCGGCAGCATCAGCCCAACACACACACACACTCACACACAGTGTCACACACACACACACACGCACACGTGTGCAGCTGTTCCCGAAGCCGAGTTAGCATCGGTGCTGGCAGCATCAGCTGCAGCCTGGCACACGCACACACACACACACACACACACACACACGCGCAGCTGCCCCCGAAGCTGATGTGTTATCTGCTCTGGCAGCATCAGCTGCAGCCGTTGCTGCCGCCGCCGCCGCGTCGCCGCCGGTCGGACACGGCTTGGGGCTGCTCGCGGAGGCCACGTGGCAGGTGCGTTTCACAAACACACGCATACACACACACACACACACACACACTGCTGCTGCTGCTGCTGCTGCTCGGCGCGGTGTCCCTGCTGCCACCAGGTCAGGGTCTCTCTCTCGCACACACACACACACACACACACACACCGCCACCGCCTTGCTCCGCACACCCGCTACTGCTGCTGCTGCTCGATACGGAGTCCCTGCTGTCGCAGTCCTGGCCCCACCCTTATGAGTGGCACGCAGACACACACACACACACACACACAGCTGCTACTCAACGATGCCACCGCCGCCATGCGCTGGGTCGCCGACACCTACTCGGCAGCTTCCCCAGGCGGCTGCCAGCAACACCACCGCGCGCGCACCGCGCTGGCGCGCGCCGCGCTCGCCAGCGGCGAAGTGGCCGTGGCCGCGGAGCACACGCGTGCGCTGTTTGCGCCGCCGCCGCCGCGCAAGCCTGGTGGGTCTTGTGTGTGTGTGTGTGTGTGTGTGTGTGTGTGCGTGCTTGCGTGTGTGTGCGCGTGTGTGTGTCAGCAGCACCACCGCACACGCGCGCGCTGTTTGCGCCGCCGCCGCCGCGCAAGCCCGGTGGGTCGTGTGTGTGTGTGTGTGTGTGTGTGTGTGTGCGTGCATGTCAGCAGCACCACCGCACACGCGCACGCTGTTTGCGCCGCCGCCGCCACGCAAGCCCGGTGGGTCGTGTGTGTGCGTGTGTGTGTGTGTCTGTGTCTGTGGACACACACACATGTGCATGCACACACACACACATACACGTGTACACACACACACACGGCACACACACACACACGCTTACTCACACACACACACACACACAGGTTCACGACGGAATGGTGGCGTTGGACGAAAACACAATCGATGTGCACGCACAAACATGCACACACACACACACACTCGCACACTCACACACACGACATACACAATACACACACACACACACAGGTGCACGCCGCACGCTGTTCCGCGTCGGAATGGTGCCGTTGGACGAAAACACGATCAATGCGTACACACAAACCTGCAAACTCACACACACACACACAAACACACACACTCACACACACACACACACACAAACGCACACACACACAGGTGCACGTCGCACGCTGTTCCACGTCGGAATGGTGCCGTTGGACGAAAACGCAATCGATACGTATGCTGCTACGGTTTCGGCGCGTGGGGCGCGGGAGCAGGCGGCCGTGCGAGGGCGCAAGGTGTGTGTGTGTGTGTGTGTGTGTGTTTGGACGCTGCCACGGTTTCGGCGCGCGGGGCGCGGGAGCAGGCGCCTGTGCGCGGGCGCAAGGTGTGTGTGTGTGTGTGTGTGTTTGGACGCTGCCACGGTTTCGGCGCGCGGGGCGCGGGAGCAGGCGCCTGTGCGCGGGCGCAAGGTGTGTGTGTGTGTGAGTGTGTGTGTGTGTGCTGTGTGTGTGGACGCTACCTTGGTCTCGGCACTCAGGGCGCGGGAACAGGCGGCTGTGCGAGGGTGCAAGGTGTGACACACACACACACACACAACACTCTGGCAAGCCCGGGCGGCGCGGCGCGCGGCGCGGCTCGACCAGCAACGCAGCGGAGGAGGTCGAAGTCGCGATTACCCTGCCCGCCCGTCCCCCCTTCCTCCTCACACACACACACAGGCCGGCAAGCCCGGGCGGCGCGGCGCGCGGCGCGGCTCGACCAAGAGCAAAGCAAAGGAGGTCGGAGTGACTGCTGCCGACGACAATCACGGAAACTGCACCCTGCCCCATCTCACGCCCCCTTCCCCACCCTGCTCGTCCCTCATCCCTGCCCCCTCTCACACACACTCATACACACACAGTCTGGCAAGCCCGGGCGGCGCGGCGCGCGGCGCGGCTCGACCAAGAGCGCTGCGGAGGAGGTGGACGTCACTGCTGCCGACGACAACGACGGCGGCGACCGGATGGACGCTGAGGCTGCGGGCGACGGCGACGGGCCCTCGGGTGCGCAAAATTGGCTCCCTCCTTTATGATGTTAATAAGGATTCCTTATATATCCAGATAGACAACGCCATACAGGAATTATATAGGCTGCGGGCGACGGCGCCGGGCCCTCGGGTGCGCAACATTGGTTCACTACTACATTGGACCATTAGTTCACTCCTACATGATCAGCTACATGATATTCATAAGGATTCCTTACATCCAGGTAAGGAATTCCATGTAAAAGGTCATATATAGGCTGCGGGCGACGGCGCCGGGCCCTTGGGTGCGCAGCAATTGTGGAAGTTTTCTATTGAATCACAGATGGATAGAATACGTGAGCTTCTGTTGTGCTGAGATTTATAAATGTTAAGGGGAAAGTGCGCAGCAGTTGCTTCCCTCCTCTTTATGGTGTTCATCAGGATTCCTTGTAAGATAAGCAATGCCATATGTGAGTCATGTAGTCATGCTGCGGGCGACGGCGCCGGGCCCTCGGGTGCGCAACAATTGCTTCACTCCTCTATATGATGTTGATAAGGATTCCTTGTATCCAGATAAGCATAGCCATACAGGAGCTATATAGGCTGCAGGCGACGGCGCCGGGCCCTCGGGTGCGCAGCAATTGCTTCCCCCCTAGGCTCAGTATTGGTACCAGTGGTGTCATTAGCGCCCCCGCAGCCGCCGCTGCGGGGGCAAACCGGGAAATTTGGGGGGAAACTGCGGGGGCGAATCGCGGGAATTTCGCTCCGAAAAGTGTGAAATTTGACGATTTCGCACTTCCCCGCGAAAAACGCCGCCTGCGGGGGCAATTCGGCATGTTCCCTCCCATGTTGCGGGGGAAAACAGCACATTCTCGGATTCCTTAAATGACACCACTGATTGGTACTGTACTCTTGGTTGACTGTTGGTCCCCGATCGGTACTACCTAGTAAATACCATAAGGGATTATCTTGGTGCCACGGGCGGAGCTAGCTAGAAGCAGGAGTCCCCTTTCTCATGTCGCCATCGTCTTCGTCGTCGCGAGTGCAGACATGCTGCAACAAATCGTCGCTGCGCAGCGCTCTTTGCTGCACGTGCAGCGGGGCAGTGTGCGCGAAGTGATCTCCCACATGTTGCGGTCCCTCCGCTCGCCATCGTCGCCCCGATCTCCGACGCTCAGCCATAGCAACGAGTCTTTGCTGCCTAGGCTCCTAGGCGCACAAGCTGCCGTGCGGTGTGCGCGACATGCAACGTGCTGTAGGTACAGCCATGCATAGCCATTGCATGGCTGTCATAGTAGGCTCCTAGCTTGCAGCCGCCTGCCTCTATTACTAGCGATGTAATAGCGAAGTATAATCACTATTTCGCGGGGTGCGAGTTCTATTCCCGCCCCGCTTTGCTCATTTTTGCGACTAAGTGCGTGCAAGCATGCAAGAACCACGCTGCCTGTGCGCAGCTATCAGCAACCGGGCATCAGGCAGACAGTTAGCAGGCAGGCGCTGCAGCCTGCGCGTGCATGCGGCAGGCAGCGTGCTGCAGGTAGGCAGAGTGTGTGTGTGTGTGTGCTCGTGTGCGGCTAGCATGCTGCAGCTATGCAGCGTGTTGCAGCTAGGAAGCTTGATTGCTTTAGCTGTTAACAATCAGCGTGTGCTGCAGTTGGGGGGCGGCAGCTAGGCGGTGTGTGTGCGTTCGTGCGTGCGCCATGCAGCCAACTGGCAGCTACCAGACCAGGCAGCAGGCAGAAGCCAAAGACACCGATCGGGACGCGACGCAGGAGCCCTTACATACTGATAGAAATCAGCGGACGCTGGGGGGAGGCAAGGGGGCAGCAGAGACACAGAGTGTTACAAAGGTTCGTGGGACAAGATTGTAGTGCTGCGGGTGGGGTGCAGAGCGAGCCCTCGGGCTGATGCAAGGCTGGGGCACGCAGGCACCAGACTGCAAGGACAACCTCTCTCTCTAACCTGGGGGGAGGCAAGGGGGCAGCAGAGACACAGAGTGACTCGACCACCCGACTCCCAGAACTTAAAGAGAGTCCACACCTGCTACAACCCGCAACAACCAGAGTGGGTTGGCCCGGGTGGGATCTCAACCGACCCTCCAACCAACTAGGGCCATGCACGGCTGGCGTGCCGAATGACTCAGTGCCTGCAGCACTGAATCTTATCACTCCCACGCGGCACGATAGCCGCTGCAAAAAAAAACTTAAAAGAAAATCAGATCATGCCCATGTGCTTGCGGCACCACTCAAACTTGACCTTAGGCAGCGCCTTGGTCAGAATGTCTGCCACCATGCGGGCAGTAGGGATGTACTCCATGAGCACGTCCTGGCGCATCACGCGCTCGCGAGCAACGTGGTGCAGCACGTCGATGTGCTTGGAGCGGCTGGAGCCTCCCGGGTTCTTGAGCACAGCGAGGGCGCCCTGGCTGTCGCTGTAGATCAGCGTGGGGCGCAGCGGGATGCCCAGCTCCGGGAAGAGCTGAATCATCCACTGCGCCTCGCCGATGACGGCGCCGGATGCCTGGTACTCGGCCTCCGTGGTCGAGCGCGAGACCGTCTGCTGCGTGGTCGACTTCCAGGAGACGGCGGTGCCGTTGTAGGTTACCACGAAGCCGGTGGTAGAGCGGCGCGTGTCGACGCAGCCAGCGTAGTCGGCGTCGCCGTGGCCCTTGACTGGCTTGGAGCCGTCAGCGGACGGGCCGTACAGAAGACCAAAGCCGGCGGTTCCGCTCAGGTAGCGCCGCACGCCGAGTGCGGCCTGCATGTGCTGCGGCGTGGAGCAACTCATGTACCTGGAGAGCTTGTTCACCGCGTACGTGATGTCGGGCCTGGTGCAGTTGGACAGGTAGAGCAGCAAGCCGACGAGCTCTGCAAACTGGCCGGTGCCGAGCTGGTTGTCGCTGTCCTTGCGCAGAATCTCCCCGACGCTGAGGGGCACGTCGCGCGTGCGGCACTCAGACAGGTTGAACTTGAGGAGCAGCTGCTTGGTCAGCTCAGCCTGAGTCAGAAGGATGGTGTGGCTCCCACGGTCCCTCGTAATCGCCATGCCCAGGAACTGCTTGGCGTGGCCCAGGTCGCGGCACTCGTACGCCTTGGTCACCTGCTCGACGACCTCGCGAACGCTGCTCGTGCGGCCGATGATGAGCATGTCGTCCACGTACAGCAGCAGGTAGACGTAGTCAGAGCGAGACTTGGCCGGGCGGATGAACAGGCAGGGGTCAGCGACGCTCGGGACGAAGCCGAGGTTGGTAAGCGACGAGAGGATCTCCTCGTACCAGACCTTGGGTGCCTGGCGTAGACCGTAGAGAGCCATCAGCAGGTGGCAGCCCATCGACGAGTCGCCGTCGTGGAAGAGCGGCGGCTGCTCGATCCAGATGTTCTCCTTGAGGCGGCCATTGAGGAACGCGTTGCGCACGTCGATCTGGTGGATCTCGAGGTCGTGGTCGGCAGCGAACGCGATGAGGCAGCGCAGCGTGGTGTACTTGGACACGGACGCGAAGACTTCCGAGAAGTCGATGCCTGGGATCTGACGGAAACCCTGGACGACCAGCCTGGCCTTGTAGCGCTCCAGGTGGCCGCGCTCGTCGTACTTGCGCTTGAAGACCCACTTCACGGGCAGCAGGCGCTGGCCGGAGGGGATACGCGCCTTGTTCCACGTGAGCTTCTCGACAAGGCTGGCGTACTCCTCGTGGATCGCTTCCTCCCAGAGGGGCCAGTCCTCGCGTGACTGAGCCTCCTTGAGACTGATCGGGTCCGGGTCGTTCTTGGCGATGAACGACACAACGCCGCTGAGCTGACCGCCGTAGGACTTGCCAGACCGCGTGGTCTTGGCTGCCTGGGGAGCGAGTGCATGCATGGGAGACGGAGGAGACGAGCCGGGCGGCGACGGGCTGGGCGGGGGAGGGGAAGAGGGCGGGGAGAGGGAGGGGGACGAGGAAGCAGCCGGCTGCTGCACAACAGCCTGCCCCCCAAACGACTGCTTCCGAGGCGGGTCGTCGTCGTCGCTGTCGTCGTCGGACGCGTTGACGAGGTCGGGCATGCGGTCGTCCTCGTTCTCGGTGCAGCCCGGTCAGAGCCAGTCCCACTCGGGAACGCTGTCAAGCGCCGGCTTGAGGCAGCTGAGGTGGGAGGCGTTGCCACAGGGGGTGCTGTCGGGCTTGCAGCCGTCGCAGCGGAGCATGACAGATGGGTAGGCGCTGTCGGGCGAGTGGCAGACGAAGCAGCGCTCGCCGTCCTCCTCCTCGAAGAGCCCGCGGTAGGGAATAGAGGTGGCGGCGCGGTCGCCCTCGATGATGCGGACCTCACGCTCGACGGTGATCTTGCCGCTCTCGGGATGGTAGATGCGGTACGCGGGGGTGCCGGGCTCGTAGCCGACGAAGACGCCCTTGATCGCGCGGGGCGCCAGCTTGTTCTTGGGGAAGCCGTAGACCCAGGTGGGCGAGCCGAAGACGCGGATCTTGGACAGATCGGGCTCCTCTCCCGTGAACAGGCGGTAAGGCGTGTCGCCGAGGACGGAGGAGTAGGCGCGGTTGCGCGTGTAGTTGCTGGCGCGCGCAGCCTCGCCCCAAAGCTCGGAGGGCAGACCTGAGTCGGCGAGGTTGGCGTGCACGCCGCCGAGCAGCGTGCGGTTCCTGATCTCGGCGCGGCCGTTGGTCTGCGGGCTTGAGCGCATGGTCATCTGCTTCTCGATGCCCTTGTCGGAGAAGTAAGGCAGCAGGTCGCCCATGTACTCGGTGCCGCCGTCAGACCGGAACGCCTTGACCTTGTTGCCGGTGAACGTCATCCAGTCGTTGAGGCATTTCATGACTGCAGCGGGCGCGTCGCTCTAGCTCTTGAGGATGTCAACGTGGCACAGGCGCGAGAAGTCGTCAGTCACGGTGGAGATATACTTGCCACTGCAGTGGGCAACGATGGGGAAGGGGCCGCACAGGTCTGCGTGGACGAGGTGGGCAGGTGCAGCCGCGCGGCTGCTCGACAGTCGGTACGGGAGGCGCTTGAGCTTGGTCTCGAGGCACGTCACGCACGGGCCCTTCTCCTTGGCTGCCACCAGGTCTGCAGCCGTGCAACCCAGGTTGGAAGCGTGGCCGGACTTGGCGAGCCTGATGAGGCTGTCGTAGTTGACGTGGCCCATGCGCCGGTGGAGAAGCTCGCCGGCCGACGCGTTGCCACTCGAGACGTTGGTGCCGGTCAGCGCCATCACGATGCCGCGGTCGTCCAGCGAGTAGAGGTTGTTCACAGCCCACAGGCCGTGTGGGTCCTGGTCCGACGTGTGCATGACGACGGAGCCCTTGAACAGGAAGTCGGCGTACTCGGGCGCTGCGATCAGCGTCGCGCCGACCTTGTTGAAGAGCTTGGAGGAGAGTAGGTTGGTCTTGAGCGTAGGTGCGACGTGCACATTGACCAGCTTGACCGACACGGGTGCCCCGTTGACGATGGTGACGATGGTGACGGTGCCATAGCCCTTGATCTCGAGGCCCCTCGAGCTCGTGTCGGCCGTGCCCAGGAACGTCGGGCAGGTAACGGGCTCGTAGTCGTCGACCACCTCCTCGCTGTAAGCAAGGTGGGATGTGCAGGCGGAGTCGATCACCCACGTCTTGGGGTTGCGCGGCGGGTCGATACCAGGCACGAAGGAGGCCGCGACCAAGCACGCGAGCGCCGGGGACTTCGGCGCACTCAACTTAACGTCCGACGACTTGCGCTTGAAGGCCAGCGAGAACTTCTGGCGAGTGGAGGCGTTCCACTTGTGCTTGTTGGGGTACTCGCGGAGCATGTGGCCCGGCTCCTTGCAACCGAAGCAGTAGAAGCCGGACGACGACTTGGAGCCGGAGGAGCCGCTCGAGGACTGCGTGGAGCCAGAGGGGCCGCTCGAGTAGTGGCCTTGCTGGTTGCCGCCGCGGTCGTTGTGACGTCGGTCTGCGCTGCTCGTGGAGACGTAGCTGACGGAGCCGGCAGTCTTGGGGAGCAGCTTCTCAGCGTCAAGGAGGATGGCCGTCGTGAGGTGGAGGTCGAGACCGATGCCGTTGATGCCGCCGTGCGAAATCATCAGCTTCACGTGGTTGTAGTCTGGGTAAAGCCCACTCAGGATGTACGTCAGGAGATCGCCGTCGCTGACCACGTGGCCGACGTCCAGGCATCGCTCGCGGAGGACCGTCGCGCGGTTGATGTAGAGCTCGACTCCCTCGCGAGGCAGCTGCTTGACTTCCCACAGCTCCTTGAGCGTCGCGAACTTGTTACTCTGAGACTTCTTGGTGTGCGCGGCACGCAGACCGCGCCACATCGCGATGGCGGTCTTGTAGCGAGGCTCGTAGGTGTCCTGCTGTGCCTGCTCCATGCAGATCAGCATGATTGCACGAGCGTGCTTGTCGTGCGCAGGGATGGGGTACTCGTCAGCAGGCCCCACGCCGTCTGCGTACTCCAGGATCATGGACATGTGCGTGTCCATAGTGAAGTGGAGTTTCAACGCAGTGGTCCACTGACGGTGGTCACTGCTGAGCTTCTTGACGTTCGCAAACTGGCCAATAGAGGGCAGCTTGGACGGTGGCGCGACGACAGCAGCCACGGGTTCATCTCCTTGATCAGCCATCTCGGTGGCTCAGGGATGTCGGAGAGAGGCGCGTAGACGACGCGGGGGGGGGATAGGTTGCGCAACACCAAACACGTGTTAGGGTTGTTGCTCACCACGACGACGAGAGGCCACACGGGACCGTCTCGTGAAGACAGAGCACGAAGGCGGCCGAAACTGGCGGGCCTTACGGCGTGGGGTGTCTTGAACGTTCACAGTGACGTCGCGCGCGTTGCGGCGTCGAACTGGGACTCGCGGGTGTCTCGCCTTGCCGGGCGCAGAGGTTAGCCGTGTAGGGGCCCATAACCTGATAGAAATCAGCGGACGCTGGGGGGAGGCAAGGGGGCAGCAGAGACACAGAGTGTTACAAAGGGTCGTGGGACAAGATCGTAGTGCTGCGGGTGGGGTGCAGAGCGAGCCCTCGGGCTGATGCAAGGCTGGGGCACGCAGGCACCAGACTGCAAGGACAACCTCTCTCTCTAACCTGGGGGGAGGCAAGGGGGCAGCAGAGACACAGAGTGACTCGACCACCCGACTCCCAGAACTTAAAGAAAGTCCACACCTGCTACAACCCGCAACAACCAGGGTGGGTTGGCCCGGGTAGGATCTCAACCGACCCTCCAACCAACTAGGGCCATGCACGGCTGGCGTGCCGAATGACTCAGTGCCTGCAGCACTGAATCTTATCACATACTGTACTGATCATTTACCCCCCTTCCTGATAGTCTGTACTGTACTGTGGATAATTTACCCCCCTTGCTCCTGTATGATGTTAATAAAGATTCCTTGTATCCAGATCAGCAATGTCATGTATGGGAGTCTCATAGGCTGCGGGCGACGGCGCCGGGCCCTCGGGTGCGTTTATCTGCCGCAGCAATGGGGCTCGGCATGCTGTGCCCAATGTGCTGCGCATCGGTGCGCCAGAAATAGCACGCACACACATGCACGCACACACGCACACACACACACACACGCGTACACACACGCACGCACACCAGCGGTTCCGTTGGGCATCCCGCAACCCGCAAACATGCGACACCGGGGTGCGATTGGCCGATTTGGGCTGGCGCTGCGGGTTGAGATTTCGCCAGGTTTGACCCGAAAAGTGTGAAATCGGCATTTCCACACCCTTTTCGGGGGGAAAATCGCCTCCGTCGGGTTGAGATTGGGGAGTGAGCCGCGAGGCCCGGGTTGCGCCATCATTTCCTAAAGATCCTTAGCGGAACCACTGACACACACGCGCTCCCACCACCAGCAGAGGGGCCGTCGTCGTCTTCGCCCCAACCGCACAGCACGGCATGCAGGCCCCTCTGATGATGACTGATCTAGGTCTGTCATTCAAAATCCTCCCCACTCTCACTCTCTTTCTCTCTCTCTCTGTCCTTCTCGTCTACACGTGTGTGTGTGTGCACGTGTGTTGTATGCACAACCTCCCACCGCACGCGCACACGCAGGCACACACGACCAGCTGCCCTCCATCTCTCTCGAGACCGTCGCTCAGAAGGAGCGGCAGCTCACCCACTGCCCCACGGCTCGCTCTTTATTTCTCTCCCTCAATCTCTCCCTCACTCCCTCTCTCTCTTTCTCCCCTCTATCTCCCTCTCTCTCTCTCCCTCTCTCTCTCTCTCTCTCCCTCTCTCTTTCTCTCTCTCTCTCTCTCTCTCTCTCTCTCTCTCTCTCGTGCACGTGTGTGTCGCGAGCAACCTCCTAACGCACGCGTGCGCACACACACAGGCACACACGACCAGCCGCCATACACCTCTCTCGAGACCGTCGCAGCAGCGGCAGCGCACACACTGCACCACGGCTCTCTCTTTCTCTCACTCCCTCACTCACTCCCTCTCTCTCTCTCTCTCTCTCTCTCTCTCTTGTGCACACATGTGTCATGAGCAACCTCCCAACGCACGCGCACACGCAGGCACACACGACCAGCCGCCGTCCACCTCTCTCCGGACCATCGCTCAGAAGGAGCGGCAGCGCACCCACTGCCCCACGGCTCGCTCTTTCTCTCTCCCTCCCTCTCTTCCTCTCTCTCTCTCTCTTTCTCTCATGCACGTGTGTGTCACGAGCAACCTCCCAAACGCATGCGTGCGCACACACGCAGGCACACACGACCAGCTACCGTCGACCTCCCTCGAGACCGCCGCTCAGAAGGAGCGGCAGCTCACGCACTGCCTCATGGCTCATAATCTTGGGAAGCCGGCTGGGCTGCCGCTGCTGTGGGGGCTGCGGCCGGACGCCACGCCGCAGGTAACAGTAACGGTGTTAGCAACAGTAGTAATACAAGAGCCGCAACAGCAACAAATACAAAGGCGGACAAAAACAAAGACAGACAAAAACAAACAAACAAACAAACAATATAATAAAACAGCAAGTCACAGCCGTTCTCGCCCGTCGCTGCTGTGGGGGCTGCGGCCAGATGCCACGCCGCAGGTAACGGTAACAGTGTTAGCAGCAGCAACATACAATAACCGCTCCAGTCCCAAAACAGCCCCCATAAACCCCCGTCGCTTGGCCCCTAGTGTGCATCCGAGTCCTTTATGGGCGCTTTATGGGTGCACAGTCATACGCGCAAACAACTGAACACCAGCGGTTTGACCATCGACCGTCATGCAAACGCGTTTTTCTGGACACCCGGCGCAGGGGGCAGGTCTGGAGGAGAGTGAGCGCGAGTTTCTGGACGCGCTGCGGCGCGCACTGATGCTGCACCTGGAGGTGAGGTATACAAATGTTGCGTGCAGACTTGGTTGCAATGGCTTTGGATAATATAAGGATGGACTCGTTGAGTTCCTCGAATGCACAGACGTATGATAGACCTGGATTTTTATAATATGTCTGCTTCAAACCTCCACTAATCAATGCGTGCAGGTGCTCGTGCGCTCTGATGACGTGCGCACGCGAATGCACTGACCTTTGATAGACCTGGATTTTTACAATATCTGCTTCAAACCTCCACTGATCAATGCGTGCAGGTGCTCGTGCGCTCTGATGACGTGCGCACGCTCGGGGCCGTCGTCAAGACGGTGCCACACACTCGCCCTTGCCCCACTCAACTGTCACTCTCCCGGCCCTCTGTCTCTGTCTCTCTCTGTCTCTCTCTGACTATCTCTGTCTCTCTCTCTATATATCTCTCTCATTCTCTTTATGTCCCTCTTCCTCACCTCTTATTGTGTTGTGCAGGTGCTCGTGCGCTCTGATGACGTGCGCACGCTCGAGGCGGTCGTCGAGACGCTGTCAGACGGCAAGTTTCCGTATGGGCCCGCGCTCGCAGACATCAAAGTGAGGGCTGATGCTGCGTGTTACATGCTGGCTTTGTGTGTGTGTGCGTGTGTGTGTGCGTGTGTGTGTGCACGACCACTCGGAATAGCTGCAGCACACGCATCTAGTGCTCAACGTGTTGTGTGTGGGTCGTGCTCAGTCCTTAGGGCTGTTTCCCAGCAAGCATCACCCGTTAAATACCCGCATCAGCAGCGGCAAGATTGCGCACGGGCGCGCGCTCGCAGCCAGTAAGGTGAGGGCGGATGCTGCGTGTTGCATGCTGGCTGTTTCAGGATTCCAGGAGGGTCCCTGGAGTCAGCCGCCCCATTTGTAGTGCTCGGCCCCGTTTGTAGTGCCATGCGCCGAGCAGAGTCAAACACGCTGCCTGTGAGATACGGTGCGTCCAGTGGTCCCCCCCCGCAAGCCGTGTACCGCTCGGAGCCGGATTTCCCATTTCCCAGAAAACCATCCCACACTTGGTGGGAGAGGGTGCGTTGGACAGCGCTCGCCGAGGGCAGCACGGCGGCATGCGTTGCGTGAATACCCGCTATGTGTTGCGCCTGGTATGAGCGGTCAATGTTGGAGCCGGGAAGTAAATATTGAAAAAGCCAAAATAAACGTTCATGAATAATCATAAATTTAGGGGAACCTACGTGACCCATAGATAAGAAAGGTAATGCTGCAATACTGAGAAAAGTTAAGGCAATAGCTCTGCGGAGAAGGTACAAACCCCCAAGGCTAAGTCAAGGGGAAATGGGCCGAGAGACCTCCGGTCTCTCCAATACGCCGGCCGTTAGCCGGGGTTTGGAGGCCAAGGGAAGCTTAGCTTTTCCTTGGCTTCTTCTTTTGGATTCCGCCGGTTGGAGCGAAAGCCGCTTTGCTTACGGACCTAGTAAACTTGCAAGCTGACCCCGTGGCTTTGACTGAAATCCTCCCCGGAGGGATACTGGGTGCGACGCACCCGGTGCGTCACACACGTCTGTAAAATCCAGCATCATCAGGCCGTGCTCTGCGCGTACAAGCTTCGCTCAGACTTGTAAGCTTCGTTTAAAGCCCTGAATGGGCCCTGAATGGGCCCTGAGTGGGCCCGTTAAGCCCTGACTGGGACCTAGGTCCAGCCGTCAGACGGTCTCGTTGCATACGCGCGCGCTGGCAAACGTTGAGGTGGGAGCTGGTGATGCGTGTCACAAGATGGCTGCTTCAGTCATGATAATAGCAGGGTTCCTGGACGCCAAGACTCCGTTTTTTTAAACAAGCATGGCCTGTTGAGTCTCGAGGACATTCCTTTTGTCGAGTTGAGGTGAGGTTGGTAAACCAGCAAACCAGCAGTGGGCCATCTTAGCGCCAAGATGGCTGTGAAGGCCCACTGCTGGTCAACCTCAACTCAGCATGGCCTTATTATAAAATCCCTTTGATGGATGCGTTCAGGGACATCTCCAAACACGTCTCAGGCCGTGATCGGCGCGGCGGGCGTCGCGCCCCGGCGTTTCGCGGGGGTCAAGCCAAATGACCCTCCTGTGGTGCGCACGTACCAGCATACCGCAAGTCGGCATCACTGACGCACACACAACCAACCAACCAGCCAAGCAAGCGGTACATGACGCCGGCCGCATGCACCGCAATGCCTGTACTACTACGCACACACACACACAAACACGCACATACGCATACACACACACACACACGCATGCGCGCACGCACGCACGCAGCCCATCGCGTCTGCACTCCACAAGGCGGCCCTACTCTGGCAGCTGCGTGACGCGCGCCGTGACGCAGCAGCCGCAGGACTGCTGACTGATGCAGGTGTGTGTGTGTGTGTGTGTTCGATTGTACACTCAGATGGATGCTCTTATTGGCGTAGTGTGTGAGCGCTTGCGTGTGTGTGTGTGTGTGTGTGTGTGTGTGTGCCGCACAACACCACGCTGTTGCACTGCTGTGCGCAGGCCTGCCGACCAATGCTGGTGTGCGTGTGTGTGTACATGTGGTCGATTTCACAGTCTGTTGGACGACGCCATGTGTAGCGCCGCTTGATGCCACGCACAAGCTGCCGCACTTTCTGCCGTTGCTGTTTTCATACTGTTCAGTTTTTTTTACAGTCACGCGTGACCACGGCGCCGCGTGACACCACGCACACGCTGCACTTACCACGCTTGACACCACACCAGTGGTTCAGATAAGATCTTCAGGCAACGATGGCTCACCCCGGGCCTCACGGCTCACTTCTCTTTCTCTCCCAGTTAGTTCAGAGGCGGCTTTTGTGGAAAAGTGTGAAATTCTCGATTCACACTTTGCGGGTCGGAATTTGCGCAGTCTCACCCCGCAGCGCCGGCCCCCAACCGGCCAATCTCACCCCGCAAACGCACTTTTGAGGTGTGCGGGATGGCTAACGGAAACACTGCACCATGCAGGCTTGCCGACCGATGCTGACGCGCCCGACAACGGCGCTGCTGACACGGCGCAGCAGGGGCAGCAGGGGCAGCAGGCGCAGCAGCAGGCGGCCCCGGTACTGATGACAACGGCGGCGATAGTGGCGGCGGCGGTTGCGGCTGCAGCAGCAGGGGTTGCTCCCACTGGCGCCAACGCGCCTGCTGCCTCTGCTCCAATCGGCGCCGCAACAACAGCAGTAACAGCAGCAGCAACAGCAGCGGCACCGACAACCGCAGCAACAGCAACAGCAGAGGCACCGACAACCGCAGCAACTGCACCAGCAGCAGCAGCAGCAACAACACCAGCAGCACCAGCAGCAGCATCAGCAGCAGTAAGAACAGCAGATACAGCAGCAGCGGTCGCGCCCAGCGGCACCGCGCCCGCCGCCGCTGCCGCGCCTGCCGCTGCCACCGCCGCCGCCACCGCCGCCACCGCCGGCCCCTCGGCCGCCGCCGGCCCTGCTGCAGATGCGGGGACGGACACGTCCCTGGCTGGACTGCTTGAGCAGGCGTGGTCTCTGTACTGCTCGGCTGCGGCGGTTGACGGGCACGGCGGGACAGGTGCGATTTAGTACTGCTATTATATTATGTACCTCAAGGAACCTGCGTGCCTGAATATGTTATAAAGGGGTTGGTCGGACACGCCCCTGGCTGGGCTGCATGAGCAGGTGTGGTCGCTGAACTGCGCGGCGGGGCGGTCGACTGGCACGGCGGGGCAGGTGCAATTTAAATGATGATAACAGTCGACCGCCCCTTACCTCACTGGAGGGTTTGGTTGTGGAGCCTGCATTGTGGTGCTGCTTGCTTGGCGCCCGCCTCTACGTGGTTGGCGCTACCGTGGGCTACTTTTGTAGCTGGACCTTTTTGGTGGGCCTCGTGCCTGTTCTCTTAAGTCCCGCTGGAGCTTTGGAACCGAACGTGTGACCGCCGGCACTGGATTGTAAAACTCTCATCATTACAGGTCTGGCTCAGTGTGCCTCCCCGCACAGTTTGGAAACTATGCACCACTTTCAGTAGCCCCCCCCCCCCCCTCATCACACCACATCACCCTCCCCTCACTCTCTCCCTCACCCTCGCTCTGATGCCCACACCAGGCGGCGCCGACGCGCACGCCCACGGCGACGGCACGTCACCACACCTCATCACTCTCTCTCACTCTCTCACCCTCACTCTCTCCCTCACCCTCGCTCTGATGCCCACACCAGGCGGCGCCAATGCGCACGCCCACGGCGCCAGCGCCGCATTAGACCAAATGTCTCTCTCTCACTCCCTCACTCTGATGCCCATCACTCCTTTCCCTCTCACTCTCTCTCACTCTGATGCCCACGACCTTGGGTCTCTCTGCTTCTTCTGGGCCACACCCCAGGCGGCGCCGACGCGCACGCACACGGCGAAGGCACCGCAGCAGACCTCCTGAGCGGCCTGCATAGAGACGCTGCGCTTGCTCACTCTGACGCTCACCCCCTCTCACTCCCTGCCACTCTTATGGCGACGCCCCCTTGCCCCCTCCCGCATTGCATCACACCTTATCACTCTCCCCCCACACCAGGTGGCACCGATGCGCACGCACACTGCGACGGCACCGCATCAGACCCATCACTCTCTCACTGTCATGATCCTCACTCTCTTTCTCTCCCTCACTCTGATGTTGTTGGTTTTCTACCTAATCCCTAGCTGGATAGAAAGCTGGAGTTTCTGTCGGAAGCTACTTTTTAAGTGTGAAGTGAGAAGTACGGAGCGCCTCTTAATGGTGCTAGCACCCCAAGATTCCTATCCGTCTTCTTGGGTCGCTAGCACCGCTCCCTTTTCGGCTTCCAGTTCCGTTGTCAGCCTTTGATCTACCACCCACACACCCTCATGAATCGTGGTGTCCCACAGACTTTTGAGTTTGAGCGAGTTAGGGAGAATGGTGCCTAGCTGCAGAGTCCGGCCGCTCGACATTGGTCGTGGGTGGTCACTGCCATGCCTTACGGCGGGTCACCATCTGCGGCCGGTGGAGGTCAGGCTCTGCCCCGAGCCGTGACCGCACGCGTGTCTGTAATCAAACGAACACTACTACTGAAAGGCTGAGACAGGAAGCACACCAGGAGGCGCCGACGCGCACGCACACGGCGGCGGCACGTCATCAGAACCATCTCTCTTTCCATCTCTCCCTCACTCTGATGCCCATCACTCTCTCACTGTCACTCCCTCACTCTCCCTCACTCTGATGCTCACACCAGGTGGCGCAGACGCGCACGCACACGGTGATGGCACTGCATCAGACCCCCTGAGCGGCCTGCGAAGAGAGGTAGATCTCGCGGTAGCGGCGCTGCGCGCGTGGGCTGCCGCAGGGCGTCGCGCGCCGCCAGAGCTGGCAGCGGACGGGGGAGAGAAGGTGCGTGTTATAACACGGTCGAATGTACAGCCCCGTCGGGCGTTTGTGCGGGGGCGGGTGTGGGCGGGCGGGTTTGGGCAGTTTTATTTTTCTTGGGGGGGGGGAGCGCTGCTCTGGCCGAGCGTGTGTGGGGGGGGGGAATGTGGGCGCCGTGTGACCCCCACACTAACTCACCCACGCTTCACCACACGCACGCAGCTGGCGTCAACGAGCCGTTGTTGCGCACACCGCCACCTCACATGTGCTAGCACACACACGCACAAACGCAAGCACACACGCAGCTTGCTGCCCTCGTGGACGAGCCCCTGCTATGCGCCCTCGCGTGCACGCACCTGCGCACCCTCACAACCGCTCTCTGTCTCTCTCTCTCTCTGTCTCTCTCTCTTTGTCTCTCTCTCTCTCTCTTTGTCTCTCTTTCTCTCTCTCTTTCTCTCTCTCTTTGTCTCTCTTTCTCTCTCTCTCTCTCTCTCTCTCTCTCCCTGTCTCTCTTTCTGTCTCTCTCTCTCTCTCGCTGTCTCTCTTTCTGTCTCTCTTTCTGTCTCTCTCTCTGTCTCTCTTGCTTTGTCTCCGTCTCTCTCTCTCTCTCTCTTTCTCTCGTCTCTCTCTCTCACGTACACACACACCTCACCCCCACACGCAGCTCGCTGGCCTTGTGGACGAGCCCCTGCTGCGCTCCCTTGCGTGCGCTCACCTCCGGTGCCTCGGCAGCAGCGGCCGCCTGCCGTCGCTAATGGCGCTCGCGGCAAAGCGATTCAAGCGCGTGCGCACCGGGCCGGCGTACCGTACACTGCCGGGCCACTTGCAGGTGTGGGGCGCCTCTATTAACCGTACAAACCCCTGAGCCTGCCCTACACCCTGAACCCTGAACCCTGAACACCTTGAGTGTACGCCCTTAACCCTTAGCAGCAAAGCGGTCCAAGCGCGCGCGCACCGGGCCGGCTTTCCGTGCGTTGCCGGGCCACTTGCAGGTGTGGGGCGCCTCTATTAATAGATCATAGGTTCACTAACCGTACAAACCCCTGAGCCTGCCCTACACCCTTAACCTGAACCCTGGACCCTGAAGTGGAAGCCCTTCACCCTTAGCAGCAAAGCGGTTCGAGCGCGCGCGCACCGGGCCGGCGTTCCGTGCACTGCCGGGCAGGTGAGTCGGGAAGGTGCTTAGAACCTGCCTGAGCAGCATTGAGAAGCTGTGAGAAGCTGTCCGGTGGGTTGTGGGTACTTTGCCTGCCGTCCCTCGTGGCGCTCGCGGCAAAGCGGTTCAAGCGCGCACGCACCGGGCCGGCGTTCCGTGCACTGCCGGGCCATTTGCAGGTTGGTCGGGAAGGTGCTTAGAATCTGCCTGGGCAGCAATGAGCAGCAGTGAGAAGCTGCCCGGTGGGTTGCGGGTTGTCTGCCTGTTGGTCGCTCGTGGCGCTCACTGCAAAGCGGTTCAAGCGCACGCCCTTGCGCCCTTGCGCCTTGTGGTAACGTATATTGTGCGACACGCATTGTTTGCATGTGCCGAGGTGGTCTTCCTGGGCGCGTTGGCTTAATCTCCTGGTTGAAAGAATGCGTGGTATTGTACCTGGTCTCGCGCTGAGTAATGAGTTCATCAGCCGTGACGAAAGCCTTCGCATTTAGTTTACAACCATGCTCACTGTGATTCACGGCTGCCTGCCTGCCTGCCTGTCTGCCTGCCTGTCTGCCTGCCTCCCTGCCTCCCTGCCAGCCTGCCTGCTCGCAAGCAGGCATGCTTGCCTGTCCGCTCGCCTGTCTGCCTCCCTGCCTGTCTGTCTTCCGGCCTGCCTGCCAGTCTGCCTGCCCCCACATGATGACGACGACGCCTCCACACAGTGTCCACACCGGGCTTTTGTTTTCGGTGTTTGGAGCCAGATTGGGGAGCAATGAAGAGCTCTGGATTTCCAAGCAAATTGTTACATAGAAGAAGAACTAAAAAATGCTGGACTTGGGAGCCATGGAGCCGGATGTCCAGTCAAATTGCGCCCCCCCCCCAAAAAAAAAAACGACTCAAACTCCCCAAAACAAAAACCACTGCCTCCACAGGACGTGGTGCGCGTGCTCGGGCGTGCGAAGGCCGACGCGCTCGCCGCCACCGTCGCGCGCACGCTCGACGATGCACGCGCCGCGGCCGCCGCGGCCGCGGCGCGGGCGGCCGAGGCGGAGGCGCGGGCGGCCGAGGCGGAGGCGCGGGCAGAGGCAGAGGCGAGGGGCGGCGGTAGCGGTGCCGAGGCGGGCGGAGGGGGCCGCGCAGAGGCTGAGACCGCCGCGGGCGCCGCTGGCGCGGCGCGCGCGAGCGGCGGCGCCGGCGGCGCGGCCTACGCTGAGGACGACGCTGAGGGCGAGTTGGCCGACGGCGCGGCGGCGCCGGCGGACGGCGCCAGCGGACGGGACGGCGCCCTCGCCGAGATGGCGAGCCCCAGCCGGCTCACGCGCGCGATGCGCGCGAACGCCGACGTGGTGGCCGCAGACGGTGCGCCCGTGCCTGCCGACGGGGCTGGAGCTCAGCAGGGCCAGCAGCAGGGACAGGGACAGCCGGCGCTGCCGCCGCGCTGCGCGGCGCTCGCGGCGCTGCTGCGCTCGAAGCTGTTGCCGACGGTCAAGGTGTGTGTGTGTGTGTGTGTGCGAGTGTGCGCATGTGCACGTGTGGCATGCTGTTGCATTGCCCCATGCGCGACCTCGTATACGATCCAGGTGGGTGCACCCTCCCCCCACCTCCCCACCTCCCCACCCGTGCCCAGGAGGTGTCCGAGGTCGCAAAGGCCGGCATCGTCGCGCACGCCGTCGGCGGCCCCGAGGCGCTCTCGCGCGCGCTCAACGCCGTGCACGCCGCCGCGCTCGACTGCGCCGACGCGCTGCTGCCCGGCTGCCGCCGCTCGCTAGCCGCATTGTCGTCGGCCGCGTCGGCCGCGGCCGGGGTGCTCGCGGGCGGGCGGCTCGCACTGTCAACGCCCGCGGGCAGGCTGGCCGACACGGTCGCGGCCGCGCTGGAGGCGCTGCCTGGGGACGCAGCGGCGTGGGCGCGACGAAGGGCGGCGGGCGAGCCGGAAACTCCGCCGCCGCAGCCGCAGCCGCAGCAGCAGGCGCAGCAGCAGCAACACCAGCAGCAGCTACACCAGCAGCTACAGCAGCATCACGCGCAACAGCAGCAGCGCCAGACGCAGCAGTACCAGCAGCAGCAGCTGCAGCAGCACCAGCAGCACCAGTGGCAGCGGCAGCACCAGCAGCACCAGCAGCACCAGGCGCAGCACCACCACCACCACCAGGAGCACCAGCACCAGCACCACGCGCGTGTGGACGGCCCGTCTGGGCCTGGGCTGCCCCGCCCGCAGCCGCCTCCGACACAGCAGCAGGTGCAGCAGCAGGCGCAGCAGCAGGCGCAGCAGCAGGCGCAGGAGCAGGCGCAGCAGCGGGCGCAACAGCAGCAACAGGAGATGTCGCGGCTGGCAGGCGCGCCGCTGGCTGCGCCGCAGCAGCTGGGGACGGCGGCGCAGCTCGAGCGGCAGCAGGCGCAGCAGCAGCAACTGGGGATGACGCGGCCGGCTGGCGCGACGCTGGCTGCACCGCAGCAGCTGGGGGCGACGGCGCAGCTCGAGCGGCACCAGGCGCAGCAGCAGCAACTGGGGATGTTACGGCTGGCGGGCGCGCCGCTGGCTGCGCCACAGCAGCTGGGGGCGACGGCGCAGCTGAAGCGGCAGCATGCGCACCAGCAGGAGCAGCAGCGGGCGCAGCAGCAGGCGCAGCAGCAACAACAGGTGATGCCGCGGCTGGTGGGCGCGCCGCTGGCTGCGCCGCAGCAGCTGGATGCGGCGGCGGTGCAGCTTGAGCGGCAGCACCGAGCGGTACAACAGGCATATGCGCGGCATGCACAGAAGAAGGAGCAGGCAGAGGTGCAAGCGTTTGCGCAGAAGCTCGCCGCCGCCCAGGCGCAGAAGCTCGCCGCCGCCCAGGCGCAGCAGACGCACCAACCCACGGCCGCCCAGACCGCCCAAGCGCAGCACGCGCAGCACGCGCAGCATATGCGCACGCAGATGGAGCAACAGCAGCTCGCGGTCGCCCTTGCACAGGCACAAGCGCAGGCGCAGCCAGAGCAGCTCGCCCAGGCGCAGCAGGTTCAGCAGCCGGCGCAGCAGCCGGCGCAGCAGCAGGCGCAGCAGCAGGCGCAGCAGCAGGCGCAGACGCAGGCGCAGCAGCAGGCGCAGCAGCAGGCGCAGACGCAGACGCAGCTGACACAGCAGCGGCAGCGTGAGGCAGGACTCCAGGGGCTGTTGCAGGCATCGAGGCAGGCGGGGCGGTGAGGCAGGCGGAAGGCGGTGAGGCAGCGCCACGACCGGCTGCGCCCCCGGCTGCCCCACCACCAGGCGCCACGCTCGATGTGGGCTTGCTGCAGCGACTCATGCAGCAGCAGCAGCAGATGGCGCGTTTCTCGCCGCCGCCGCCGTCGCAGTAGCCAGCAGTAGCCAGCAGCAGCAGCAGCAGCGAGGGAGCGTGGCGCAGCAGCCGCCACCGCTGTAGGAGAGAGCTGTGGAGACGCTAGTTAGTTAGCCGTATAGCTCGGGGGGACTTCTGCGGCATTACGTGTGTAGCACATCTCCGGATCACCTCAAGTCGTGAAGCGCGGTGCCAGCGTGGTGGTCCGTGGTCTTACAACAGCTACAACTGTCTGCGCGTCGTCGCGCTCGGGGCAGCGAGGCGGCACGGCAGACGCCCCACCCGCTCCCCCCTCCATTGGGTACCCCTCTGGCTCCTATGCCCTCTAGGCCCCCGACCCCACACTACACACATGCACAGCAGCCTTAGTCGTATCCTCAGTCTCCCGGCGGTCACCTGCCCGGTTTGTCGGTATTCCACGACGCAATCTTGGCGCGGTGCTCCCCAGACATCTTGCGGCGGCTTACGGGCAGGCCGTCAGCCCCTGCGTGCTGAACCGTGTCTACCTTTTGGGCGTCCTGTGCAAATTGTGGAGCAGGGGAGTGGAGGAAATGTGCAGCTCTAGACTCGAGAGTCTTTAAAACATCGAAAGGGAAGGCTCTTACTGTGCCGAGCGACTCGGGAAAATCGTGCATGTGTGTGTGCCACAGGACCAGCGGTCGGGGTCAGGCGTAGCAATGGTGCTACAGCTAGGTAGGCTGGCTGAGCTCTGAAACACAGCGGTGTCAGTGTGAGTGTGTAGGAGAGCGCAGAAGGGCAAGCGTGTGCCCCCTCCAGCCCGAGCCGCCACCACCTGGACCAAAGCGCGTGCCAATGGGGGAGGTGGGTGCTGTTTGTAGTAACTGTCAGCGCGCTCCCCCCCTGATACCCACGGGTCACAGCCGCGGTCCTCGCAGCCACCATGGAATCGATTCCAGGGCCATGGTGCCACCACAGCTCCCTCCACAGCCCCTCCGCGAGCCGCAAGGTTCCCCCCGCTTGACCCCACGCTGGTCGCCTTGCCTGCTGTTATCGTACCAGCCGCGCCCACCCCCATCGAAGCCACCACCTCCGCCAGCAAGGCTCGGCTTGCGCACGCAGGGTGGACTTGCGCGGCAGAGCGTGCACAGCAGATCCATGGATCGCCTGTCGTACATGTACAGTGTAACGCGGTTTCGGCGATCGCTATGGTCCGTGTTTTACAACAGCTTGAACTGTCTCCCTGTTCGTCATGAAACTCTGGGGCAGCGGTGGCGGCACGGCAGCGACCCGGCCGCTCGCGCTCTCCCCCCGCGTGCCCCCCTGGCTCCTAGGGCCCTCCCCACCCCACACTCAGCACACGCGCAGCAGCCTACTGGCCGTACCCGCCATATCCCGGCGGTGGCCCGCCCGGCGGCGGGCCCGGCGGTGGCGGCAAGCCGCCCCCGTCGCCCGGCTTTTCGGTGTTCCACGACGCGATCTTCGCGCGGCGCTCCGCGGACGTCTCGCGGCGGCCGCCCCCGCCGCCGCCCCCGCGTTCCCTGCGTGACACGCAGCAGTTGGGGGCATCAGAGAGAACGATAACAGGCCGGCCGTCAGCTTGCCTTGAGCTGCTGAGCCGTGCCTGCGAATGTGGGCGTCTTACGCAATCGCATGACCGGGGAATGGGAGAAATATGCAGAGACTCGAGAGGCCAATTCATCGAAAGCCGAGAGGGAGAGGCGGGTCAGAGACTCGGTTGGGGGCATTCGCGCGTGTGCGTGTGGTGTGCATGCGTGTTCCGGAGCGGGGCGTGCGTGTGCGTGTGGTGTGCATGTGGTGTGCATGCGTATGCGCGTGTGGTGTGCATGTTTGTTCCGGAGCGGGGGGCGTGCGTGTGCGTGTGGTGTGCATGCGTGTGCGCGTGTGGTGTGCATGTGTGTTTCGGAGCGCGGGGAGGGAGGCAAGCAAGCATGTGCCACCACCGAGCCCCACTCGCCACCACCCGCGCGCGCCGGCTCTCGTGCCAGTGGGAAAGGTGAATGCGCGTGCATGCGCGTGCGAGCGCCTGCGCGTGCGAGCGCATGCGTGCTCGTGCGTGCGTATGCGCGTGCATGCGCGTGCGAGCGCATGCGTGCGCGTGTGTGCGTGCGTGCACGTTTGTTGTGCCTGCCAGCGCGTGCACTCCCCGCCCCGAACCCCACCCACCGGTCACGCCCTCGGTCCTCGTAGCCACCGCCACCACCGCCGCCGCCGCCAGGAGGCCCGCGCCTGTCATCGCCACGCCCACGGTCATCGTACCGGTCGCGCCCGCCGCCACCGCCCCCTCCGAATCCACCGCCTCCCCCTCCGAATCCACCGCCTCCCCCTCCGAAGCTGCCTCCGCGGTTGCCCCCGCCGCCTCCGCCTCCGAAGCCGCCTCCATAGCCGCCGCCGGCGCCGCGTGCCGGCGGGCGCTCGTCGCGCCGCGGGCTGGGGCTGCGGCGCTTGGGGTACCTGTGCAATGCGCGTTGTGTGGTTCGTCGGACCGCGTGCGTCTACAGGGTGAGCGCTCGCCGTCGGCAGTGCCTCTTGCCCGGTGCTCCTGGCTGGCATGCTGTCGCGATCAGGGTGGTGGCCACGCCTAGCAGGTCATAAGCATGCACGCGCGTGCGCTGCCGCCGCTTGCGAGGGGGTCGACCCGATCGCACACCCTGCCATGGAGCGCACCCATGCGTATGGGCGCCTCTGCATGGCGCCCATTCACGCATGGGCGCATGGGCGCGCAAGCGCATCGTGCGCCGATGCACGGCGTGCGATCGCTGCATATGTGTGAGCCCCGCCATGCCCTCACCTGCCAAAGAGCTGCTTGCGCAGCGTCTTGCTGATCGGCTTGATGTGCATGAAGTTGCAGTAGCCGCCGCGGTTGCAGGTGTTCTCCTCATACTGGCGGCACGTCGACTCGCGGAAGTCGGTGACGGGTGAGAACTCCACCACGATGGGCTTGGTGTCGTAGAAGCGGCCCTGGAGCGCCTGGAGCGCCCGCATCGCAGAGTCCTCCTCCCTGAACTTGATGTACACATTGCCAACGAGGTGATCCGCGATGTTGTCGCACACGTTGAGGTTCTCCACCTCGCCGTGCTGCGCCACCTCCTCGAACACGTCCTCGTAAAACTCCTCGTAGAGCTCCTGCACCATGCGCTCATCCACCTGCATGGGCAGGCCGTCGTGGCCCAGCGGCGCGTTCACCACCGGGTTCTGGTACATGTTCTTGCACAGGATCGTCTGGCTGATCATGGGCCGGTTGTGGGCGCGGGAGCAGCGGTCGCCATGGCGGCATGCTCCTATTTTGAAGTAGAATGGACAATTAACTCGGTCCTTCTCAGTCCCGAAGATGCTAGCCAGGTGCTCCGCCATCTTGAAGACTCGCCAACGGCGGGAGAGTGCGACGTGGATATGTACACTTTCACACTGTTCACACTATTGTCCACACCACTTTTGATGATGAGAGTTTTACAATCCACTTCTGGCGGTCACACGTACGGTTCCAAAGCTCCAGTGGGACTTAGAGAAACAAGGCTCAAGGCCCACAAAAGGTCAAGCTACAAGTAGCCCACGGTAACGCCATCCACACTTGGTGGCGGGCGCCAAGCAAGCAGCACCACTGTGCAGGCTGCACACCCAGCCCCTCAAATGGCCAGAGGGCGGACCCAAGGTATAAAACCATGAAGGGACCAAAAAGCCCTCCCCCAGACCACCGGAAGCGGGGCTAGTAGCACACCCGCCGCAGCACTCTACTCAGCGACCACACCGCACCCGCCACCGCACGCGTGTGGCGCCACCTCCCCTTCAAAAACACCCCCAGAGGGAATGCCATCTAGCAAGCAGGTGCAGGCACCCGCTCGCCGTCAACGACGAGGCGCGCGCGGTGGAACTGCGCCCGCTTCCCCGCAACCTTGGCGGCGAGGAAAGCGGGCCACAGCGCCTGGTGCTGCGCCTCCTCGCGGTCACTGAGGACGTCGAAGACTGCAGTCGAGTCCACGCAGCGGCGCAGCTCGTGGCGCCAGCGCACGACAGTGTCGGCCACGGCGTCAGACGCCACGGTGAAGAGCACACGCAGCACACCGCCCCCGCGTGGCTCCACGCCGATGCCCCCGACGGCAGGCTTGGCGTTGAGGAGCGACGCGGACACGACGCCACCATCAGCCGGCTCCCGCCGGCCGGTGCCGCCGTAGAGGAAGCGCACGACATCCGTAGCCAGGCGGACGAGCAGGCTGATGCCGTCCTCGGCAGCTGCAGCGATCCGCTCCGCCGCCGCCGCCGTCGCCTCCTCTTCATCCATCCGCCTGCCACCGCCCGCGAGGAACCAGTTGGCGCCGCGTGCCACCGGGATGGACAGCACGAAGCTGCGGCGCAGCGACGTGTCGCCCACACGCGCAGGCAGCCCCCCCCGGCGGGAGGGGCCGCGCGCAGATGCGGCACGCGTGGCGCCCGACGCAGGCCGCTTCGTCGCCGGCCCCCCCCCCGCCGACGCCACAGGGGCGGCAGCAGCAGCGGGCCGGGCAGGCTGAGCAGCCTCGGCAGCAGGCGCAGCGCGGGGCGCCGCACTGTGGGCCGCATGGCCGGCCCGCGCGCGGGCGGGCTCTGCATGCGGCATCTGCATGGGCGCCCCAGGGACGCGGCTCACCAGGAGGCTCACCACATCCACCAGGGACGCAATCTGTTGCGCCTGCGCCTGCACCACAGCGAGCACCCCCGCAAGGGCACCGCTGTGGCCGGCGTCGGCAACCTGTGGCGCGCCCACCTGCGTCGGCGCATTCTGTGGCTGGGCGCGCGCCCTCGCCTCCCTGTCCAGCAGCCCCCCTACCAGGCGTCTGATGTCTGCCTGCCCCGCGCTGAGGGCGCGGAGGGCGTCTGTGGTGTCGGCCGAGGCCGAGATGTGGTTGCTGGCGTCGCCATGCAGGTGTTGCGCAGCCTCCGCGTATGTGGCTGCCCCCCGCGCCCCATGGAGCGCCGAAAGCTGTGTCTGTGTCGCATCCACGCACGCGCGGTGGCGCGGCGGGGAGTCTGAGCCGGGGGAGCCGCTGCTCACCGGTGATTCTGTGGTGGTGGCCGCGCGGGCGACGAGCGCGCCGGCGGCCGCACTGTGTTTGCGCGCCTTAGAGAGATCAGTACTGATCGTGTGGGTGGCGCTACTTTTTTTTTCACTTTGTGATGAGATGATGAGACTTTGTGTTCAATTTCAGTACAATTTCAGTGCTCCATGCATTGAGATGGGGTAAAGTAGTGTTTATATTAAAGCATTCAGTGAGTGCAGCAGGAGCGCAGCGATTTTTGTAGTGCCAGTTTTTATCTATTGGGGTACTGGGTTTGCGCGGCACGTGTGGTGTCCCTTGCCAACGGGCCAATGTTGCACCCCCCCGCCAACGGGCCAATGTCGGGCCAATGGCGGGTACGTGGCAACAACCATGCCACCCTCATCGCAGGAACACGCAAAATACATGCTTCCAGTCTCCTCCTCCCTTGCTGCTCCCTTGCGACCCCAGGTGCGATGCACGTTGCACGACCCCTGCTGGCCACAGCCAAAAAACGCAATGACACCGTGATGGCACCGATCGATTATTTCTTTTTTTCTAAAATACCCCCCCCACACGCAGCTGCCCACCGGTGCCACAACCACGCAGTCGCTACTACGCTCCACTGTGGCCTTGTAAATGCGTGTCGGCTAGCCGCAGCAAGCTCGTATTGCACACCCCTCACGTTCAGTTAAGAACGACCACTCGCTCCAGCAGCACCTGCCACTCGCTCCAGCAAGAACCTGCCACTCGCTCCACAAGCATGGCAGCATCAATTCAGCGCTCTCTGCCCAGCGGTGCTGCCCAGCGCTGCTGCTCTTCCAGCACGCTCACGCGTGCAAGCTTCGGTCCGAGGACGCGCACCCACTCTGTGTGCCTCGCCAGTACCAGCGCGGCGACAGGCCCAACGGTGCACGCGGTGACTTCGGCGCAGCGAGAAGAGGACTCGGCAGGCCAGAGTCCACAAGCGTTGGTGACCGAGATACTCACGTCAGTTGCAAGCCCAATCCCCCGCCCTCCCGTCATGCACCTCACCGTGGACACCTTTGAAGAGTTCCTTACGTCCAACGGACCGTCAGGCCTCGTCATGATTGACTTCTACACTGTGCGTGCTAGGGGCTGGCGCGCATGGCGCATGGCGCATGGCACACATGCAGCAACCCACCCGCCCGAGCCGCCCCTAGCACGCACACACACACGCACACGCACACACACACACACACACACACACACACGCACACACACACGCACGCACACACGCGCACATACTCACCCCCGCACGCACGCACACCCCCCCGCTTCTCCCCACAGGACCTGTGCGGCCCGTGCCGGCTCATGGAGCCCCACTACCTGAAGATGGCGGCCGCGTTCCCGAAGATCAAGTTTGCCAAGTTTGACTGCAACAAGGCGGGGCACGAAGCGTTTGCGAAGCGCAACCGCGTGCGCGCGATGCCCACGTTCTCGCTCTTCTGCGGTGGCCAGTTTGTCGAGTCCATGTCAGGGCACGGGCCGCTCCAGCTCCGCCAGCTGCTCATGCATTATAACAGGTGCGGCAGAGGATGCGAGGGCTCGGGCCTGCCTGCCTGCCTGCCTGCCTGCACAGCCACACAGAGTGCCTCGATGATGATCCATGCCGCTGCGTGTGCGGTGCAGCCGCAAACAGCCACGCCACCAACCTGACCCCTCAAACCCTGCTACTACTACAGGTAGAGCCACCGCGGGCTGGCTGCTGCTGCTGCTGACGGCTGGCTCTAGTCGCGGGGGGGCTCCTCTCCCCTTGCGCGACTTGGATGTCGAGCCACGATGCTCGCGACACCGACGACGCTACCCACCCACACGCACCCGTTGCGGCCGGCCGGCACGCTCAGCTGACGGCGCCCCTGCGCACACACACCGCGCTGTACTAGTGATAATCCCTGCGCGGTTTTTTGGGCGCACGCGGGAGACTGTGCTCCCCGTGTGCCCTCACCGCGCAAAGCTCGTTTCATGCGGCGGGCCGCGATAAGGACCCCGCGTGTACACACGACGCGGCGGGCTGCGTCGTGTGTGCACGCGGGGTCCATATCGTGGCCCGCCGCAAGCAGCTTGTTTGTTTGCGCGCCCATGTTGGGTGCCCGCCAGTTGGTTTTTCATCAGGCCGTTTTTTGGCATCCCCCACGAAGCAGAAGTCCCCCCTCCCCCAATATATCAGCCACCGTCCGCGCGCATTTGCGAGTGTTTTTGAAACCGTTTGCGTGCACCCTCGGGACGCCTCCACCACCACTAATGTTGTCGTGTAGCACAGTCTGTTGTCTGTCGTTTCAGCCCTCCTGTCTCACTCTCCTGTCCCAGCCCTCCTTTGTCTCAGCCTGCCTCAGGCCTCCTGTCCCATCCCTCCTTCATCCTTCATGAAGGATTCTGTATGAATGCATGAAGGATTCTTGTATGAAGACAGAAGTGTGATTCCACACACTCTGTGCAGACTCGAGATCGGCTCAGATGACATCGCCCCGTATCGCTTCCAGCATGCAGCGCGGCGCGGGTGGCCCAGGCGGTGGCCTTGGCTATTCATCGGGATGGGTGACACAGCACCACAAGGAAATCACGCTCGGGCGACTCAGCTCGTTTTTAAGCGACGACATGTTCGCCAGCGCCAACATACAGAGTGTCATGTGGGCGCGTCGGTGCAAGGGAGATGGCGTGGAGCTGAGCGTCTTCAGTGTCCCGAAGGGTATGCCGGGGCAAACAACCCCATTTGCAGCATGCACGTGTGTGTGGCAGCGGTGTGCATGCGTGCCATGGTGCATGCGCGTGCTGTGTGCGCCATGCATGCCATGCAACACATGAAAGCATGGCACGCAGCAAGGGGAGGGCGCGCATGGCATGATCTCAGGCACAGGCAGCTCCGTCCACACGCGCGCGCACCGCGACACACGCGCACGCGCCGGGGGGGCACACACCGGGGGGGGGGGTCTCTGTAGACAGGCAAATACCGGAATACACAAGGGCCTTGCGTCCAGAGGCCGTACCACCCTCCCCCTTCCCCCCCCAAATCTTCGCACGCTCACGCGCCACGCCCCACGCACCCTGAACCCTAATCCGTAAACCCGAACCCCCAGACCCTCAAACCTGCGTCTGCGTCTATGCGTCAACGCCCGCACCGCGCAGGCACGACGCCAAATCCCAAGTTCTCAGACATCGTCGGCGTGCAGCCGTTTGTGCCGGCGGCGATCGGGGACAGCTTTGGGCCGTCATGGACGACGCACTGGTTCAGACTGGACGTGACGGTGCGCGCGTGCCAGTCACTGGGAACCACTGAGTGGTTCCGCTAAGGATCTTGGGAGAATGACCGGCCCCACGATCACTATATATATCTGTGCCATGGCTGTCGCGACGAGAAACTCCGCGTGCGTGCGTGCGCTCGCAGGTCCCCGCGTCGTTCGCCGGGCTCCCCGGCCCGATCCTCCTCGTGTGGGACTCTGGCAGCGAGGCGATGGTGTACACAGAGGACGGCGAGCCGCAGCAGGTGTGGGCTTGGTGTGGACGGTGTGGACCACCGACCACCGCAAAATGACGGCCTGCTGTTATGTTGTGACGACGCTGTTTTTGCGCCCGGCCACACGGTCACGCACCCTGAACACCTGTCCCCTGATTCCGCAACGATTTTACCCTCAACACTGAACAAGTTTAAACTCGTATCACTAAACCCCGAACCCTCGACCCTGAACCCTAAACCCCAAACCCTCAAAACTCAAAACCCTACACAGGGCTACACCGACCACCGCAATGAGTTCCTGCTGTTCTCGCATGGCGTCATACCGCACACAGTCACACGGTCACACTGTTGTACGTCATACAATCACACCCTCCCCACACACAGGGATTCACCGACCACCGCAACGAGTATCTCCTGTTCTCGCACGACGTTGCACCGCCGGGTCACACAGTCACTCTGTACGTCGAGATGGCGGCCAACGCAATGTTTGGGACGACAGACGGGATCAAGGTGTGGATGTGTGGACGTGGTTGTCCGTGTGTGTGGTGTGTGTGTGTGTGTGTGCGTGGTGGGTGGGTGGTGGGTGGGTGGGGGGAAAGAACCGACCCGTTACCGCACGCACACATTGTGACAGGCGGGAGATGACGGCCAACGCGATGTTTGGGACGACTGACGGGATCAAGGTGTGCATGCGTGGACGTCTGTGGACTTGTGTGTGGTGTGTGTGTGTGGGTGGTGGGTGGGGGTAAAGAACCGACCCGTAACCGCACGCACACATTGTGTCGGATGGGAGATGGCGGCAAACGCGATGTTTGGGACGACTGACGGGATCAAGGTGTGTGTGTGTGTGTGTGTGTGTGTGTGTGTGTGTGTGTGTGTGCGTGTGTTGTGTCGCAGAAAATCTCTCCTTTTTGTTCTCGGACGACGCGTTGGCAGGCAGCTGGTTGGTGGCTACTGCCCCTCGCGAGCGTTTTTAAGTGCCAGAACTGGACTTGGGTCGAGGCCGTGGTACTAGGACTCGAAGATGGCCTCGCTGGAAAGCCGATGTTGCTGTCATCGTTTGCTTTGAAACAGCCGGCAACTCCTACAAAATTCCTAAAACCGTAATTCACCCCCCTCCCCCTCCCCCCGTAACAGCCGCCCGCCGAGGACCGCTTCTTCAAGCTCGTCGAGTGTGGGCTCGCGGTGCCAAACGTCTTCATGCGCCAGGTGTGTGTGTGGGGGGGGGGGCGTGTGTGTGTGTGTGTGTGTGTCTGCGTGGGTGCGCGTCTGCACGTGCGTGTATGTTTTCGCCACACACACCCGCACCCGGAGCCGGCAGACACACACACCCGCACCCGCCTGACACTCACCCGCCGCCAGCCGCGCCGCGCGTGTTGGTCGGGGGGGAGGGCCATCGGCAGCAACCACCTGTGGGACTAGGTCGAGGTCCAGAAACCGGCGAGAGAGAGATTGTTACACGGCCGGTGGTACTTCCCTAAACGCCCTCGAGGGGACGCCGGGCTCACTGTATGTGTGGGGAGACGGGGAAGGGATGGAAAAAGGGAAGGCGAAGGGGTGCGCCGCAGGCTCAGGGGTCTCACTTCCGGGGGCACGCTCAATGGCATGCGCTTGTCAACTGTCATTTTTTTTTATTTTTTTTTTATGGGCGCGCACACTGTAGCAGAGCATCAACCGTCCGGCGTAGCCCACCCCGTGGGGCAGGCCACCCGCAAACTCGGCAAATCAGTATCAAAACCCAAGCCACAGAGTGGCCGGGGCGGGCAGGGCCCTCCGGGGTGTGGGCGGGGCAGCACGTTGACCACTCAGCGCTGCGAGCGCCAGCGAGGTTCCTTCCTTGAGCGCAATGTGCGCCAACTGTAGGTCGCCAAGCAGTCAGCGTGCCGCCATCGTCAACCCACCAGGGGGGGTGCCGTAGTCAGAGAGAACCGGCCCACCCACACAAAAACGGACAGAAATAGACACGCGCACAGGACAGGGACCGGCTCCGGATACATTTTGACATCAAATATAATTCATCCCAGGAACCAACTCCTGGAGCCAGATCTGACGACCGACCGCAGTCGGTAATCGAAACCGATCAGTCTTGATCGTATAGCGGTGATTATCCCCGCCTGTCACGCGGGAGACCGGGGTTCGACTCCCCGTCAGGGCGTTTTGGTTCTTGTTTTGCTCCCGTCACCAACACAGCTTGGGGTGTCTGTCTGGGGTGGTCGGGGCGTGCTCGGTGGGGTGACTGGGTCAGTGGAGGCTTGGACTAGTGGGGTGCTTGGGTAGGCTGGGGGAACGGTTGGGTAAGTGGGGTGCTTGGTGGGTGACTGGGTAACTGGAGGTTGGGTACGTGGGGGGCTGGGGGGCGGGTGCTTGGATTCAGGGGCCGTGCTTGGTGGGTGCAGTGGGGCGTGCTTTGTGGGTGCTTCGTGGGTGATTGGGTAACTGGGGGCTTGGGTAAGTGGGGGCATGCTTGAGTAAGTGGTGGGTGACTGGGTATTGTCAGGGCGACAGGTCATTCTGTTTGCTCCCATCACCTGTGCTTGGGGCGTCTGTCTGGGGTGGCTGGGGCGTGCTTGGTGGGTGACTGGGTCAGTGGGGGCTTGGGTACGTGGGGTCGTGCTTGGGTAAGTGGGGGCGTGCTTGGATGGGTGTAGGTAACTGGGGGCTTGGGTAACTGGGGTCTTTTGGGGTAAGTGGGGTGTCTGTCTGATATGGGGTGGTTGGACGACATGGTATTATTTTTGCTCCCGTCACCTGGGCTCGAGGTGTCTGCCTGGGGTGGCTGGGGTGTGCTCGGTGGGTTGACTGGGTCAGTGGGGGCTTGGGTAGGTGGAGAGCTTGGGCCAGTGGGGGGCTGGGGGGCGGGTGCTCGGGTACGTGGGGGCGTGCTTGGTGGGTGCGGTGGGTGACTGGGTAACTGGGGGCTTGGGTAGGCTGGGGGGCTCGGGGCGTGTGCTTGGGGTAAATGGGGGCGTGTGCTTGGGTAGGTGGGGGCGCGCTTGGGTAGGTGGGGTGAGGGTGGAGGGAGCGCGAGAGGCGCGATGTTGGGAGATGGCACGAGAGCCATGACCAAAACAGAAGAGAGGTCGGTGCACAGGCCATGCAGCGCCGCCTGATGCGCCCTTGTGTGCATGCTTTTATTGTGCACCTGACCGACCTCGGCCCCCCCGACAAACTACGTGGTTTCCTCAATTACCTCACTGCCGTGCTTTCACGACCTGCGCAGTCCCACCCTCGATAGTGACTGGGTGACTGGGGCGTGCGACTGGGTGACTCTGGGGGTGCGCTGGCACGACGGACGGTGAGGGTGGGAGGGGGCACACACTGAGGGTGGGAGGGGGCACACAATGAAGGCGGGGAGGGGACAGGTTGGGGTTTATTATGGTTTCGAATTCGACTCCCTGTCAGGGCGTCTTGATTTTTGTTTTGCTTCCCCGTCAGGGTGTAGATTTTGTTTTGCTCTCCGTCAGGGCGATTGTATTTTTGTTCAGTTTTGCTCCCCGTCAGGGCGTCTTGATTTTTGTTCAGTTTTGCTCCCGGTCAGGGCGTCTTGTTTTTTGTTCAGTTTTGCTCCCGGTCAGGGCGTCTTGATTTTTGGACTGTCTTGCTCCGTCAGGGCGTCTTGCGTGACTGGGCATCACTGAGGGCATGGGTGGGTGGTGTGGGGTGTGAGGTGGGGGGGGGGGGGCGTGCTCAGGTACGTGGAGTGGCCGACAAAGTTCTTCTTTTTGCTCCATCAGCACCTCCTTAAGTGTCTGTCTGTGATGTCTGGGTGTCTCGCCTGGGCGTCTAAATTGTTTTTTTCCCCCCATCACCTGGGCTTGGGGTGTCTATCTGGGGTGTCTGTCTGGGGCGTGCTTGGTGGGTTACTGGGGGCTTGGGTAAGTGGGGGGGCTGGTAAGTGGCCGCTCGGGTCTGTCTCGGGTACAGCCCCGTATGCCCGAATCACCCGAGACATATACAATTTTCATTCTCAAGGACTGTATGCCTGAAGTGGGGGGGGGGGGGGCGTGTGCTTGGGTAAGTGGGGGCGTGCTTGGGTAGGTGGGGGCGAAAAAGTTATTATTTTTGCTCCACCAGCACCTCCTTAAGTGTCCGTCTGGGGTGGCTGGGGCGTGCTTGGTGGGGTGGCTGGTAAGTGGGGCGCTTGGGTAGGCTGGGGGCTACGCTTGGGTCTGTGGGGGGCTGGGGGGCGTGTGCTTGGGTACGTGGGGGCACGCTTGGGTAAGAAGGGGGCTGGGGGCTTGTGCTTGGGTAAGTGGGGGTGTGCTTGGGTAAGTGGGGGACTGGGGGCGTGTCCCCGTCAGGGTGGATAGATTTTTGTTTTGCTCGCCGTCACCAACACAGGTTGTTGGGGTGTCAGGGTGAGTGGGGCGTGCTTGCGTGACTGGGTATCATTGGGGCTTGGGTGGGTGGTGTGGTGTGGTGTGGGTGGGGGGGCACGTGCTTGGGTAAGTGGGGTAGTCGACAAAAGTGACTCTTTTTGCTCCCATCTGAACCTCCTTACGTGTCTATCTGGGGTGGCTGGGGCGTGCTTGGTGGGGTGGCTGGGTAACTGGGGCCTTGGGTAGGTGGGGCCGTGCTTGGGGAAGTGGGGGCGCGCTTGGGTAGGTGGGGTGAGGGTGGAGGGAGAGAGGGAGGCGCGATGTTGGGTGATGGCACGAGCAAAGCACAAGAGCCGGCCATGAAGCGCCGCCTGCGCCCAAGGGTGTGTGCTGTTATATTGTGCCTGTGTGCTGCTTTATTGTACCTGACCGAGCTCGCCCCCCCCCCCCCCCGACAAACTACGTGGATTCCTCAATTACTCCACTGCCGTGCTTTCACGGCCTGCCCAGTCCCACCCTCGATAGTGACTGGGTGACTGGGGCGTGCGACTGGGTGACTGGGTGACTGGGGCGTGTGACTGGGTGACTGGGGCGTGGTCGATTGTACAGTCTTGTTGGGCGCCTTTGTTGGCGTATATTAGGCTTGTGCCTGCGCACTCGATCCGTGAGGCATGCAGATAGCACCCGCACGCGTCCACTCCGAGTGGACGCACACATTGACTGTGTCCATCCCACAAGCTCTAGTACATCTGGTCGTGCCATGCGTCTCAGTTTGGGCAGCTAGCCTGGCCACCCTCCTCCTCCTGCGTCACGGCGTTTTGATTTTTTTTCTTCTTGGCGTCAACCACAGTTACCCAAGGGCGACAACGTTATTATTTTGCTCCCCGTCACCTTGGGCTTTGGGTGGCTGTCTGGGGCGTGCTTGGTGGTGGGTGACAAAGTTATTGTTTTTGCTCCCTGTCAGGGCGACAAAGATATTTTTTTTGCTCACGTCACCTCCCCATCAGGCCGACAAAGTGACTATTTTTGCTCCCGTCACCTGAGGGCTTGGGGTGTCTGCCTGGGTGGTGGCTTGGGCTCCCATCACCTGGGGGCCTAGTCAAAGTCCAGTTTTGGCACTGACACCACTGGTGAGGGGCGGTAGCCACCAACCGGCTGCCTGCCAACGCGTAGTCCTAGAACAGAAAGGAGAGCTACTCTGCGACACAACACACACACACATACACACGCGCACACACACACATACGCACACACACACACACACACTCACACACACAGCTCCACTTTGATCTCGTCGCGCTCAAAGATCTTCCAACCGCGACCCCATCCATACGCACACACGCACACTCACACACAGGCACACACACACACAAACACACACACACACACACACACGCACGCCCCCCCCTCCCCCCACCAGCTCTACTATGATCTCGTCGCACTCAAAGACCTGGCAACCACGCTCCCATCCGACTCTGCCGCCGGCATGGACGCACACACACACACGCACACACACACACACACACACACACACACACACGCGCCCCCCCCCACAGCTCGACTGTGATCTCGTCGCGCTCAAAGACCTGGCAACCACGCTCCCATCCATACACACGCACACAAACACACACACACACACACACGCACGCACACACGCACACGCACGCCCCCCCAACAGCTCTACTTTGATCTCGACGCGCTTAAAGACCTGGCAACCACGCTCCCATCCGAATCTGCCACTGGCATGGACGCACACACACACACACACACACACACACACACACGCCCCCCCCCCCAACAGTTCTACTATGATCTCGTCGCGCTCAAAGACCTGGCAACCACGCTCCCATCCGACTCTGCCACTGGCATGGACACACACACACACACAATCACACACACACACACACAGTCGGGGGTTCACACGCGCACCGTGCGGACAAGTGCCGTGGTGCACAGTGCGTGGGTCCTGACAACGCACGCCCACACACGCATGCGCGCACACACGCATGCACACACACACACACACACGCACACACACGCACGCCCCCCCAACAGCTCTACTATGATCTCGTCGCGCTCAAAGACCTGGCAACCACGCTCCCATCCGACTGTGCTGCCGGCATGGACACACACACAAAAACACACACACACACATAGTCGCGCACCGTGCGGACAAGTGCCGTGGTGCGCAGTGCGTGGGTCCTGACAACGCACGCACACACACGCATGCGCGCACACACGCATGCACACACACACACACACACACACGCACACACGCACGCCCCCCCAACAGCTCTTCTATGATCTCGTCGCACTGAAAGACCTGGCAGCCACACTCCCATCCGACTCTGCTGCTGGCATGGACGCACTGTACACAGCCAACAAGGTTGTGTCGCTGCTCAGGTGCGTGCGTGTGTGTGTGTGTGTGTGTGACTCTGCTGCCGGCATGGACGCGTAGTACACAGCCAACAAGGTTGTGTCGCTGCTCGTGTGTGTGTGTGTGTGTGTGCATCTGACTCTGCTGCTGGCATGGGCGCACTGTGCACAGCCAACAAGGATGTGTCGCTGCTCAGGTGCGTGCGTGCGTGCGTGTGTGTGTGTGTGTGTGTCTCGCTGCCGGCATGGACGCGCAGTACACAGCCAACAAGGTTGTGTCGCTGCTCGTGTGTGTGTGTGTGTGTGTGTGTGTGTGCATCCGACTCTGCTGCTGGCGTGGACGCACTGTGCACAGCCAACAAGGTTGTGTCGCTGCTCAGGTGCGTGCGTGCGTGTGTGTGTGTGTGTGTGTCTGCTGCCGGCATGGACGCGCAGTACACAGCCAACAAGGTTGTGTCGCTGCTCGTGTGTGTGTGTGTGTGTGTTTGTGTGTGTGTGTGTGTTGTGTGTGCTCTGCTGCCGGCATGGCGGCAGTACAACAGCCAACAAGTTGTGTCGCTGCTTGTGTGTGTGTGTGTGTGTGTGGTGTGTGATCCGACTGCCTGCTGGCATGGCGCGTTCTGTCCCAGCACGGTTGTGTCGTGCTCAGCGTGCGTGCGTGTGTGTGTGTGTGTGTGTGACTCTGCTGCCGGCATGGACGCGTAGTACACAGCCAACAAGGTTGTGTCGCTGCGCGTGTGTGTGTGTGTGTGTGTGCATCCGACTCTGCTGCGGGCATGGGCGCACTGTGCACAGCCAACAAGGATGTGTCGCTGCTCAGGTGCGTGCATGTGTGTGTGTGTGTGTGTGTGTGTGTGTCTTTCTGCTGCCGGCATGGACGCGCAGTACGCAGCCAACAAGGTTGTGTCGCTGCTCGTGTGTGTGTGTGTGTGTGTGTGTGCATCCTGACTCTGCTGCTGCGTGGACGCACTGTGCAACAGCCACAAGGTTGTAGTCGCTGCTCAGGGTGCGTTGTGTAAGCGTGTGTGTGTGTGTGTGGTGTGTGACTCTGCTGGCCGGCATGGACGCCAGTACAAGCCAACCAGTTGTGTCTGCTGCTCGTGTGTGTGTGTGTGTGTGTGTGTGTGTGTGTGTGTGTGTGTGTGTGTGTGTGTGACTCTGCTGCCGGCATGGACGCGCAGTACACAGCCAACAAGGTTGTGTTGCTGCTCAGGTGCGTGCGTGTGTGTGTGTGTGTGTGTGTGTGGCTCTGCTGCCGGCATGGACGCGTAGTACACAGCCCAACAAGGTTGTTCGCTGCTCGTGTGTGTGTGTTGTAATGTGTGTGTGTGTTTAACTGACTCTGCTACTGGCCATGGACGCACTGTACAGCAGCCAACCCAGGTTGTGTTCGCTGCGCGTGTGTGTGTGTGTGTGTGTGTGTGTGCATCCGACTCGCATGCTGGCATGGCGCACTGTTCACCGAGCCACAAGGATTGTCGCTGATCAGGTGCGTGCGTGCGTGTGTGCTGTGGGCATGTAGTGTGTGTGTGTGTGTGTGTGTGTCTCTGCTGCCGCATGGACCTCAGTACCAGCCAACCAGGTTGTGTCGCTGCACGTGTGTGTGTGTGTGTGTTGGCATCCGACTCTGCTGATGGCATGGGCGCACGTGCACAGCAACAGGATGTGTCCGCTGCCAAGTGCGTGCGTGTGTGTTTGTGTGTGTGTGTGTGTGTCTCTGCTGCCGGCATGGACGCTCAGTACACAGCCAACAAGGTTGTGTCGCTGCGCGTGTGTGTGTGTGTGTCTCTGCTGCCGGCATGGACGCTCAGTACACAGCCAACCAGTTTGTCACTGGCGTGTGTGTGTGTGTGTGTGTTGCATCCGACTCTGTGCGGGCATGGGGCATGTGACAGCCAACAAGATGTGTCGCTGCTCAAGGTGCGTGCATGTGTGGTGTGTGTGGTGTGTGTGTGTCCTTTCTGCTGCCGGCATGGACGGCGCAGTACGCAGCCAACAAGGTTGTGTCGCTGCATCGTGTGTGTGTGTGTGTGTGTGTCTTCTGCTGCCGGCATGGACGCGCAGTACACAGCCAACAAGGTTGTGTCGCTGCTCGTGTGTGTGTGTGTGTGTGTGTGTGCATCCGACTCTGCTGCTGGCATGGGCGCACTGTACACAGCCAACAAGGTTGTGTCGCTGCTCAGGTGCGTGTGTAAGTGTGTGTGTGTGTGTGTGTGTGACTCTGCTGCCGGCATGGACGCGCAGTACACAGCCAGCAAGGTTGTGACGCTGCTCGTGTGTGTGTGTGTGTGTGCGTGTGTGTGCATCCGACTCTGCTGCTGGCATAGACGCACTGTACACAGCCAACAAGGTTGTGTTGCTGCTCGTGTGTGTGTGTGTGTGTGTGTGTGTGTGCATCTGACTCTGCTACTGGCATGGACGCACTGTACACAGCCAACCAGGTTGTGTCGCTGCTCAGGTGCGTGTGTGTGTGTGTGTGTGTGTGTGTCTCTGCTGCCGGCATGGACGCTCAGTACACAGCCAACCAGGTTGTGTTGCTGCGCGTGTGTGTGTGTGTGGGTGTGTGCATCCGACTCTGCTGCTGGCATGGGCGCACTGTGCACAGCCTACAAGGATGTGTCGCTGCTCAGGTGCGTGCGTGTGTGTGTGTGTGTGCGTGTGTGTGTGTGTGTGACTGCTGCCGGCATGGACGCGCAGTACACAGCCAACAAGGTTGTGTTGCTGCTCGTGTGTGTGTGTGTGTGTGTGTGTGTGTGTGACTCTGCTGCCGGCATGGACGCGCAGTACACAGCCAACAAGGTTGTGTCGCTGCTCGTGTGTGTGTGTGTGTGTGTGTGCATCTGACTCTGCTACTGGCATGGACGCACTGTACACAGCCAACATGGTTGTGTTGCCGCTCAGGTGCGTGCGTGTGTGTGTGTGTGTGTGTGCGTGTGTGTGTGTGTGTGACTCTGCTGC
>VFSX01000064.1:165000-192500 GCA_016618255.1 Chlamydomonas sp. UWO 241
CACAATCTCAACTCCCGAAGCACGCAAGGTAAGGCGCTCATAACGCCTGAGATGGTCAGGCTCGTGCCTCCGGCGGTGGTAGGCGCCGAAGGCGGTCGGGGGTGACGCCTGAGGCGGCGCCTCCGGCGGTCGGGGTGCGCCTCAGGCGGTCTCGGAGCGCCTCAAGTGCCGCCTGATCCGCGCAAGTGAAGACGCCACCCGAGGCATTGGGAGCAGTGGTGCCATAGGCGCCCCTGCAGCCCCCGCAGACCCCGCTGTGGGATACAACCAGGAAATCTGGGGGGAAACTGCGGCGGCGGATCGCGGGAATTTCGCCCCCAAAAGTGTGAGATTCCACGATTTTCACACTTTTTCGCACACAAAAAAAATGCCCTCCTGCAGGGGCACTTCGGCATGTTCCCTCCTATGTTGCGGGGGCAAACAGGACATCCTTGTTTTTCTTAATGACACCCTCGCTCCGCGTGGTCGTCTTGAACCCTAAACCGTCGCTCCGCGTGGTCGTCCTGAACCCTAAACCCTCGCTCCGCGCGGTCATCCTGAACCCTAAACCCTCGCTACGCGCGCTCGTCCTGAACCGTAAACCCCCGCTCCGCGTGGTCGTGCTGAACCCTAAACCCTCGCTGCGCGCGGTCGGCCTAAACCCTAAACCCTCGCTCCTCGTCCGCCAAGATGCCAAGGGCGAAGGGCGCGCGGGCACCAAACGGGTCTGTTGCGCCTCGGCACGCCTCCAGCAGAGGAGGAACCTGTTACGCGGAACCTGAACCCGACAGAACCCTATAAGGGCCTAGTGCCCTGTCTAGGTCCAGTGTGTGCGCGCATGTGGGGGTTCTAAAACTCTCGCTCCTACCAGGTAACCAGCTAGTTTCATCCTGAAACTGAGTTTTAAATGTCGGGCGCTAGCGCCGAAACAGGTGTAATACATCGTTACTGGTCACACACACTGTTAAATCCATCATCATCAAGGGAGGGGCCTACAAGGGAGGGGCTTGCCGGCGACAGCCAGTTGCACGAGGGCTGCGGCGCTTTTGAGGAACACCAACGGGTCGGTGCGGAGGCGAGGCAGGGTGGATATCCCTACCACATTCCCAATGCCTGAGGCGGCGCCTCAGGCGCACCCCCGACCGCCTTGGGCGCCCGCCACCGCTTGAGAGAGAGATTGTTACACGGGCCGGTGATACTCCCCACGCCCTCGAGGGGGCGCGGGCTCACTGTATGTGTAGGGAAACAGGAAGGGGATGGGAAAAGGGAAGGCGAAGGGGTGCGCCGCGCTTGAGGCGCACCCCCGTCGTGTCCCTTTTTTTGTGCCTTTTACTTCATTTCTGTACTTGATGGCCTCGAGAGGCCTCTTGCCAACATTTTCAACCCCAGCCCGGATGGTTCCGGGATGTTCTCCTGGTGTAGCTGGTTATCACGTTCGCTTAACACGCGAAAGGTCAGCGGTTCGAGCCCGTTGGAGAATACGTACCTTTTTGGACTGGCCCATCAAATCTGTGTAGGCTTGTTGGTCTGGGAGTTCCTGGAAGCCTGCGGGTGGGCTCTAAAGCAACGCAGCCCCAACGCTACGATCCTTCGTGATACCCTCGGGGCCTGGTGGGCACATCACAGGTGAACAACCCCACTGCTTCTGCCCAGCTGCAGGACCATTGAGACATTGGCTTTTGGGCAGCCGCGACAACCTTCCAGTCCTAGTACCGCCTCCTAGACCCAAGCCCAGTTCTGGCCCTCACAACTACTTGAGGAGCGGTAGCCACCAGCGGGCTGCAGCGTGTACCCGCCAGCCTAACTACCAACATCCCAGCCTCTGGGGCAGTGATTTTCTTTTCGGCTCTCTGTAGCAATGTGGCTGTATTCCGGCTGCACTTTGACGTTGCACACAGCTCAATCCACCCAGTGGATTGTAAGTCTGACAAGCCCGCCAGACACAGCACGTCAACAGCTTTCAAATGACCTTTGCACGAGGACCAACGGTCAACGGGAGGTCAACGGTCAATGCGGTGACAGCAAAATCCGGCTGTGGAATATTCCACCATTAATAATTTAATTCAGGGGGGGCCTGCCTCATGTTGACTTATTTTCAAAACGGGCCTGGACCCCCCCCCCCCAATACACCCAGACCTTATCTTCTGGAGCTGAAACTTGGTGGGCAGCTTCGTGACGTCGTTCCCATTCCATCGCACTATTTGGGAGGCTGCAGAGCCCAGTCCTACTCCTGAAACTGGACCCAGAAGACGGCCACACGCCCTGGTGCAGCCCCACACACCGAGGCCCTTTCCACACCCTCCCAACGATTGAACCACATGAATGACAACGGATTTGGCATCCCTTTCGTGAGACAAATCCATTGCTTCCTTCCCCGTCCCAATCGAAGGTCTGCAGAACATTCTGGCTCCGAGGGGGTGTGAACCAGTTGTCCACACCAATCGCCCGGTGTGGACCCTCTCACACCCCCACACCACTGCACTATCTATTGGGTGTGGGGGGTCCGAGGGTGGATGTGGATTCCTCTTGAGGAGAGGAATCCAGCGCACCGACTCTCGTGTCGAACGGATGTCAGAATAAAAAGTTACATAAAAATTCTGAGAAACGGTCCAGGCCCCCCCTCCCCCTTCCCATTTTTTAGAGTGGAATCTCCCTCGTTTAGGGAGGGGAAGGGCATGGCGCCGGTCCGGTGTGAAAATTCGAAGTAATTCGACATGATGTCTTTTCCTAACTTTCCTGCCCCCCCCCTCGATTTAATTAATCACAACTCCTGAAAAGGAAATCACTGGTCTGAGGCGTGCAAGTGAAGGCGGCCATAACGCCTGCGGCGGTCGGGGGTGCGCCTCAGGCGGTGGTGTGCGCCTAGGGCGGTCGGGGTGGCGCCTAGGGCAGTCGGGGTGGCGCCTGAGGCGGTCGGGGTGACGCCCAAGGCGGCGCCCAAGGCGGCGCCTGAGGCGCTCCGACCGCCTCTGGTGAATGTCCTGTTTGCCCCCGCACCATTGGAGGGAGCATGCCGAATCAAGACTAAACATGGAAGAGGCTCGAGGAAAGGTGCGACGGAGTCGCAGGAGTGGACCTACGGAAATTTTGCCGTTTCCACGCAGGTGGCTTTATCGGGCCGTGTCCTGCTGGAGCTTCACCAATCCCATAGGTGGAAAGAAGATGTTTATGCTACATGCTGGTGGTTTCGCTGTGTGCAATGGTGCTGCATTCGAGTTGGTCGTCAGCGACTGCGACTCAGGCTGACCAGGTTCATTTGGTGCATGGCTGTGGCCTCTTAAGCGTGAGCATGGGCATGGACAATGCAAACATCCCGAGTTTTAGCTGCGCAAAGGAGGCGAGAAGAGCGCGGTCAACGTGCATGGGCATGGGCATGGGCCAGCCAGCCGCTGTGCGCCCTCTGTGATTGGCGAATAGACACTGAGCTGCTTTCAAGTGTGTGCAGGGGGTCGTGGGAGGCAAGTTGTCCACGTTTGCCCAAGTCAATGCATGGTGGATCCCATGCGCCCCTGAGGGTCAAGCATGCATGTGGGATGTGGGCACATGGTGATAGCGTGTGTGTGTTTGTGTGTGTGTGTGTGTGTGTGCGCGCGTGTTTGTTGTGTTGTGTTTGGTGTGTGTGTGTGTGTGCATGTGTGTGTGTGTGTGTGCGTGTGTACACACATGTGTGCGCGCATGTGTGCGTGTGCGTGTGTGTGTTTGTTGCATTTGGTGTGTGTGTGCGTGTGCGTGTGTGTGTGTGTGTCCGTTTGCATGCGTGCATGTGTGTGTGTGTGTGCACGTGTGCGTGTGTGTTGCATTTGGTGTGTGTGTGTGTGCGTGTGTGCGTGTGTGCGTGTCACGTGTATGTGTGTGCGTGTGATGCGTATGCGAGACTCTGATAGTTGTTGAGTGTTTCTCTTGCGCTCTATCTACATCGCAGCTGCTGCTTGGCCATCGCGCTGCTGCTTGGCCATCTATCGCAAACAAGTGCTTGCGGCTGCACGCGATTGGATGGTCGTTCACCGTTTTGGTGGTGGATGGGGGGCTTTACATGGTCTACGTGAGGTCATGGTGACAGGCCCTGAGGGTGTTTGTTTGTGTGTGGGGGGGGTTCCTCGCGAGGTGATTTCTCCATATGATGTGAGTTGGAGCTGAAGAGGGGCATCCCCTCCCATCCCGGTGCGGGGCATTTATGCCAGGTGGTGCCCCACATGGGCCTACAGGTGCTTGCATGCAATGCCATTTTGCCAGCATGATATCAGTGTTGGGTGAAGCCGAAAACTAATTTAAATCGTGGGAAATTGTGATTGGGGTGTCGGAAAATGACCCTCGATCGACAAAAATTACGATTTCCGACCCCGACCGACCGCGAGAGTATCTGCTTTTTTTTGGCTGAATTTTGCGTGTGTGTGTGTGTGATAGTGTGAAATCGCGCCACATGGGCTGTCAGGCGGGGGGTGGGGGCAACGGTTGCTCTCGAAAATCGGAGCGAAGCAACGGGCTACGTACTAGTTTGCCCCGCAGGAGGTGATTTTTTTGTGCGGAAAGTGTGGAGACTGCCGATTTCACACTTTTTTTTATAGCAAAATTCCCGCAAAGCCCCGCCGCAGTTTCCCCCCAACTTTTCCGTTTTGCCCCGCTGCGGGGCCTGCGGGGGCTGCGCTAAGGACATCACCGGCGCGCGTCGTAGTTGCGCACACACTCAAGCAGAGCTCACAGCCGTGCGGCGTAGACTAAGCCCGTTGGGCAGGCCACCCGCAAACTAGTTGCGCCCACACTCTAGCAGAGCATCATCCGTCCGGCGTAGACTCACCCCGTGGGGCAGGCCACCTGCAAACTCGGCAGATCAAAATCAAAGCCCAAGACACAGAGTGACCGGGGCGGGCGGGGCAGCACGTTGAGCACTCATTGCAGCGAGCGCCAGCGAGCGCCAGCGAGGTTCCTTCCATGAGCGCAATGTGCGCCAACTGTGGGCCGCCAAGCGATCAGCGATCAGCGCGCCGCCGTCGCCCACCCGTGGGGAGGGGGGACGCCCTGGTCAGTAGTCGTGCCGCAATGGGCAGCTTCGTAGAAGCAAGGTCGTGGTTGGCGGTCGCAGCCGCATGCGCTGCGCCTCCCCCGGCTCGGCAGCGCGAGCCTGGAGGCCGTGGGCGACCAGCGCCACAGTTTTTATAGTTTGTACATGTACGCGCCCGGAGGACCCCGGGGCGTGAGTTAAGGCCTAGACTACACGTCTAGGGGAGCTCTACTAGTAGAGCCCGCAAGGCCACGCAGCGCCAGCCTACCAGACCAGCGCCACAGCTCAGCTTCAGTTGTCGGACTTGCGAGCAGGTGGGGGCACCCGCTCACCGTCAATCATGAGGCGTGCGCGGTGGAAATGCTGGGCCTATCAGACAGCAGGCACAAGGCTCACCAAAAAGGTCAAGCTACAAAAGTAGCCCACGGTAGCGCCACCCACGCCGAAGCCTCCACGCCCGTCCACCCACCGCATGAGACGGCCCACCTCGCCCTTGCGCTCAGCCCTACCAAAATCCCAACGTCTCATCTGCGCAAGTGAATGCGGCCATAACGTCTGAGACGGTCCGGGGTGCGCCTCAGGCGGTGGTGGGCGCCTGAGGCGGCCGGGGTGGCGCCTGAGGCGGTTTGGATAACGCCTAAGGCGTCGTCTGAAACGATTGTGGTTGCGCCGCAGGCGGCGCCTCAGGCGGTCGGAGCGCCTCATGCGCCGCCTGATCCGCGCAAGTGAATGGGACGCCCGAGGCGTCGTCTGAGGCGTTGTGAATGCGGTAGCGCCTCCCTCGCCGAAGCCTCCACGCCCGTCCACCCACCGCGTGAGACGGCCCACCTCGCCCTTGCGCTCAGCTCAGCTCAGTAGCTCAGCAGCAGCTCGGCTCTCAGCAGCAGCAGCTCCCAGCAGCAGCAGCAGCTCAGCGCTCAGCTCAGCTCAGCTCAGCTCAGCTCAGCTCAGCTCAGCTCAGCTCAGCTCAGCTCAGCTCAGCTCAGCTCAGCAGACTATCAACAGCAGTAGGCTTCAGGACGCGTCACACATGACTGTCAAATCCGTCGTCAGGAGCGTTGGCAGTTTCTGAGAAGCGGCGTCGTTCTGGCGGTCAAAACCGCATGCGCTGGCCCCCCCGATTCCCCGCAGCGTTGGTGGCGAGGAAAGCGGTCTACAGCGCCCGGTGTGCTGCGCCTCCTCGTGGTTAGGATTTCGGAGATGTTGGGCAGTCAGGACCCCGCAGTGGTGCACGGTGGTGGTGTAGGCCACGATGGGTCTGTGCATGGCTTTTAGAGAGAGAGATTGTTACACGGCCGGTGGTACTTCCCTAAACGCCCCCGAGGGGACGCCGGGCTCACTGTATGTGTGGGGAGACGGGAAAGGGATGGAAAAAGGGAAGGCAAAGGGGTGCGCCGCAGGCTCAGGGGTCTCACTTCCGGGGGCACGCTCAATGGCATGCGCTTGTCAACTGTCTTTTTTTTTATTTTATGGGCGCGCACACTGTAGCAGAGCATCAACCGTCCGGCGTAGCTCACCCCGTGGGGCAGGCCACCCGCAAACTCGGCAAATCAGCTTTTACCTGCCGTCAAGAGAGAGATTGTTACACGGGCCGGTGGTACTCCCCACGCCCCCGAGGGGACGCGGGCTCACTGTATGTGTAGGGAAACAGGAAGGGGATGGGAAAAGGGAAGGCGAAGGGGTGCGCCGCAGGCTCAGGGGTCTCACTTCCGGGGGCACGCTCAATGGCATGCGCTTGTCAATTGTCAATTGTTTTTGTATTTTTGTATTTTATGGGCGCGCACACACTAGCAGAGCATCAACCGTCCGGCGTAGCCCAACACCGTAGGACGGCCACCCGCAAACTCGGCAAATCAGTATCAAAACCCAAGCCACAGAGTGGCCGGGGCGGGCGGGGCCCTCCGGGGGGTGGGCGGGGCAGCACGCTGACCACTCAGCGCAGCGAGCGCCAGCGAGGTTCCTTCCTTGAGCGCAATGTGCGCCAACTGTGGACCGCCAAGCAATCAGCGTGCCGCCGTCGCCCATCCCAGCAGGGGGGGCGCCCTGGTCAGTAGTCGTCCCGTGTTGGGCAGCTTCGTAGAAGTGGGGTCGTGGCTGGCGGTCGCAGCCGCATGCGCTGCGCCTCCCTCAGCTCGGCAGCGCGGGCCTCGGGGCTGTGGGCGACCAGCGCCACAGCTCAGTTTCAGTTGTCAGACTTGCAAGCAGGTGGGGGCACCCGCTCGCCGTCAATCATGAGGCGCGCGCGGTGGAACTGCGCCCGCTTCCCCGCAGCCTTCGCGGCGACGAAAGCGGGCCACAGCGCCCGGCGCTGCGCCTCCTCTGTGTCAGTGAGGACGTCGAAGATGTTGGTTTTGGTGCTGATGTTCCCGCAGCAGCGCAGGCTGCAGCGGTAGCGCACGACGGTGTCGGCCACGGCATCGGATGTCACGGTGAAGAGCACGCTCAGCACATCGCCCCGGCGCGGCACCACACCGATGCCACCAGAGGCAGGCTTGGCGTTGAGGAGCGACGCAGACACCACGCTGCCTCCAGCCGGGCCCACACGCCAGCCCCTCTGCACGTGGCTCACGATCGACTCTGCCAGGCACACAGGCAGGCTGACGCCGGTGGCGGCGGCGGCAGCGACCTGCCTCGCCGCCGCCGCCGCCACCTCGACCGTCTCCTCGTCGTCAATGCAGGACAGGTATTGTATCACGTGCCTGTCCTCATGGTCGTGGCATGCGGCGAAAGCGGTGGCACGCGCGGCGCCCGCTGCGGCAGGCCGCGCGCCCGCCGGCGCCCCCGCCGCCGACGCCACAGGGGCGGCAGCAGCAGCAGCGGGCCGGGCAGGCTGAGCAGCCTTGGCAGGTGCGCGCGCATGCGGCATCTGTGTCTGCATGGGCGCCCCAGGGACGCGGCTCACCAGGTGGCTCACCGATGTCACTGAGGTCTGCAGCATGCCCGTGAGGGCCTCAATCTGTTGCTTCTGCGACGCCACCATGGCGCGTAACTGCCGTCGTGCCCTTTTTTCTTCTGCCTTCTACTTGATTTCTGTACTTGTAGGCCTCGGGGAAGATGTTTGTAAGAAGTAGCCCAGCCCGGATGTTTCCGGGAAGTTCTCCTGGTGTAGCTGGTTATCACGTTCGCTTAACACGCGAAAGGTCAGCGGTTCGAGCCCGTTGGAGAATACGTACCTTTTTTGTTTTGCCGATCCAACCCCCATATACATGGCGTGCACAAACACACACACACACACACACTCCCCACCCCCACACACACGTGCGCACCGCAGCCGGGCGGCGAGTCCCTCGTGCGCCAATTTCTCTATGGGCAGCGCTTCTTCGAGCGCCACTTTGGGTCGCGCCACACCGTGTTCTGGCTGCCAGACACGTTTGGGTGGGTGTGTAGTTTAGGGGTTGGGTGTGTGGGTCGGTGTGCAGTTTAGGGCTTCGTTCGGGTTTTAGGGTTGCAGGGTTTAGGGTTGCGAGAGTACTTCAGGGCTGAGGTTCTTCGCGCGCCACTTTGGGTCGCGCCACGCCGTGTTCTGGCTGCCAGACGCGTTTGCAGGGGTTGGAATAATACAATATAACAATAATACCGTACAGGGCCTGTGCCGCGAAGCTGAAAGCGATTTAAATCTCGCAAAAAATGCGATTTGGGGCGTCAAAACGACCAATATCGACGAAAAACGACGCGCGCGGAGCGATTAACAATCATTTTTCGACCCCCCCGCGAAGGCTCAGACTCTATACGGGAACACAACGTTATAACAATGTTATAACAACGTTATAATTTGCCGGCGACATGTTACAAATTTGGGACGCGAGTTCAACTTTCTGTAATCTGCATGGATTCCAATGGGGTTGAGCTCTCTGGTAAGACCAATAATTCAAGATAACATGCTGGCACTCAAGACACTTGTTTGTGTCGCTCTGTGGTGTGCTGGTGTGCAGGTGTGGGGTGTGAATGGGGAGGTGTGCATGGGAGGTTCCTGCCGCCAGACCACCGGCACCATGTCGCTAGATGCCGATGGCAAGCAGGGGTATCGAAATGAGAAGAAGCTGCCCCCCCGCCGAAGTGCTCGGGCTGCTCAGGGCGCAAGTAGCGAAGGGCAAGGCCGGTTAGAGCAGTCAGTTTGAGCCGCGCCTGGGCGCCGAGGGCGTGTGCAAGCTGTTCTGCAAGAATTGCAGCGACAAGGAGGGCTCGAGCTGTCGGAGGAGGAGGCGGAGGACTCGCACGCAGAGGAGGAGTGGGAGGAGTGGGAGGAGGGGATGGTGTAGATGGTGCGTAGACAGTGCCGCACGTGGCGGAGGAACGTAGGAGGGTGTTGACACTGCGCCGCGCGTTACGCGTTACGCGTACCGCCTGACATGTAAACTGGGCCGAAAACTCGGCAAACAAAAGTCAGAAAATAAATGGACACCGGCAGCACGCTCCCCATCACCACAGTAGCCTACTGTGAAAGTTTCACGCGAAACCATTACGATTTGTGAGTTTATTTTTATTTTAACAGGCATTTTAACGTTATAATTGTCAGAAATGTTATTAATAACGTTACAATAACGTTATAACTCTCGGCCGGGGAGTTATATTGCCTACCCTTACGCGTTTGGGCGGGTGTGCAGTTTAAAGCTTCGAGGTGTGGGTGAGTGTGCAGTTTAGGAGTTTTAGGGTTTTAGGTTTGTAGGGTTTAGGGTTTAGGGTTGCGGGCCTACTTAAGGGCTGATGTCTTTGAGCGCCACTTTGGGTCGCGCCACGCCGTGTTCTGGCTGCCCGACACGTTTAGGTGGGCGGGGCAAAAGGGTACAGAGTTCACGGCTTCAGGTTTTAGGATCGCAGGGCGTAGGGTTTAGGGTTGCGGGCCTACTTAAGGGCTGAGGTCTTTGAGCGCCACTTTGGGCCGCGCCACGCCGTGTTCTGGCTGCTAGACACGTTTGGGTGGGTGTGCAGTTTAGGGCTTCGGGTGTTGGGATTGAAGGGTTTAGGCTTGCGGGTGGACTTCAGGTTAAGCTCCTTTGAGCGCCACTTTGGGTCGCGCCACGCCGTTTTCTGGCTGCCAGGCACGTTTGGGTGGGTGGGGTGAGGGTACAGAGTTCAGGGTTTGGGGTTTCAGGGTTCAGGGTTTAGGGTTTAAGGTTAAGGGTTGCGGGTTTAATTTAGTGCTTAGGTTCTTTGAGCGCCACTTTGGGTCGCGCCACGCCGTGTTCTGGCTGCCTGACACGTTTGAGTGGGTGAGGTTAGGGTACAGAGATCAGGGTTGAGGGTTTCTGAAACCCTTGACCCTTGGTCTACTTAAGAGCTCGAGTGCCACTTTGGGTCGCGCCAGATCGTGTTCTGGCTGCCAGACACGTTTGCGTGGGTGTGCAGTTTATGGGTTTGGGGCGTGGGTGGGTGTGCAGTTGAGGTGTTTCAGAGGGGTTTAGGGTTGCAGGGTTTGGGGTTTTAGGGTTTAGGGTTAACTTAAGAGCTCGAGTGCCCCTTTGAGTGCCACTTTCGGGTCGCGCCAGGTCGTGTTCTGGCTGCCAGACACGTTTGGGTGGGTGTGCAGTTCTGGGCTTCTGGGTGTGGGTGGGTGTGCAGGATACGGGTGTGCAGTTAAGGGGCTTTGGTTGTTGGGGTTGCAGGGTTTAGGGTTGCGGGTGAACTTGAGGGCTGAGGTTCTTCGAGCGCCACTTTGGGTTGCGCCACGCCGTGTTCTGGCTGCCAGACACGTTTGGGTGGGTGTGCAGTTTAGGGCTTCAGGGTGTGGGTGGGTGTGCAAGGTACTCTTAGTAAGGGTGTGCAGTTTAGGCCCTCGCGTGTTGGGGTTGCAGGGTTGAGGGTTGCGGGCCTACTTCAAGGCTGAGGTTCTTCGAGCGCCACTTTGGGTCGCGCCACCACCGTGTTCTGGCTGCCTGTCACGTTTGGGTGGGTGTTGAGGCCTCGGGTTTTAGGGTTTTAGGGGTGAGGGTTGCGGGTTGCGGGTCTCTACTGAAGGGCTAAGCTTCTTCGAGCGCCACTTTGGGCTGCGCCACCACCGTGTTCTGGCTGCCTGTCACGTTTGGGTTGGGTGTGGGCAGTGTGGGGGGTAAGGGTTTAGAATTTTGGGCTTGAAGGTTCAGGTTTAGGGCTTAGGTTCTTCAACGCCACTTTGGGTCGCGCAACACCATGTTCTGGCTGCCAGGCACGTTTGGGTCGGTTACGAGTTGTGGTTTGTGGTTTGTGGTTTGTGGTTCGAAGGTTTGGCGTCAACAAACGTACGGCGCAGCTTTCATGGCTGGTGCAGACACACACACACACACACACACACGGCAGGTACGCCGCGCAGCTGCCTCAGCTGATGCACACACACACACGCACACACACACACACACACACACGGCAGGTATGCCGCGCAGCTGCCTCAGCTGATGCACACACACACACGCACACGCACACACACACACACACACACACACACATATGGTAGGTACGCCGCGCAGCTGTTTCAGCTGATGCACACACACACACACACACGCACACACACACACGCACACACACACACACACACATGGCAGGTACGCCGCGCAGCTGCCTCAGCTGATGCACACACACACACACACACGGCAGGTACGTCGCGCAGCTCCCCCAGCTGATGCACATACACACACACACACACACACACAAACACACGCACACACACACGGCAGGTGCACCGCACAGCTCCCTTGGCTGATGTAAACACACACACACACAAACTTGCACACACACGCACACACACACACACACACACACACACACACGGCAGGTACGCCGCGCAGCTGCCCCAGCTGATGCAGGGCGCTGGCCTCAACTACTTCCTCACTCAGAAGCTCTCGTGGAACAACATCAACGCGTTCCCGCACAACACGTTCATGTGGCAGGTGTGTGTGTGTGTGTGTGTGTGTGAGTGTGCGTGTGTGGAACAACATCAACGTGTTTCCGCACACCACGTTCATGTGGCAGGTGTGTGTGTGTGTGTGTGTGTGCGTGTGTGTGCGTGTGTGTGTGTGTGTCTGTGTGCGTGTGTGTGCGTGTGTGTGTGTGTGTGTGTGTGTGTGTGTGTGCGTGTGTTGTGTGTGTGTGTGTGCGTGTGTTTGTGTGTGGAACACCATCAGCAACCACACCTCACTGGCACACGCGTGCAACATCCCTTGCAACAGCCATGCTACAGCCCCTGCAACATCCCTTGCAACAGCCATGCAACAGCCCCTGCAACAGCCCTTGCAACAGCCATGCAACGTTCCCTGCAACATCCCTTGCAACAGCCATGTAACAGCCCCTGCAACATCGCTTGCAACAGCCATGCAACAGCCCCTGCAACATCCGTGGAATCCTGTCGCAGGCGCTCGACGGCACGAGCGTGCTGACTCACTTCCCTCCGGCCAACACGTACTGCTCGACCGCCACCGCCCAGGACGTTCTTATGAGCACATCCAACTCCAAGGACAAGTGGGTGTACCGTAGTACCACTTTGCCTCTCAGCCACTTTTATAAAGGGGGTAATTTGTTAGAATTTGGGTGCCTTGCCGCGGGATATATTATTATTATGTTTTTTCCCGTTTTGACGTCACTTTTGGCGTCTGTGTTATCTGTTACTCGTACTGCTCCACCGCCACTGCTCAGGACGTTCTCATGAGCACGTCCAACTCCAAGGACAAGTGGGTTTATACTTACCTGACATATGTATCGTCCTCACGGGGGGTCAAAACTATACTTGTTGGGTGCATGAAGCATGACCGTACCGTTGTGCCTTGCCGGAGGAGCCATAACTAGTAATACTGTTAGGTACTTTTAAGGTACTGTTGTACTGGTTAGGCACCACTGTTACTACTAGCCGGCACATTTCTGCAACAGCTGTTCTTCACTCAGCTGCCACTGAGCTGAGCTGAGCTGAGTCGGAGTCGGAGACGACAATGAGACGGCGAATCGGCAGCAGCAGCTGTATTCTCTGTTACTCATGCCGCTCGCCCGATGCAGACCCGCCCAGGACGTCCTCATGAGCATGTCCAACTCCAAGGACAAGTGGGTGTACCGTAATACCGCGTTGCCTCGCCGCCACTTTTATAAAGCGGGTATTTTTTTTTTAATTGGGTGCCTTGCCGCGGTCCTTCCCCCCCGTTTTAACGTCACTTTTGGCGTCTGTGTTGTCTGTTACTCGTACTGCTCCACCGCCACCGCTCAGGACGTTCTCATAAGCCCGTCCAACTTCAAGGACAAGTGGGTGCTTGTGGTGCAGTGATTTTGTTTTGGGCTCTGCACTGCCATTTGGCTGTATTCCGGCTGTGCTTTGCCCTTAGAATCAGCTCAATCCATCCAGTGGATTGTTAGTGTGACGGCCCACCAGACAGAGCTCGTCGGGAACTTTCAAATAACCTTGGCATGAGGGCAAACGGTCAACGCGGCCAGCGCAAAATCTGGCTGTGAAAGAAACATTGAGAAATCATGAACATTAAGTCACTCAGGGACTGATGCGGTATTACTATTTCCGTACCGCCACCGCCCAAGACGTGCTCATGAGCACATCCAGCTCCAAGGACCAGTGGGTGTACTGAAGTACCGCTTTGCCTTGCCGCCACTATTATAAAGGGGGTAATTGTTTATAATTTGGGTGCCTTGCCGCGTTTTTTTCCCCGTGGTTGCGTCACTTTTGGCGTCACTTTTGTTTTTTCTCTTCTTCAGCATTTTTTTTTAGAAATCAACGAATGAATCATGAGCATGAGCACCATCGGAGAATGAGCATGAGCATGAGCAGAGCACAATCAGAGCACCATCAGAGCACCATCAGCGCACCATCAGAGCACCATCAGGGCACCATCAGATCGCCATCAGAGCACCATCACGGCACCATGGGAGCACCATCAGAGCGCCATCAGAGCACCATTGACACACCATCAGGGCACCCTCAGAGCACCCTCAGAGCACCATGGGAGCACCATCAGAACACCATCAGAGCACCAATGACGCATCATCAGAGCACTGCTTTTGCTGCTCCTGCTGCTGCTCCTGATGCTGATGATGCTGGTGATGATGACGCCCCTGTTGCTGCTGCTGCCACCGCAGGGACCGCTGCCCCGGCAGCCTCCTCTTTGGTAACGGTGACATGCACACACACACACACACACACTCTCAGGGACCGCTGCCCCGGCAGCCTCCTCCTCTTTGGCAACGGGGATGGAGGCGGCGGGCCGACAGATGCAATGCTGGAGAGCCTGCGTCGCTTCGCGGGGGCAGCGTCGCACGCAACCCCTGGTGGGTGTGTGTGTGGTGTGTGTGTGTGTGCGATGCTGGAGAGCTTGCGTCGCTTCGCGGGGGCGGCGTCGCACGCACCCGCCGGTGCGTGTGTGTGTGCGCGTGTGTGTGTGTGCGCGCGTGTGTGTGTGTGTGTGTGTGCGTCCCTCAACTCTGCGTCGCTTCGCGGGGGGCGGCGTCGCCCTCGCACGCATTCGCTGGTGCGTGCTTGTGTGTGTGTGTGTGTGTGTTTGTGTGTGTGTGCTTGCGTGTGTGCGGAGCGGTTCCATCACCATCGCACACATCGCCAAACCCAGCGCCACTTCATCACTAGTTCCCGTACCACTTCCCCATGCAGGCGTTCTCAGGGACACCGTTCCACACCGCCCCACCCCACCCCACACCGTTCCACATCAGTCACTGTCACTACCCCACGTGTGCAGGCGCGGGCAGCAGCGGCAGCTGTGGTGGTTGCGCCGGTGCGCTTCTCTTATGTGCTGACTCAGCTTGTATCAATCAGTCCCAGTAACACCCAGCAGAGGCATGCTCCATCACTTACTACTACATGCATCCCCAAACCCAGCACTATTTAATCGCTGCCATTCTCACATGCGGGTGCTGGCAGCAGTGGTGGCAGGCGGTGGTCGTGGTGCTGCCGGTGCTCACTAGACTCAAGAGACTGTCTCAATCAGTCCCAGTAAAGCCCAGTACAGGCCCATGTGGCGCGGGTATCGCTCCTGCACACACATCGCCAAACCCAGCGCCACTGCATCACTAGTTCCCGGACCACTTCCCCATGCAGGCGTTGGCAACGGCGGCGGCGGCGGTGGCGCCGCCGGTGCGCTGCCGCCGCTCGTGATCCAGGGCCCGGACCAGTTCTTCCGGGAGCTGGAGGTGTGTTTAGGGTTAAGGGTTTAAGACTTAGGGTTAAGAGGGTGGAGGGTGGTGCGTTTGGAGTTTTGGGCCGACGGTACGCTGCCGCCACTGGTTGCGGTGCGGTGCGGTGCACGCACGCGCACTTTGCATCCGGGGCGAGGGGTGGGACGTGCCCGTTAACCCTGCCCCCCCCCTCTCTTTCCCCTTAACCCCTACCCACCCGTACCCGCACCGGCGGTTGCGCGCGGCGTGCTCACCAGGCGTGAGCTGCACCACCTGCACCCATCACCCTTCTGTGTCCTCTCAGCACGGCGATCTCGAGGAGAGAGAAGGGCTGCTACAGAGACGCTCGGAGCCGCAAGACCTAGCTAGATAGGTTGTTTTCTTGACGTCGTCCTCTCCGCACACCCGCACCCCAACTACGATATACTCGCCACAGGCGGCCTTGCGTGACGTTCTCACGTGGTGCGGAGAGCTCTACTTTGAGCTGCACCCCATTCACCCCTCAACACTCAGTAACCTCTCTGCACAGAGAGCTTCTCTGTAAGAGAGATTGCTACAGAGACACTCTGAGCCGCAGACCTAGACAGGCTGTTTTCTGGTCGTCATCCTCTCCGCACGCACTTCAACCGCCACAGGCGGCCTCGCGTGACGTTCTCACGTGGCGCGGAGAGCTCTACTTTGAGCTGCACCGCGGCACTTACACAAGCCACGCGGCCAACAAGGCGTTCAACCGGTGCGCGTGCTCATGTGCCCAGAGAGCTCGCCGTGCGTGTTTGCTGCGTGCTGTGTAAGTGTGTGCGTGCTGTGTGTCGTGTGTGCGTGCGTCTTACTGCACCGCGGCACGTGCACGAGCCATGCGTCCGACAAGGCGTTCAACCAATGCTCAGAATGCGCGGTGTGCGTGTGTGATGTGTGCTGTGTCGTGTGTTGCGTGTGTGTGCGTCTTGTTCTTGCACCGCGTGCTCGAGCCATGCGGCCAACAAGGCGTTCAACTGGTGCGCGTGCTTGTGGTTTCCTCACACGCGTGTGCGCTGCGGGGGCCTCTCGAGGGAAGCTGCGATTCTGGGCTGCGCGGCGCCCACTCCCACACCCTACGTGGATCCCCTGATAGGCTGTCAAGGGGCTGTGTGTCGCTAACGCACTCGCTCGCTCGCTCAATAACTCGCTCACTCACTCACTCGCCCGTTTCAATCGTGGCCCCTGCACCCAACCAGTCGCTGCGAGATCCTCCTGAGGGACGCGGAGGTGCTGTGCTGCGTGGCGCCCACTCTCCCACACCCACATTTCATGTGTTGCCCTTGCTGTGGTGCTTGGCGCCCACTCACTCACTCACTCGCCACTTTCAAACGTGGCCCATGCACTCACATCCAGGCGCTGTGATATCCTCCTAAGGGACGCGGAGAACCCAACGGTTGCGTGGCGCCCACTCTCCCGCACACACATTTCATGTCCTGCTGTGGTGCTTGGCGCCGATTCACTCGCTCGCTGGCCACGGTTTAACGTGGCCCATGCATGCACAAACACGCAGGCGCTGCGAGATCCTCCTGAGGGACGTGGAGATGCTGGGCTGCGTGGCGCTCGCGGTTGGCGCACCGGGATACAGGTGTGGAAAGTGTGAAAGTTTGGAAAGTGTGGAAAGTGTTGGGGGGCTCACTGGTTCCTTTGGGGCAACAAGGAGGTCGGCGAGCCCTCTTGACACTGCGTGCGGGCGTGCAAAGAACCCATCGCATGTCCTGTCTCAGCAGCTGCCCGCCCGCCCAGCTGGACACGATCTTCGTGGCCGGACGCGCTGTTGTACCAATTGGGAGTATTGGGACCAGTAGCATCTATCGCATACCGAAGTGTCGCTTTGCCTTGCCGATTGATTAAATCTGATCAAGCGCAGGCAACGTGGATTTCTAAAAAACGGACGAAAAAGCAAACAAAACGCCAAAAGCGACGTCAAAACGGGGGACAATAGAAAAAAACCTGAGGCAAGGCACAAAATTTATATCAATTTGGGCTTTTATGAAAGTGCTTTAAGGCAGAGCGGCACTCAAGTACCCCTACCCTGTCTCCGCAGCTACCCGCGCCCCCAGCTGGACACAATCTGGCAGGATGTGCTGCTGTACCAGTTAGGTTTATGTGGACCAGTAGCATTGATTGCACACCGTAGTGCCGCTTTGCCTTGCTGATTAATGAATTCTGATCCAGCGCCGGCAACGCCGATTTCAAAAAAATCAGACGAATAAGCAAACAAAACACCAAAAGCGACGTCAAAACGGGGGACAATAGAAAGAAACCTGAGGCAAGGCACAAAATTCTATATTAATTCAGGCTTTTATGAAAGTGCTTTAAGGCAGAGCGGCACTCAAGTACCCCTACCCTGTCTCCGCAGCTACCCGCGCCCCCAGCTGGACACAATCTGGCAGGATGTGCTGCTGTACCAGTTAGGTTTATGTGGACCAGTAGCATTGATTGCACACCGTAGTGCCGCTTTGCCTTGCTGATTAATGAATTCTGATCCAGCGCCGGCAACGCCGATTTCAAAAAAATCAGACGAATAAGCAAACAAAACACCAAAAGCGACGTCAAAACGGGGGACAATAGAAAGAAACCTGAGGCAAGGCACAAAATTCTATATTAATTCAGGCTTTTATGAAAGTGCTTTAAGGCAGAGCGGCACTCAAGTACCCCTGCCCTGTCTCCGCAGCTACCCGCGCGCCCAGCTGGACACGATCTGGCAGGACGTGCTGCTGTACCAGTTCCACGACGTGCTCCCCGGCTCAGCCATCCACGCGGTCTACGACGTGGCGCTGCCCAGGTGTGTGTGTGTGTGTGTGTGTGCGTTGCAGTAACAGTAACAGTAACACGGGGTTTCCAGCTAAGCAGGCTACTCTTCTACTAGAGGCACCCGCCGATACTCCAGCACACTTGAGTACTAGAGTACCGCCGGCTCCCGGCCGATGGACTACCGCTACCGCCGGCTAGACTACCCCAAACAGCGGTCTCTGAGAGACATGTCTGGCAAGGAGCATATAGGAGAGGACCTTCCTCAAGGTCACAGTAGTGGCCTTGTGGCCAGTCAAGCCGGCAGAGCCGACTGGCGCTGACTGGAACGGTCCCCGCCTGGCAGTGCATGGCTGTCCAGCTCTCGTTTGCATGGGGCTCAGCCGGCGCCCCATGCCTCATGCATGGCCAGGTCCCACCCTCCAGGGGTGCATGGACGACAGAGTTGTCATGGAGGCTGCCTGAAGACCTTCCAACGCCAGTTACCGGCAGACGAGCGACCCCGAGGATGAGCGCGGTGACGAACGCTGCGATTGGTGAAGCGGATTTACTCTGTGTTGCCTCGGCGGTCGCCACCGCTGAAGCCGTGATGGTAGCCCGCCTCCACGGGCAGCCATCTTGACCAATGTCCAGCATGCATTGACGGGCGCCAGCTCCTCCGCTCGTCGATCAACTCGTCGAGATCGGTGCCGCATGGCGTCCTGCATGGGGGGAGGATAAGGGCCGTCTCCCAGCACGGGCCGCGGCAGCGCCGCGGCTACTCGCCAAGCCATGGCAGCGCCGTGCAAGCCGCTCCTGAAGTGTTCCACCGAGGGGCAGTCTAGCAGGAGCCGGGCCAGTCGTATTTTACCCCGCTCGTCAGCGGCACGGAGATCCTCGTCACCAGCAGCGCCGCATTGCTGGGTCCAGGGCTCGGCGACGAGAACGCGCCTCCGTTAATCGAGCCCCGTGTGCGTTGGGAGGCACACAAACAAACAGCCCCCCCCCCCCCGCATGCATGCATGCATGCACACACAATTTTTTATGTTGGCTTCGCCATCCACGCGGTCTACGAGGTGGCGCTGCCCAGGTGTGTGTGCAGGGAGGCACACGACCCCCCACACACGCACGCGCACACACACACACACACACACGCACACGCACGCGCACACGCACACGCACGCATGCACACAACATGTTGGCTCCGTCACCCGTGCGGTCTACGACGTAGCGCTGCCCAGGTGTGTGTGTAGGGAGGCACACGACCCCCCCCCACACACGCATACGCACACACACACACACACACACACACACACACCATGTTGGATCCGCCATCCACGCGGTCTACGAGGTGGCGCTGCCCAGGTGTGTGTGTACGGAGGAACACACACACACACGCACACACACGCACATGCACGCGGACACACGCGCACGCACACGCACACACACACGCATGCACACACCATGTTGGCTCCGCCATCCACGCGGTCTACGAGGTGGCGCTGCCCAGGTGTGTGTGTGTCTAGAGAGGCACACACACACACACACAAGCACACACGCACAAGCACACGCACACGCGCATGCACACACACGCACGCACACACGCACGCACGCATGCACACAACATGTTGGCTCCGCCACCTACGCGGTCTACGAGATGGCGCTGCCCAGGTGTGTGCGTAGGGCGGCACACGAACACACACACACACACACGCACACAAACACACACACACACACGCACACACACACACACGCGCACACACACATGCACACACCATGTTGGCTCCGCCATCTATGCGGTCTATGAGGTCGCGCTGCCCAGGTGTGTGTATGTCTAGGGAGGCACACACACACACACGCACACACGCACACGCACACGCACACGCACACGCACACGCACACGCACACGCACACGCACACGCACACGCACACGCACACGCACACGCACACGCACACGCACACGCACACGCACACGCACACGCACACGCACACGCACACGCGCACGCACGCATACACACACGTACACGCACACGCACGCATGCACACACCATGCTGGCTCCGCCATCCACACGGTCTTTGAGGTGGCGCTGCCCAGGTGTGTGAATGTCTAGGGAGGCACACATACACACGCACACACACACGTACGCACGCACACGCACACGCACACGCACACGCACACGCACACGCACACGCACACGCACACGCACACGCACACGCACACGCACACGCACACGCACCTGCACACGCACACGCACACGCACACGCACACGCACACGCACACGCACACGCACACGCACACGCACACGCACACGCACACGCACACGCGCACGCCCACGCACACGCACACGCACACGCACACGCACACGCACACGCACACGCACACGCACACGCACACGCACACGCACACGCACAGGCACACGCACAGGCACACGCACGTGCACGCGCACGCGCGCACACACATGCACACGCACACACACACACACACGCGCGCACACACACAGGTATGCCGAGATGGTGCGCGAGCTGTCAGCCCTGCGTTGCGCCGCAGCAGCAGCGATCGCGGCCGCGGCGTGCGGCGACCAGCTTCCGCCAGCTCCCGCCGGTGTGGACGGTATGGAAGGTGTGGACGGTACGGGAGGTGTGGACGGTGTGCGCATGGGCAGGAGGCGGTGGGCAGTGATGGTCCACACTTGGGCGAACCCTGCACCCACCCCCCGGGGTGCATCACCCTCCCAAGCAAGTGTGGAACAAATCCTTATACAACCGTGAGGGCAGGGCTGTTCCGAACCCCTCTTCGTCTTAATGACTCAGCCATCTCCGCACGAGAAGTTTGGGCAACGCTTCGCGCACCGCAGACGCTGTGGGAACTGACAAAACGCGTTGTGCATTGGCAAGCCTTCTGGCGTGCGTGTAGGCGGCCAGAAGGCACCAGCACCGCCACCAACACGCACCACCACCCTAAACCCTAAACCCTTAACCCTTAACCCCAAACCCTAAATCATGTTGCACCACCCCCGCACACCACCACCACCACATGCGCAGGCGTCGAGGCGCTCACCATCACCGCCGACGACGTCGCGGGCGCCGTGCCGCTGCCGCGTGCGCCACACGGTGCGGCTGCCCCAGGGGGCCATGCGGTGGTGTCAGAAGCAGTGATTTGTTTTCAGGATTTTTAATTATTTTTCGGAGCCGTTTGACTGAAGATCCGGCTCCATGGCACCCGAATCCGGTTCCAAACGTTGAAAACAAAAACGCTGCCACCACCACCACCACACGCGCACCACAGGCCTGCTCCCGCCTCCTCTCAGCAGCGGTGGTGGCAACGGCTATGGCACCAGCGGTGGCGGCATCGACGGCATGTACCCACCGATACACACCGGCGACCGCGGCGGGCTGTACCTTTGCGTGCCGTTTGTGCCATCCGCCAGCCTTGGACGCGGCGCCCACGACCACTCGGGCGGTGTGACCGGCGGTGTGGACGGCGGTGTGAACGGCGGTGTGACCGACGGTGTGACCGGCGGTGTGAACGGCGGTGTGACCGGCGGTGTGAACGTCGTCGTCCACAACAGCGTCCACACCGGCGCACCCACACCGGGCCCACACACCGCCGCAGCTGCCGGCCGCCACCACAGCCGCCACGTGACGCCCTACGTGTTCAACTTGCTCGGGTTTGCGCGCACTGAGGTGGTGGAGGTCGACGCTGCAGACGTGCCACACGGGCAGGTGGGAAACAACAATAAATACCGGGAAGCAAAATCCTATTATCATATAAATATATGAATCCTATAAATATCATGTAAATCTGGAGGTGTGGATGGTGAGAGTGTGGGCAGGTGCGATACGACCATGAAGGTGTGGATGTGTGGACATGCAGGCTGGGAGGCGCGCACACGCAGATGGCAGATTTTTTTAGTCTCAATTCCTGGGGTTTGCGCACACGGGCAGGTGAGAGTGCGCGGTGTGGACGTGTGGATGTGGGGCAGACACACTCAGCACGCACACCTCTCGCATGCACGACGCACAGCCCAGATAAGTCCAACGATGCCCCCTCCCCCCCCCCCCACACGCACCCTCACACTCTCACATGCACGCAGGCGGTGCGCCAGTACTCGTCAGCCGGCCGCGCACTCGTGCCCGTGTCGGTTCCGCCTCTGTCGATGGCCCCACTCTTCCCCCAGCCACCCGCGTCGTCAACGGCGCTGCTGGGCCCGGAAGGACACGCGCATGGGGACGTGGGTGTCGAGGTGAGGCTGCAGTCACAGTCACATCGGCTGTCCAGCGAAGACTAGGCCTAGGGGAAGGCTAGCGCTCGTGCCCGTGTCGGTGCCGCCTCTGTCGATGGCCCCGCTCTTCCCGATGCCGCCCGCGTCGTTAACGGCGCCGCTGGGCTCGGAAGCACATGTGCAGGGTGGCGTGGGGGTTGAGGTGAGGCTGCAGTTACAGTGACATTGGCTATTTGATAGTAACAGTAACATTGGCTATATATGTTAGCTGTAGGCGGGGCCATCGGCATTGGCGCTGCTGGGCCCGCCGGAGGCACACGCGCAGGGCGGCGCGGGTGTCGAGGTGAGGCTGCAGTAACAGAAATACCGGCTATATGTTCGTAACAGCAACATCAGCTGTGTGTTAGCAGTAGGAGGGGCGGTCGGCATCGGCGCTGCTGGGCCCGCCGGAAGCCCAGCGAGGTGGCGTGGGTATCGACGTGAGGCTGCAGTCACAGTAACATCGGCTGTCCAGCGAAGACTAGGGGAATGCTCGCGCTCGTGCCCGTGTCGGTTCCTCCTCTTGTCGCTGGCCCCGCTCTTCCCCCTGCCGCCCGCGTCGCCTGCGGCGCCGATGGGCCCAGAAGCACACGCGCACGGTGGCTTGGGTGTCAAGGTGAGGCTGCAGTAATAGTTACATGGGCTATATGTTAGCTGTGGGGGCCGTCGGCATCGGCGCTGCTGGGCCCGGAAGCCCAGCAGGGTGGCGCGGGTGTCGAGGTGAGGCTGCAGTCACAGTTATATCGGCTATATGTTAGAAGCCGTAACATCGGCTGTATGTTAGCTATAGGGGGGCGTCGGCATCGGCGCTGCTGGGCCCGCCGGAAGCACATGCGCACGGTGACATGGGTGTCGAGGTGAGGCTGCAGTCACAGTAACATTGGCTGTCCAGCGAAGACTAGGGGAAGGCTCGCGCTCGTGCCCGTGTCGGTTCTGCCTCTGTCGATGGCCCCGCTCTCCCCCCTGCCGCCCGCGTCGACTGCGGCGCCGATGGGACCGGAAGGACACGCGCAGGGTGGCGTGGGGGTCGAGGTGGGACTGCAGTAACAGTATCATCGGCTGTTTGTTAGAAACCGTAACATCGGCTGTATGTTGGCTGCAGGGGCCATCGGCATCGGCGCTGCTGCGCCCGCCGGAAGCACACGCGCAGGGTGGCGTGGGTGTCGAGGTGAGGCTGCAGTCACAGTTACATCGGCTATATGTTAGTAGCCGTAACATCAGCTATATGTTAGCTGTAGGAGGGGCGGTCAGCATTGGCGCTGCTGGGCCCGCCGGAAGCACACGCGCAGGGTGGCGTAGGGGTCGAGGTGAGGCTGCAGTTACAGTGACATCGGCTGCCCAGCGAAGACTAGGGGAAGGCCCGCGCTCGTGCCTGTGTCGGTTCCGCCTCTGTCGCTCTCCCCGCACTTCCCCCTGCCGCCCCGTGTCGACTGCGGCGCCTCTGGGCCCGGAGGCCTATGCGCAGGGTGGCGTGGGTGTCGAGGTGAGGCTGCAGTCGCAGTTACATCGGCTGTCCAGCGAAGACTAGGCCTAGGGGAAGGCTCGCGCTCGTGCCTGTGTCGGTGCCGCCTTTGTCGATGGCCCCGCTTTTCCCGCTGCCGCCCGCGTCGTCAACAGCGCTGCTGGGGGCAGAAGAACACGCGCACGGTGACGTGGGTGTCGAGGTGAGGCCGTGGTTCCGCCAAGCCAACCCACCTATATGATTTACATAAGGCCTTGGTTTTCTACGTTGGAAGGTAGCCGGCTGGTGGCTACCGCCACTCAAACAAAGTAACCGTTAGGGCCAGAACTGGACTTGGGTCTAGGCGGTGGTACTAGGACTAGAAGGTAGTCTACGCTGGAAAGCCGATGTAACTGTAACTGTAACTGTTGGTTATCTGGATGTAAGGAGTCCTTATGAACGTCATATGGGTGGGTTGGCTGAGCGGAACCACTGAGGTGACGCTGCAATCAGTTGTAGTACTCCTCCCCCAAGTACGGCCGCAGTACCGTTGCAGGACGGTCGCAGTACGGTCACAGTACGGTCACACCGGCCGCCCCACGTCCCCAAGGGACACGCACACACAGACAGACATAGAGAGAGAGAGGGGGGGAGAAAGAGGGAGGTTTAGAGAGGTTTAGAGGTTTAGAGGTTTAGAGAGAGGTTTAGGTCTCTTCATCTCTTAGGAGATGTTACAGTCCTCACCGCACGGGTAGCCTGGAATATGTGCGCTCACAGCGAGCGAGAGAGAGAGAGAGACGTTACAGCCCCCACCGCCATGGCAGCCTTGCATACGGCTCTTGACTGCACGTGCTGAAGTACGCGCACACACACACATTCACCCCCCCACACACACAAGCACGCACACGTAGGTCACGTCGTGGGAGGGCTTTGCGTCGCGCTTCTGCGCGGGCACGCACACACAAACACACACACACAACACACACACACACACACATACACACACCACACGCGCACACACAGGTCATGTCGTGGGAGGGCTTTGCGTCACGCTTCTGCACGGGCACGCACACACACACACACACAACACACACACACACACGCACACACACCACACGCAGGTCATGTCGTGGGAGGGCTTTGCGTCCCGCTTCTGCGCAGGTGTTTCGATGCCTCTGCCATCATGCCCGGCTGTTGCCGCTGGCGGGCGGTACTACGTGCTGTGAGTGTGTAGGATTTGGGATTTGGGGCTAAGGCCGGATTTTGCTTTGACCGCGTTGACCGCTGACCTCCCTTTGGCCGTTTGTCCTCAGACGTAGGTCATTTGCAAGCTGCTGACAAGCTCTGTCTGGCGAGCTCGTCAGACTTACAATCCACTGGATGTGTTGAGCTGTGATAAAGGTCAAAGTACAGCCGGAATACAGCCAAGTGGCTGTGTAGAGCCGAAAAGGAAATCACTGCGGGCGATACTACGTGCTGTGAGTGTGACCGTGTAGGGTCGAGAGGGCTTAGGGTTTCAAGGGTTTAGTAGCAGAGGGGGGAGGGGGGGTCTTTGTGATTTGAGTGCGTGGTGGAGTCCACATGTCGGCTTGCGCACGTGTGTACGCATGCCGGCGCTTCACTCCCCTCGCACTTTCATCACGTTTGAGTCGGGTTGCCGGCAGTGACCCCTGGGAAAGATTGTGGTACCCTTATGTGTTCCCGGCTCGAGCAACTTTGACTGCTCATACCAGGCGCAATACATAGCGGGGGTCCACGCAACGCTTGCCGGTGTGCTGCTTCCAGCGCGAGCTTTCCAACGCACCCCTCCGCGCCCTCTCCCACCAAGTGTGGGTTGGTTTTCTGGGATATGGGAAATCCGGTCCTGGGCGGTATACGGCTTGCGGGGGGATCACTGGTGGCCGGCATGGGAGCCAGCATTTCCGTTGGCCAACCCGCGACCCGCAAATCTGCAACAGCAGGTTGAGATCGGCAGACTTCAGCTGGCGCTGCGGGGTGAAATTGGGCGCCTCGGCGCGTTGAGAATGGGGAGTGAGCCGTGAGGTCCGGGTCGAGCCATCATTTCCCTTGGCGGAACCACTGATGGGAGCGTGCCCACGCCACCGCTCCTTCACCCTAGCTAGAGCGCCTAAACAGTCACCCCTCGGATCTTAAATAACCAGGCAGGAGCGTGCGCGTGCGCATGCGTGTGTGCGTGTAGGTACAGCAACTTTGCTGCCGCATGTTTTGACTCGAGCGGTGACTGGCTCAGCTTCATGCCCCCTCCCCCCTCCCCCTCCCCCGTGTACATGCGTATGAAAATAGCCAGGCAAAGCGTGCGCTTGCGCGTGCGTGTTTGCGTGTAGGTACAGCGACTTTGCGTGTGTGCATGTAGGTACAGCGTGCATGTTTTGAGCGGCGTCCGGCTCAACTCCATGCCCCTCCCCACCCCACCCACCCTAAGTGCCTGCGTGTTTGTGCTCTCTCTTGCACAGGTACAACAACTCTTGTCGCGGCATGCTTTGACTCAAGCGGCCGCCTGGCGCAGCTGTTTGACCGCTCTCCACCCAGCCCAGAATCAGGCACATGCCCTCAACAACTCACGTGCACGTGCATGTTTGTACTCTGTCTTGAGTGGGTACAACGACTCTTGTCGCGGCATGCTTCGACTCGAGCGCCCGCCTGGCGCAGCCGTTTGACCGCTCAGAGCTGCCCTCCGCCCACCCAGCCCAGAACCAGGCACATGCCCTCACCAACTCACATGCACGTGCGCGTGCGTGGTCTGTTTTGCGTAGGAACAACGACTCTGTCGCAGCATGCTTTTACTCGAGCGGTCGCCTGGCGCAGCCGTTTGACCGCTCGGAGCTGCCCTCCGCCCTCCCAGCCCAGAACCAGGCACACATGGCCTCAACCGCGCACATCAGGCACATCCCCTCAACCAATGCGCGTGTGTGCTCTCTCTGGCGTAGGTACAACGACTCTGTCGCGGCATGCTTCGACTCGAGCGGCCGCCTGGCGCAGCTATTTGACCGCTCGGAGCTGCGGGCGCTTGTACCGGCTGGTGGTGGTCCTGGCAACCGCTACGTGATGTTTGAGGACATGCCCACGGTGGGTGGGTGTGCATGTGTGCTTGTGTTTGTGTATGTGTGTCAAGTGGGGGCAGCGGGCGCTCGTGCCGGCTGGCGGTGGCCCGGGCAGCCGCTATGTGATGTTTGAGGACGTGCCCACGGTGGGTGGGTGTGCATGTGTGCTTGTGTTTGTGTGTGTGTGTGTGTCAAGGGGTGGCAGAGGGCACTGCACGCAGCGTGTTGGCTTGGGCAGCCGCGTCCCGATATTTGAGGACATGCCCACGGTGGGTTTGTGTGCATGTGTGCTTGTGTTTGTGTGTGTGTGTGTGTCCAGGGGGGGCAAGGGGTGATGCGTGCAGCGTGTTGCGTGGTTGCCCGGGCAGCTGCTATGTGATGTTTGCCTTGTGCTTGTGTTTGTGTGTGTGTGGCAAGGGAAGGCGAGGGGTAATGCGTGCCAGCTGGTGGTGGGCCTGGCAACCGCTACGTGATGTTTGAGGACATACCCACGGTGGGTGGGTGTGCACGTGTATGTATGTGCATGTATGTGTGTCAAGGTGGGGTGAGGGTTAATGCATGCCGGCTGGTGGCCCGGGCAGCCGCTACGTGATGTTGAGGACGGTGGGGACCAGATCGTTACAAGAAGCTGCGATTGATGTGTTTTACAGTCTGTGTGTGAAGGAAAGAGGCCAGGTTTTACCTGGCCCTCAGTTCCACCCTAGTGTGAACTGACTGTTATACAGGAACTCTAGTTTCCTGTTCATCTCCGATCTCCGTAAACTACGATATATGGTTAATGAGACAACTGTACACACAGACGCACACACGCATGGCGTGTGGCACCCAACACCCTGCTACCCACGCGTGTGCTTGCGCGCAATTCTGGGGCGCGTGGGACCCACATGGACAAGTGTGGACACGCATGCACGCACCCACATGCT
>VFSX01000064.1:195000-230000 GCA_016618255.1 Chlamydomonas sp. UWO 241
AGTTGACATGTCGCCGACAAGTACACCATTGAGCAAACGATGAACCTAGCGCCGGGGGTGACGCCCTATATATCGCGCCTGCTCCACCATCCCCTTGAGGCAGTTAGGACATATTTTGGAGGCGTCGCACAATAGCACAATCGCACAATATTGGGGCTCGATTAACGGAGGCGCGTTCTCGTCGCCGAGCCCTGGACCCAGCAATGCGGCGCTGCTGGTGACGAGGATCTCCGTGCCGCTGACGAGTGGGGTAAAATACGACTGGCCCGGCTCCTGCTAGACTGCCCCTCGGTGGAACACTTCAGGAGCGGCTTGCACGGCGCTGCCATGGCTTGGCGAGTAGCCGCGGCGCTGCCGCGGCCCGTGCTGGGAGACGGCCCTTATCCTCCCCCCATGCAGGACGCCATGCGGCACCGATCTCGACGAGTTGATCGACGAGCGGAGGAGCTGACGCCCGTCAATGCATGCTGGACATTGGTCAAGATGGCTGCCCGTGGAGGCGGGCTACCATCACGGCTTCAGCGGTGGCGACCGCCGAGGCAACACAGAGTAAATCCGCTTCACCAATCGCAGCGTTCGTCACCGCGCTCATCCTCGGGGTCGCTCGTCTGCCGGTGACTGGCGTTGGAAGGTCTTCAGGCAGCCTCCATGACAACTCCGTCGTCCATGCACCCCTGGAGGGTGGGACCTGGCCATGCATGAGGCATGGGGCGCCGGCTGAGCCCCATGCAAACGAGAGCTGGACAGCCATGCACTGCCAGGCGGGGACCGTTCCAGTCAGCGCCAGTCGGCTCTGCCGGCTTGACTGGCCACAAGGCCACTACTGTGACCCTGAGGAAGGTCCTCTCCTATATGCTCCTTGCCAGACATGTCTCTCAGAGACCGCTGTTTGGGGTAGTCTAGCCAGCGGGAGCGGTAGTCTATCGGCCGGGAGCCGGCGGTACTCTAGTACTTCAGTGTGCTGGAGTATCGGCGGGTGTCTCTAGTAGAAGAGTAGCCTGCTTAGCTGGAAACCCCGTGTTACTGTTACTGCACAATAGCTCTCCTTTTTGCTCTGAGACTACACGTTGTCAGGCAGCCGGCTGGTGACTACCGCCCCTCGCAAGTAATTGTGAGGGCCATAACTGGACTTGGGTCTAAGCGGTGGTGCTAGGACTAGAAGGTAGTCTTCGCTGGAAAGCCGATGTTACTGTTGTTGCTCCACCATAATAACTCCCACTCTCAACTACCCACTGTCCCCAGCTTACTCCCCCTCCCTGCCCCCCCCCCCCCACCACACACACACACATGCACACGTGCACCGACACCACACACCGCACGCAGCCTCGAGTTTGAGGCTGGCATTGACTGGGCCGAGGACAGGCGCTGCCTCGAGTTTCCCTGACCCCCAGCCCAACGCGCACCCAGCCCAACACACACCAGTTGACACAGCATTGAGTTTCCCTGCCCCCCCCCCCGTTCTCCCCAGCCCAACACGCACCAACACAGCCAGCTGCTGCCCCTCTGGTTGCCACCGCAGCCTGGAGTTTGAGGCTGTAATCGACTGGGCCGAGGCTCGGCACTGCCTCAAGGTCGAGTTCCCTCCCCCCCCCCCCAGCCCAACACGCACCAACACAGCATTGAGTCTCCCTGCCCCCCAGCCCAGCACGCACCAACGCAGCCTGCTGCTGCCCCTTCAGTTGCCACTGCAGCCTCGATTATGCGGCTGTTATTGCCTCGACCGAGGACAGACGCCGCCTCAAGTCCCCCCCTCCCCCCTTCCAGCCCAACATGCACCAACACAGCATGCTGCTGCCCCTCTGGTTGCCTCCGCAGCCTCGAGTCTGCGGCTGTTATTGACTGGGCCGAAGACAGGCGCTGCCTCGAGTCCCCCCCCCCCCGCCCAACACGCACCAACACAGCATGCTGCTGCCCCTCTGGTTGCCACTACAGCCTCGAGTCTGCGGCTGTGATTGCCTCGACCAAAGACAGGCGTTGCCTCGAGTCTCCTCACTCCCCCCCCCCCGCTTCCAGCCCAACACGCACCATCACAGCATGCTGCTGCCCCTCTGGCTGCCACCACAGCCTGGAGTCTACGGCTGTTATCGACTGGGCCGAGGACAGGCGCTGCCTCAAGGTCGAGTCGCCCCCCCCCCCCAGCCCAACACGCACCAACACAACATTGAGTTTCCCTGTCCCCCAGCCCGACACGTGCCAACATAGCATGCTGCTGCCCCTTTGATTGCCACAGCCGCCTGGACTTTGAGGCTGTCATCGACTGGGCCAAAGCCAGGCACCGCCTCGAGTCTCCTCACCCCTTCCAGCCCAACACGCACCAACACAGCACTGAGTTTCCTCCCCCAGCCCAATACGCGCCAACACAGCATGCTGCTGCCCCTTTGACTGTCGCCGCAGCCTGGAGTTTGAGGTTGTTATCGACTGGGCCGAGGACAGGCGCTGCCTCAAGGTCGAGTTCCCCACTGCGCTGATGGCAGGTAGGCGAGTGGGGCTGGGGCTCGGCGCACACACGCACAAACACACGTGCGTTCACATGGACACACCCACACATGCATGCGCTGATGGCAGGTGGGCGAGTGGGGCTGAGGCAAGGCGCACACACGCACAAACACACGTGCGTTCACATGGACACACCCACACATGCATGCGCTGATGGCAGGTGGGCGAGTGGGGCTGAGGCAAGGCGCACACACGCACAAACACACGTGCGTTCACATGGACACACACACACATGCATGCGCTGACGGCAGGTGGGCGAGTGGGGCTGAGGCAAGGCGCACACACGCACAAACACACGTGCGTTCACATGGACACACACACACATGCATGCGCTGACGGCAGGCGGGCGAGTGGGGCTGAGGCAAGGCGCACACACACGCAAGCGCACACACACACACACGCACACACACACACACACACATGCGCGCTGACGGCAGACACCGCGACGTACGAGACCCAGTATGGCCTTGTGACGCGCCCCACGCACGCCAACACGTCGTGGGACTGGGCCAAGTTTGAGGTGTGCGCGCACAGGTGAGCGAAGGTGTAGTGGGGTTTGGGCTGAAGGGGTTAGGGTAGTAGGGTGTAGGGTTTTAGGTTTTATGGTTAGAAGCCTAAAACCTTTGACCAGGGCCAAGTTCGAGGCGTGCGCGCACAGTTGAGCGTAGGTTTGGGGCTTAGGGTTCAGGGTTTGGTTACGGTTTAGGGTTTGGGACTAGGGCTTAGGTTGCACACACACGCACACACACACGCAGGTTTGCCGACCTGTCAGAGCCCGACTATGGCGTAGCGCTCCTGAACGATTGCAAATACGGCTATGCCACGCACGGCGGCACGATGCGGCTCACGCTGCTACGGTCGCCAAAGTGCCCCGACCCGACGACCGACATTGGGCGCCACGTGGTGGGTCGTTAGACCTTGCTAGTCTAACCGCTGTGTAACTTACTTGTTATCTACAGTTCAGATGTAATCAAAGACAAAAGGTGCATGCAGAGGGGGGGGGGGGCACGATGCGGCTGCTGCAGTCGCTTAAGTGCCCCGACCCGACGACCGACATCGGGCGCCATGTTGTGGGGCTTAGGGTTCATGATCGTGACTCTGTTAAACTGTTCTCTCTACCGTAGTACCACTTTGCCTTGCCGATTAAATAATTCGGATAACGTCGCGGCAAGGCCGATTTCTCTACAAAATATTGTCGAAAAAGTACAAAAAACGCCACAAGTTATGTCAAACAGGAAAAAATCCAAAATAATCCCCGCGGCAAGGCACCCAAGCTCTAAATAATTGCCCCCTTTATAAAAGTGGCGACAAGGCAAAGCGGTTCTACGGTACACTCTAGATTAGGCTGCGTCGTGTGTGTGGGGGGGGCACATGGTGAGTATGGCCAAAGGCTGTCGTGATGAAAGCTGTTTGACTCGTGCAGGAGAGAGCAGCTGGCCCACGCACACACGCACGCACGCATGCACACACACATTCCATTCCATTCCATTCCAGATCGTTACAAAGATAACGGCGATATTGTTCCAGAGGTCGGCGAAAGGGCGTCTGTCAATAGCGGGAGACCACTCGTCGCTATGAGGGGATATAATGCCACTCTGCTGCGGGGGGGCTGCCTCTGAGGCACTGCATCTAAGTACACTGTGTTGTACGCTGACTAAAGTGACTGTGATCACTCTCACTCTCTCTGAGGCTGTGGTGGTCGCAACCTCTATCCCGCCTTAATCAGATCGCCTCATATGGACTCCCACAGCTGTGGAAATCTCGCTAGGGTGAGCCATCCGGGTGGGACTCGGTTGTCGAGGATGCGCGTGAGCTCTGGGTACGCGGCGTACTTGGCTCGCTCTCGTTTGAACTGGTCAAAGCGATTCTTGACGGCGTCTCGAAACCGTTGGGATGTGAAAATGTCACCTGCATTTTGCCGGTACGACGTGATGGCCCCTCCCGCGTGGAGGCCATCCGCGTCCGGTCGACGGCACATGAAAAGTGCGGCGGTGGCTGGGAAGATGGGGTGTGGAGGGTGAAGGGGCTGGGGAGGGGGAGGGGAGGGGAAGATGGCGGGGCTGGGGTGGGGAGGGTGGAGGGGCTGAGGAGATGGAGAGGGGGGGAGGTGGCGGATGAGGGGACCGATGAACGCAGCTCGGTGTTTGTTGATGGTGTCGATGAAGGGCGCTGTGGGTGGGTCCTTGGCGTGCATCTCGATGGTGGAGGTGTGAGGGGAGGAAGGGGAAAGGTTGTGGGGGATCCGCTTAAGGCGGCGTAGGAATCGGTTGTGAGTAACCTCGAGGCGGTGGATGTGGGCTTTGTTCAGTGTCCATGCTTGGCATCCATAAAGGAGTGCGGAAACAACATAGGCATTGTACAGACGGATCTTAGTAGAGTCAGAGATGACTTCAGGGGGGGCGTCCCAGAACCGTAGGGTAAGGCGTTTGTAGGCAAACCAGGCAGAGCCAATGCGGCGTGAGATCTCGGCATCGAGTATCCCGGCGTCTGAGTGGGAGACAGGGTGTGCATCGGAGGGGGAGGGGGCTGCGGGTGTGGAATAAATACTGCCGAGGTATTTGAACTTGTCTGTGGGGTGGACGAGGTGGGGGTTAGAGGAGGAAGTGGAAGGGATGGAGATCGGTGCTGGGGTGTCGGTGTGGGCAGACGGGTGACCCAGGGTTTGGTGCACGGTCTTGGCGTAGTTGATCTCGAGTGCGAGGTCGGAGCAGATCTGGTCGAGGCGGGCGAGCATGTCTTTGAGGGCATCGATGTCGAGTGCCATCAGAGCTATGTCGTCCGCGTAGAGGAGGAGGGGGAGTAGGGTAGAGTCGAAACCGTGGCGTGGGAGGAGTGTGTGGACAGTGCCGTTCACCACGTAGCCGCTTTGGATGCCTGCGTTGGGGAGCTGGGCTATCAGGGATCGGATGACGGTGTCGATGGAGATGTTGAAGAGGAGGAGGGAGAGGAGGCAGCCTTGCTTGACTCCAGCTTCGAGGGGAAAGGAGGCAGAGTAGGCGCCGCCTACACGGACTCTGGCGGTGGCACCAGAGTAGAGGCTCTCGAGGCGGGAGAGGAGGTCGGGGTGTACGCCTCGACGGAGGAGGGGTGTGCCAGAGGGCGGTGTGGTTGACTCGGTCAAAAGCCTTGGAGAGGTCGACGTAAGCCACGTGAAGAGGGGCTTGGGCGCGGTGAGACTCCTCTTGGAGGCGGCGTAGGGTAAAGATGGGGGCGGTGGTGCCTCGGCCGGGCCGGAAGCCGAATTGGTAGGTGGAGAGGTAGTCATCCAGGTGTCGTCCGAGGCGGGTGAGGAGGACGTGGGTGAAGACTTTGCCCGGGACGGGAAGGAGGGAGATGCCGCGGTAGGATTTGACGGCTGTGGTCGGGCCGGATGATGCGCCCTTGTAGAGGGGGCAGATGTCCGCCTGCTTTCACGCGGTAGGGATGGTTCTGGTGTTCCAACACGAGATGATGAGACGGTGGAGGGCTCCGGTGACAATGTCGCCGCCGTGCTTGATGAGCGGGGCGGTGATGTTGTCGTAACCGGGGGCGGAGTTTTTGAGGGTTTTGATCGCGGTCTCCACCTCGCCCCGTGAGGGTGGAGGCATCAACGGCGGGGGAGGAGGGGAGGGGGCATGGGCCAGGTGTGAGTCCAGCGTGGCAAGGCATACGGTTGAGGTGAGGTCGTGGAGTTGTTTGAAGTGTTCTCCAAACGCGTCGGCCACGGCTTGAACGCCGAAGCACAAGTGGTCGCCAGAGCGGACGGCGGGGGCGGAGGCGGCGTGGGGGCGGTCGACGAGGCGGGACAGTGTGCGGTGGGCGGTGTGGGGTTTGTTGTTGTCGAAATCGTTCTGCACGTGCTTGGCGGCGGCGCTCCAGTGGGAGTCGGAGTCGTCACGGATGGAGGATTTGAGGTCGGACTCCAGGTGCTTGGACTGCTCCCGGGGGGCGCCCTCAGCGCGGGCAGCTTGCAGGTTTCTGGCGATCTCGAGCGAACGGTCAGAGAGGGTGAAGTCGATGGGGACCTCGGGTGGGCGGGGGCCTAGGACCTCGCTGGTCGCGGCGTGAATGGATACGATCAAGTGGGCCAGTTGTTGGTCGAGGGTGAGGGGAAGGGGTGCGGGAGGGGGGATGGCGAGGGCGTCCATGGCAGCCGCTGCGTACCTCAGTCGCGTGTCGGGGTCGCGGAGAAGGTCTGTGAAGTAGCGAGGGGTCGGAGCGGGGCGTGGGTGGTGGGCGCGCGTGTGGGTCCATGTTTTGGAGAAACGGAGCCGGATGAGGGTGGTGACGAGGGCGTGGTCAGGTTTGACGACGGTGAGGAGTGGTCTGGTCAGGGGGCATCGCGCGCGGACGTCTCGTACTGAGCTCAAGTGGGGACGTCGGACGAAGATGTGGTCGGGGATGTTGCAGTCTTTGCCGGTACGGCTGTACAAGGTGTAGACGCGCGACGGGGTGTGTGGGAAGAAGGAGTAAGTGACAACGAGGTTGTGCGCGGCGCACAGGTCAAGGAGCCGGTGTCCGTTGTCGTTGATGCCGGGTTTGTGGTGGAACTCAGCGAGGGGGGAGTTGGGTGGGAAGGTCAAGGTTGTGCTGTGTGGGGGGCAGGTGTGGCGACCAACCGCTGGGTAAACGGTGTGGGACGCTGCGGAGACCTTGGCGTTGAAGTCACCAAGGACCAGGAGGAAGTGGTGTGAGGGGGTGTCGGAAAGGGCCTCGTTGAGCCGCTCGTAGAACAGATCCTTGGCGGGCTCGTCGGCGGCGGCTTCCGCAGGGGCGGAAGCGATGACGACGGTCATGGGGAGGGTGCCGTTGGGTTGAAACCGCAAGACCATGATGCGCTCGTTGATGGCGGCAAAGCACACACACACACACACACACACACACACACACACACACACACACACACGTACACACACACGCAGGTGCGCTACGCGCTGCTCCCCCAATGCACCGACGACGTGGTCGCGGCAGCATGCAGCTGGCCCACGCACACACACACACGCACACGCACACGCACACGCACACGCACACGCACACGCACACGCACACGCACACGCACACGCACACGCACACACACACACGCACACACACAAACACACGCACACACGCCCCCCCCCCGCCACACACACGCAGGTGCGCTATGCGCTGCTCCTGCACTGCGGTGGCGGTGTGCGCGCCGACGGCGTGGTCGCGGCAGCATGCAGCTGGCCCACGCACACACACACACACACACACACACATACACACACACACACACGCACGCAGGTGCGCTATGCGCTGCTCCCGCACTGCGGTGGCGGCGTGCGCGCCGGCGGCGTGGTCGCGGCAGCGGCGCGCTTCAACTGCGCGCTCGTGCCGGTGCCGGTGCCCCAGGGTAGGCTGTTTCAGTCTCAGGTCCCCAAACAGCGGACAGTTCAATATCCTGTACCCTGTTAGGCTGGCGCTTGCTTGGCCTTGCGGGCTCTCCTAGTAGAGCCCAATGATTTTGTTTTCAGGAATTTTAAATGATTTGTCTGGCGCCGTTTGACTGAAACTCTGGCTCCATGGCTCTTAAATCCGGCTCCAAACGCCAAAAAAAAAATACTGGTAGAGCTCCCCCTAGGCAACTAGTCTAGACCTTAACTCACGCCCCGGGGTCCTCTGGGCACGTGCATGTAACAGTAACAGTAACAGTAACTTGGCTTTCCAACGAAGACCACCTTTCGTCCTAGTGCCACCGCCTAGACCCGAGTCAATTTCTGACCCTAACAATCACTTGTGAGGGGCCTGCCTACGCGTAGTCCTAGAGCAAAAAGGCGAGCTAAGTATTATGCGACGCCTCCAAAATACGTCTTAAATGCCTCCAGGGGAAAGGGGGTCACGCGGTGCTTGCCAATCTACTTGACCGTCGTGGTGGAGGGGCCGACGCCCGAGGGGGCAGCCGGACCATACACAACATGTGAAACCCTTTGAAACCAGTGCCTGTGTCTGCCATGCTTTTGCGGCCCCAGGGTAGTGCAATCAGGGGCGGGACACAACTTGCTCCAACGCACGCTCCCAGCAGCCTGGCGTGTTTAGGGTGGTTTATAAGGGTGGTGTGCCGCGTTTTGGGGGGGCGGGGGAGCCTGGGGAAGGAGCTGCTGGCCCCCCCTGAGCAAAAGGAGTGGGAGGAGGGTGCGCCATGAGGGCAAAAGTGAGAACCCTCTAACAGAGACATACAGCACACACGCCCTACGCAAACGGTAGTAAAAAACCATGGGCTGCTCCCTGCGCGGAGCTGCACCGTATTGGGGCGCGGAGAAGGGGCTAGAGGCGACGTTTTTGAACGATTTTTGGGAGTGCCTCCATGCAAGCCTGCGGACGGACTCTCACCCTGCGGCATTGCTTTTTACCCACCAGATGCACACTATTACGGCGCGGCCTTCTTGGCGGGTCTTGGCGGAGCGGAGAACGGGGAATGTGCCACCTCACACTCCACCCCGAAAACGCGCCTGCACGCCCCCCCTGTGCCCGATGGGCGATGGATGCTTTGGTTGTATGTCTGGGGTCGGTTTGCCGGCGGGGGGCGCGCCCATGGCCTGCTAGCTCGGCCAGAGGGGGGCGACATCTCCGGACTACCATTGAAGGCCCCCTCCGCATGGGGGCCGCCCTGCATTGCATGGACCCAAATTCGTCACCTACGCACGCATATACACCCATATAACGTATCTGCATCCAAGGATTGGCGCGTAAAAGATCCATCGCCCGATCCCCCCGCCACCCACTTTTGTGTGCAGGGCAGCTCTAGGGACCCAGACGCCATCAGGGGACCCCTAGACGCCATGCAAGAGTTCGCGCAACCTATCAGGGCCCTGCTGGCGGACGCTACAGACAGCCGCGGCCGTAGTGCTGGACCCAATGGTCTGAGGCAGGCCCTACTCCCAGCCCCATATTGCCCGCCCCCTGCCTGCCCCCGGTCACCACAGACGTGTTTTAAAACCACCAGACGACGCCTGAAACCTTTTGAGGTGCAGCGCGCGTCGGGCGCACCGTTGGCGACCCGATTTGGGCATTTTCCTGCAGTTTTCGCCACTTTAGAGCCCCGATGTCGCTCCATGACGCACCTCTTGACGCAACACGCCGTCAGCGCACGCACACATGATGCTGGTTCGCGTTCCCCACCGCGGGGTATGCCCCTGGTGCGCACAGGCGTCGGGCGCAGCTTTTTTGCGAGGCTGCCACACCTCTCTTCGCACCCCACTCGACGCCCACCCCAGCGGCCCCCCGCAAGGCCCCCTCCCCTAGTTTTAAAAGCAGCCATGGTCCTTATGGGTCATACACTAGTCGCAACCTCAATTTGGGGACAGTCGGAGGAGGTGAATTTCCGCTTCTGATTGCACTACATTGAGGGGTCTGAAAGCAACCAAACTGCCCCCCCCCCTGCCCCTCCATGATATGCACCAAGATGTTCTGAGCAGCGATCTGAACAGTCCCGCCCCTCTCCTCCCTTCCCCCCCCCCTGCGCTGAAGGTGGCTCCCCACCCCCTTCGGGGCTGTTGCGCGCCCTCGGACGGCCGCTATTGCAGGTGTTGCACGGCCCGTCCCGTGCAACAGGCGGCGGTTCTCGCGGCGGTACGGGCGGCGGTATGGGCGGCGGTATGGGCGGCGGTACGGGCGGCGGTACGGGCGCCCCGCCGCTCGTGATCGACTGCATGAAGCTGGCAGAGGAGCCAGTGGCGCCAGCGGCGCAGCAGCGCGCGCGCAGCAGCGGTGGCGGCGGCGGCGCGTGCACGCTGTCGCTGATCGTGCGCATGTACGAGCCGCACGGCTGCCGCGGGGCCGCGCGCCTGGCGTGGGACGCGTCCACGCTGCGCGTGCGCGAGGTGGGCCAACAACCGAAAACCGAAACAAGTAACCAAAAGTAGCAAAAATGACAAAAATGCTCAACAGCCACGCGGCTGATGCGGGGCCGCGCGCGTCTGGCGTGGGACGCGTCCACGCTGCGCGTGCGCGAGGTGGGCCGAAACCGAAAGTAACCGAAAGTAACCGAAAGTAACCGGAAATTACAAACCCACTCTCTTCTCCCTCTCCCTCTCCCTCTCCCTCGAGCGCTGATCGTGGCTTTCACCCTCCTTGAAGACGAGCTTCCAGAAGACGGCGGCTTTGTCTACATGTACGCACCAACTGACAGCCTCCCAACCTGACGACCTCCCAACCCACCCCCTCTCCCTCCCCCTCGCACACAGATCGTGGCTGGCAGCCTTCTAGAGGACGAGCTTCCGGAGGACGGAGGCTTCGTCCACGTGTACGCACCGGCTCGCAAGCTCCCAAGCTGACGGCCTCCTAACCCACTCCCTCTCCCTCGAGCGCAGATCGTGGCTTTCACCCTCCTTGAGGACGACCTTCCGGAGGACGAAGACTTCGTCCACGTGTATACGCACCGGCTGACAGGCTCCCAACCGGACGGCCTCCTGACCTACTCTCCCTCTCCCTCCCTCTCCCTCATGCGCAGATTGTGGCTGTCAACCTCCTGGAGGACGAGCTTACGGAGGACGGAGGCTTCGTGCACGTGTGCGCACTGCCGATGGCCGGCAGCGCTGGCGGCCCACACATGCAGGTAACTGGTAGGCTGGCGCGCTGCGTGGTCTTGCGGGCTCTGCTAGTAGAGCTCCCCTAGACGTGTAGTCTAGGCCTTAACTCACGCCCCGGGGTCCTCCGGGCGCGTACATGAAAAAACTGTAAAAACACAAGCAGGTATGACGATCGCAAGCATGGCTCCGCAGGTCTTACCGGTTTTACATGTACGCGCCCGGAGGACCCCGGGGTGTGAGTTAAAGCCTAGGTCTACGCGTGTATGGGGGGGGCTCTCAGTGATTTCCTTTTCAGTTTTTTTTAATATTAATTCTTCCACAGTCGGATTGTGCTTTGACCACGTTGACCGTTGACCTCCCGTTGACCAGTTGTCCTCATACATGGGTCATTTGAAAGCTGTTGCCGTGTTCTGTCTGGCGGGCTTGTCAGACTTACAATCCACTACATGGGTTGAGCTGCGTGCAAGGTCAAAGAGCAGCCGGAATACAGCCAAATGGCTGTGTAGAGCCGAAAAGGAAATCACTGGGGGTTCTAATAGGAGAGCCCGCGAGGCCACGCAGCGCGCCAGCCTACCAGGTTGTTTGTTGGGCGATGATGCAAACAATGATATTTAATGACTTGTTTATCCATCTCCACAGGCCTGCATGGGTCCGCAGCCTGTGGGGCTGACGGCACACACCCCTTGTCTCCGGTGATCCCCCCGCGAGCCGTATACCGCTCAGGGCCGGATCTCCCACTTCCCAGAAACCCAACTCCTACTTGGTGTGAGAGGGCATGGGGGGTTCGTTGGAATGCTCCCGTCAAGAGCAGCACATCGGCATGCGTTGCGTGTACCCCCGCGATGTATTGCGCCTGGTGTGAGCGGTCAAAGCTGGTCGAGCCGGGAAAAACTCATAACCAAAATCCCTCCCAGGGGTCACTCCCCGTCTCCCCTCCCACAGACCCCTCACGCCGACCCCGGCACACCCGTGGACACATGGGGCCCATATCTCGGGCAGTGTTTCTGTTTACCGGCGTTAAGAGCCGAGTTCGGGAGCCATGGAGCCGGGGTCTCAGTCAAATGGCTCCAAAGAATACATTTTAAATCCCGACAACAAAATCACTGCGGGGGGGGGGGGGGAGGGCTGGTAGGCTGGCGCGCTGCGTGACGTTGCGAGCTCTCCTAGTAGAGCTCCCCTAGACGTGTAGTCTAGGCCTTAACTCACGCCCCGGGGTCCTCCGGGCGCGTACATGTAAAAACTGTAAAAAAAAATTGAGGGGGGAGGAGGGGGGGGCACCCCGACCTCTCTCGCCCTGGTTGGCACTGTGCGCGCGCCGCCTCAGCGCCCCAGCGCGCCGAAACCAATGTAGCACTCGGTGCCGGGAGGCGCGCGAGTGTACGCGCCCGGAGGACCCCGGGGCGTGGGTTAAGGCATGGACTAAAAGTCCAAGGGGGCTCTACTGGGAGACCCCGCAAGGCCACGCAGCGCGCCAGCCTACCACGCTGCTGGTAGTTAGCAGAAAGATGTTCAAAGCCTTACTGGATTCTTGGGCAGGAGGCGACTTTCGTCGTCGTCGAAAGCGTAACACAATGGGAGCGCCTAGACCCTGAGTAAAAACATAAGACCCGAAAAGGTTACAGCCAGCGAGGCGATCACACACAGCCCCCCAGCACAGCCCTCCGTTGTGACAAACCGCAAAGAACTACTACCCCACACGGGGCAGGAGGCGTCTCTACCTGGTGCTACACACTCGGTTGGGACCTCACACTGGTATGGACTATGTGGCATAATATGTGACACCCATGCCCACACCCGCAGGAGTTAGCGTTCGAGTTCGCGCCGTTCAAGGTGCTGAGCTTCAAGCTGGTGGTGGAGGTGCCGCCCTGGTCCCACTAGTGGCGACAGAGCCTTGGCGACGATGAATTTCACAGTCTGGAGGGACGCCTTGTCGGCGCACAAACGGCGCGTGGTCTTACACTGTTGGCATGCACGTGCCCGGAGGACCCCGGGGCGTGATTCAAGGCCTAGACTACACGTCTAGGGGGGCTCTACCATGAGAGCCCGCAAGGCCGCGCAGCGCGCCAGCCTACCAGGAGAAGACGGCGCGTGATTAGAGAGCCTGGTCGAGCTTGGTAATGCCCAGGCATGGCCCAGGTTGAGTTTCCGACAGGGACCTCAAGCAGCCGTGGCACAGAATTCGAAGCAGACGGGGCTTGTGGGTAGTGGAATCGTTGTGTGCAGCAAATGAGAGAAGAAGCATACATGCAGCCGTGTAATCGTCTAAAGAAGAAGAGAGAGTAGAGGAGCATAAATGACGCCAACACGAGGCAAGCGGCATAAAGTCTCCCCCGGCCCTTGCAGCTGGGCCACGAACTGCATGGTGGCAATGTAGGAAACCATGGTGAGGCGGAGGGCCTGTGCAGGGGAGTTGAGCGTATGTGTGTAGGCATGCCAGCAGAAGTGCAGCGGCTTACAGTTTCCAGTGCGTACCCTCGGGTGACCCTTGGGGCACTCGAGGGGTATGGGATTGCGGAGATGCCTCGTGTACGCGCAGCGCTTGCTTGCTTCGTTCAACCACGCCACAACAGAGCCAAAGCGGAGCAGGCGCGCCGTTCCACCTCCGCCCGCTCACGCTCCTCCAAGCGAGGGCAGCACAGCCAAAGAGAACGTCCTAAACATCATCCAACACACTAGTATTCTCCTCGGCTTGCACTGCCACTGAGTCGGTCAAGGCTTAGGGTATAGGGTTTAGGGTTTATAGGATTCCACGCAAACGAGGCACGGAGATCGAAAAACGAGCTCGGGGGGCCGACCAACCATATCCCCCGCAATACTGCCCCGTTTACCGTTGGTGGACCACATTCAAGACTTCCGAGGGTCGGTCTGTGCTGTGCTATGCTCTGCACAGCCATCCCCGCCCGCTCCCATCTCAATCTCGTCGCATCCCTGGTGCCGCACGTCGACAAGGCGCGCGAGGAGTGGTGGTCGCTGCGCGGTGGTGGGTGTCTGTGACGATGCATGTGCCGCTGTGGGCAGGGTCACCGGAAACGGCCAACGGTCCCCACCGTTGGCGTTGGCCGTTGGCTGAGCCAACGGTGCCAAAGCCAACGGGCCAACGGCACCAACGGGGCGAAAAACGCGCTTTTAGCGATGAAAAGTGTGGAATCGAAAAATTTGCGCACTGCGAGCCGTTACTGGCGATGTAGCATGGCTGGATAGCTCATGCAGCGCTGGGAGTACAGTAGACACCCTGAGGAGGGCACTGGGAGCACTTGCATACCAAGCACGCACACACATCCAGTGCTCAAGGGTGCTGCGTGTGGGTCGTGCTCAGTCTGTTTGTGTTATTTCCCATGCAAGCATCATCCCCACTACTCTGTGGCTGCTAAGATCCATGATATGAGCACTTGTACGCCACCGTTGGCTGATAGTTGGCTAAGCCAACCGTTTTTTATTGCCGTTGGCGTTGGCACCGTTGGCGTTGGCCGTTGGCACCGTTGGCCCGTTGGCGGTGACCCTGGCTGTGGGCCAATAAGTTCCCAAGTATTAATCCTACATATTTAGCAGCCATCCCCACCCAACCTGGGCCCACCCCAGGGGGAAAAGTGGCCAAAACGGGCGACACCAAACTTTGGGAATTTCTTGTGGCTTCCCTTGTTGACCAAATCCACTTTTGATGCGTGCTTTTTAGTTGCCGCAATCTCATTAAGACGCATGGGTGACCGTGGCTTGGAGAGACTGTGAAATGCGGAACGAAACCGTTTGGCGTCAAACGCAACCGTGACGTGTAACGTTTGACGCCAAAAGATTTCGTTCCGCATTTCACCGTCTCTCCAAGCCACGCTCACCCACGACGCATGCGTCTAAATGAGATTAGCGGCAACTAAAAAACACGCATCAAAAGTGGATTTGGTCCAGAGGCGCCGCCGCAAAACATGCCGAAAGTTTGCGTCGCCCAGCACAGTTACCCCCGCAACGCGACACGGTACGGGACCCAGCGCCTCGTCAAGTTCATGCCACGGGTGGTTCCGATCGGTAGGAGGCGTCGCGGGGGGCTGGCTCCCCGCAGCGGCGCGGCAGGGGGTTGGGTGCGACTGTTGCATGGCGCTCCGCGAGGCCCGTGACGGCCCCACGACGTATCCCAGCACACGATCTCGACACACGTGTCTATGTTACGTGTCGAGAAGTAATTCTGCACGCGCGATGGGGCCGTTTTGTCGACTTTGGAATTTTGGGTGTGGCCACATTTTGGTCACATTGATGAGAGTTTTACAATCCACACATGATTTTATTTTTATTTTTTTTGATGATGAGAGTTTTACAATCCACTTCTGGCGGTCACACGTACGGTTCCAAAGCTCCAGTGGGACATAGAGAAACAAGGCTCAAGGCCCACAAAAGGTCAAGCTACAAGTAGCCCACGGTAACGCCATCCACACTTGGTGGCGGGCGCCAAGCAAGCAGCACCACTGTGCAGGCTGCACACCCAGCCCCTCAAATGGCCAGAGGGCGGACCCAAGGTATAAAACCATGAAGGGACCAAAAAGCCCTCCCCCAGACCACCGGAAGCGGGGCTAGTAGCACACCCGCCGCAGCACTCTACTCAGCGACCACACCGCACCCGCCACCGCACGCGTGTGGCGCCACCTCCCCTTCAAAAACACCCCCAGAGGGAATGCCATCTAGCAAGCAGGTGCAGGCACCCGCTCGCCGTCAACGACGAGGCGCGCGCGGTGGAACTGCGCCAGCTTCCCCGCAACCTTGGCGGCGAGGAAAGCGGGCCACAGCGCCTGGTGCTGTGGCACACAGGTTGGGTGGGGGTGGCCTAGCATGGGGGTGGTGCATTGATGGTGCATGTTGGTTCATGGTTCATGGTTCATGGGGTGCGTATGACTATGCACTGCTGCCATTGCGGCGCTACCTGCATGTGTGTGGCGGAAGCGGTGGTGGTGGCGGTTGCTGCTACCCTTCCTGCCCCTACCCCGGTTGTCACATGCTGCCAGGTGTGGCTGCTACAGCCACCCCCTGGGGTGCGGCCAGGTGTGTGGGCGGTGGTGGCCGCGCTCGTGGTGGACGCAATGGAACGCGGCCGCTGCCACCTGTGGCGCATCACTCGCCCGCGTGATGGTGTGGTGCCCCCTGCTCGCTCGGTGGCGATTGGGCGGGCGGGGGCGCTGGCAACGATTGATCTGTGGGACGCGCTGGCGCCTTTTGCTGCGGGCGGCGTGGTGCCGCGAGGATGGGCGGGTGTGGTGGGCCCGACCCATCCCTTCGTTGGAGTGGTGGACGGCGGGCTCACTCTGAACAAGACATCCTAGGCCCCTGGGGGGGTCTGTGAGGGGAGGTGACGTCATAAGCGTGCGCTGGCGGGTGTGTTGTGGTCGCTGAGTTGAGTGTTGCGGCGGGTGTGCTACCAGCCCCGCTTCCACTGGTTTGGGGGAGGGCTTTCTGGTCCCTTCATGGTTTTATACCTTGGGCCTATCCTCCGGCCACTGGAGGGGTTGGGTGTGGAGCCTGCACCGTGATGCTGCTTGCTTGGTGCGCGCCACGCCGTGGTTTGGCGCTACCGTGGGCTACCTTTGTAGCTTTACCTTTCTTTGGTGGGCCTCGTGCCTGCTCTCTTAAGTCCCGCTGGAGCTTTGGAACCGAACGTGTGACCGCCGGCAGTGGATTGTAAAACTCTCATCATAAAAAAAATGTGTGCATGCCGCATGCCGCGTGCAACACTGGTGCACTATCGCCATTGCGACGCTGCCCACCTGCCTGCGCTGTATCGCGTGCAGGCCCAGTGGACCAGGAGACGGGGAAGCCCATGAGCCAGAGCGAGTGGCAGAAGTTTAAGCGGTCCGAGGCGGGGCAGGTGCGGCTCCTGACATCGTGCGCGTCACTCACACCCACCCCACCCCACCTAAACTCTCCCGCAAAACGACAAAGAAGGAAGATGAAAATCGATGACGTGAGTGGGGTTTGTGGTGCGTGTTGCGGGCGTTGGGGTGGGGCGCCGTGGTGGGGCACGAGAGCGAGGGCAAGGCGCAGCCAAGGCAGCTCTGGCACCACCCTTGCGCGTCTTGCTGCGATGTTGTGCAAAACCTGCGAGCGCCACCACCAACAGGACACGGTGCGCGGCATCTTTGAATTCATTGGGCTGCGCGAGAACCCGGAGGGCGACCTGCCCTAGTCTCTGCCGTGCAAGGTTGATGATGAGAGTTTTACAATCCACTTCTGGCGGTCACACGTACGGTTCCAAAGCTCCAGTGGGACTCAGAGAAACAAGGCTCAAGGCCCACAAAAGGTCAAGCTACAAGTAGCCCACGGTAACGCCATCCACACTTGGTGGCGCCAAGCAAGCAGCACCACTGTGCAGGCTGCACACCCAGCCCCTCAAATGGCCAGAGGGCAGACCCAAGGTATAAAACCATGAAGGGACCAAAAAGCCCTCCCCCAGACCACCGGAAGCGGGGCTAGTAGCACACCCGCCGCAGCACTCTACTCAGCGACCACACCGCACCCGCCACCGCACGCGTGTGGCGCCACCTCCCCTTCAAAAACACCCCAGAGGGAATGCCATCTAGCAAGCAGGTGCAGGCACCCGCTCGCCGTCAACGATGAGGCGCGCGCGGTGGAACTGCGCCCGCTTCCTCGCAACCTTGGCGGCGAGGAAAGCGGGCCACAGCGCCTGGTGCTGCGCCTCCTCGCGGTCACTGAGGACGTCGAAGACTGCAGTCGAGTCCACGCAGCGGCGCAGCTCGTGGCGCCAGCGCACGACAGTGTCGGCCACGGCGTCAGACGCCACGGTGAAGAGCACACGCAGCACACCGCCCCCGCGTGGCTCCACGCCGATGCCCCCGACGGCAGGCTTGGCGTTGAGGAGCGACGCGGACACGACGCCACCATCAGCCGGCTCCCGCCGGCCGGTGCCGCCGTAGAGGAAGCGCACGACATCCGTAGCCAGGCGGACGGGCAGACTGGTGCCGTCCTCGGCAGCTGCAGCGATCCGCTCCGCCGCCGCCGCCGTCGCCTCCTCTTCATCCATCCGCCTGCCACCGCCCGAGAGGAACCAGTTGGCGCCGCGTGCCACCAGGATGGACAGCACGAAGCTGCGGCGCAGCGACGTGTCGCCCACACGCGCAGGCAGCCCCCCCCGGCGGGAGGGGACGCGCGCAGATGCGCCACGCGTGGCGCCCGACGCAGGTCGCTCCGTCGCCAGCCTTCCCCCCCCGCCGACGCCACAGGGGCGGCAGCAGCAGCGGGCCGGGCAGGCTGAGCAGCCTCGGCAGCAGGCGCAGCGCGGGGCGCCGCACTGTGGGCCGCATGGCCGGCCCGCGTGCGGGCGGGCTCTGCATGCGGTATCTGGGCGCCCCAGGGACGCGGCTCACCAGGAGGCTCACCACATCCACCAGGGCCGCAATCTGTTGCGCCTGCGCCTGCACCACAGCGAGCACCCCCGCAAGGGCACCGCTGTGGCCGGCGTCGGCAACTTGTGGCGCGCCCACCTGCGTCGGCGCATTCTGTGGCTGGGCGCGCGCCCTCGCCTCCCTGTCCAGCAGCCCCCCTACCAGATCAACCCGGTTTGTGGTGTGACCAATTGTGGTATTCAAAGGGGCGGTGTGCACATCAAGCAAGGTATGGTATGTGTTGAGTTTGAGGACGGGTTTGTGTGGGTTGGGTGGGTGGATGATGATGAGAGTTTACAATCCACTACCTGGGTGGAGTGTCCCAGCAGCAGAATCGCCACACACGGGAGACTGTGCTGGGTAGCTGGTGTTGCCTCGCTGGTCTTAGCTGTGTAGGCATTTTCTTATCGAGGGTTAGGGCCTGCACTCGCATTCTGTTTTAAAGTTGGCAACGACAAGAACGCACGCACGCACGCACACACACACACGCTTTCGACCTGCTTTCGAGAGTAGTGGCGATCCACAAACGCAGCCACATCACACACGCACACACACACACACAGGTCCTTAGCGCACCGGCGGTCATCAAGCACGTGATGTGCAAATCGCCATGGTTTGGCCTCAACCAGGTGCGCGCCTCATTTTAGTTTGGGAAGAAACTGCACACAATGGCAATCAACCAGCTACACAGCATCATAATATGATAGGCACACGAAGACAGCTTGAGCCAGCAGACACGAAACCAAGACCGAGACCCCGACATCCCCCCTGATCCCTAGCTGGCGCTTGTGTAGTGGCGGGGGGGGGAGGGGGAGGAGGGCAACCTCCTACTTCTGACTCCCTGGTAGGCTGGCGCGCTGCGTGGCCTTGCGGGCTCTACTAGTAGAGCTCCCCTGGACGTGAAGTCAAGTCTTAACTCACGCCCCGGGGTCCTCCGGGGCGCGTACATTAAAAAACTGTAAAAACTGGCCTCAACCAGATGCGCTCCAGTGCTTCTCCAATCGATTTAAATTAATTAATTCTTACAGCCCGACCGCAGACGGCCGGGGCCAAAATCGGCAAAATCGACAAAAATCGGGTGATAAATAAAGTGATTAATTATCACCGCCCAGAAACCGCCGCAGACGGTAAACCGCCCAATCGAAGAAGCACTAGTGCGCGCCTCATTTTAGTTTGGGCGCCTCTTGCGGTTGCGCACCGTCTGTTTTTTTTCCAGACAACTTGGGCCTGCGCTGCATCCTGCTTCTGCCGGGCGTCTCCTCCCCCTTCTCCCTGACACACCCCGCATCCGCAGCACCCGCCCGCCCGCCCACATGCACACTGTGTGTTCCACACGAACTCGCGCACACCACGCTCACAGATGTACGCCGCGCGTCCCGACTCCGACGTCGAGGCCATCTTCGACGCGATGCCGAAGCCGCAGCTGGGGTCCCGCTACAGCAGGATCGTGTTCAAGGACAACATCAAGTTCCACGACCACAACTTCTACAAACCGCAGGTGCAAACTGCTGCCTGCTGCACCCTTAGCCACCTAGCTTTCCTATGCCGAGACACCCCGCCCTTTCCCCCTCGCCCCTAACATGCGCACACGCGCAACAGGGCACGATCGAGCAGAGCCAGGTCGAGCCGGCGCAGATCCTCTGCACTCCGGTTCCGAGCGCGGTGGCGGTCGAGATGGCGCAGCTGGAGGTGTGCGTGTGTGTGTGTGTGTGTATGTGTGTGTGTGTGTGTGTGTGTGCGTGTGTGTGTGCGTGTGTGCGCGTGCGCGTGCACGTTCACGTGCGTGTGTATGTACGTGCGCGCCGCACGTGTCTTGCTCCATCGCGCGCACTGCTGCACGTGTGTGCGCGTGCGCACATGCACGTGCGAGCACGTGAGCGTGCGTCTCGCATGATGATACTCGTTGTGCAGCCCTGTGGCACTGCGCCGCAGCCGTTCACACACGCGTCACACAATGGCATTTGTAGTGGCTAGCACGCGCATTTGTGTGCCTCACTACTGTGCATGCGTGATCCGGTCTGCTCCAGGCGCAGACCAGTGGTTCCGCGAGGGCATCCTCCTATGATGATGATGATGGATTTTACAGTCTGTTTGTGACACCAGTAACGATGTATTAGACCTGTGTCGGCGCTAGTGCCCGACACCTAAAATTCAGTTTCAGGATGAAGCTGGCTGGCTACCAGGTAGGGGCGAGAGTAAACCCCCATATGCGCGCACGCACTGGTCCAAGACAGGGCACTAGGCCCCCAGATCCACCATATAGCAATCTAGCATGGCCTTGCGCATCTGGGCATAAGGCAGCCTTGTATTGAAGCCTAATAGGCGGGCGCCTAAGCTTAAACAGTGGCGTAGACGCAGGCGCTCGTGTGCGGGCATCACGTCATCACGACCGCTGCAACCTGGGCATGTGCGTGCTGCTGCGTGCAATGTAACGCCAAATTCCGCGTGCCCGCTGTCGGCCATCCCCACCCAACCTGTGGCCAAAAGTGGCCAAAAAGTGGCCAAAACGGGCCACACCAAACTTTGGGAATTTCTTGTGGCGTCCCTGCTTGACCAAATCCACTTTTGACGCGTACTTTTTAATTGCCGTCCTCGTCATTTAGACGCATGCTTCGTGGGTGACCGTGGCTTGGAGAGACGGCGAAATGCGGGACGAAACCGATCGGCTTCAAAATGTGCCTGTCGCGGTAACTTTTGAAGCCGGTCGGATTCGTCCCGCATTTCGCCGTCTCTCCAAGCCACGGTCACCCACGAAGCATGCGTCTAAATGACGAGGACGACAACAAAAAGCACCCGTCAAAAGTGGATTTGGTCCAGAGACGACGCCGCAAAACATGCTGAAAGTTTGGTGTTGCCAGGTTTGGCCACGCGGCCTCGCCCCCCACAACGCGGCGCGGCGCGGTACGGGTCCCAGCTTCAAGTCCATGTTATGGGTGATAGCAATCGGTAGGAGGCGTCTCGGGGGGCTAGCTCTCCCCAGCGGCGCGGCAGAGGGTTGGGTGCGACTGTTGCATGGCGCTCCGCGAGGCCCTTGACGGCCCCACGACGCATCCCAGCACACGCTCTCGACACGCATGTCTATATTACGTGTCGGAAAGGCATTATTCACGAAATGGGGCGGTTGTATCGACTTTGGGATTTTGAGCGTGGCCACATTTTCCCCAGGTTGGGTGGGGATGGCCTGTCACCGCCAGGATTTGAATTTCTTTCTTCTTGACCACGTAAGGCCATCACCAGATCGCCCGACCTGTAAGCTGTCATCAAGCCGCCCGACGTCCCAATCGACCAGCCACGGCCCTCGTGCCATGCATACAAAGTAGGGCACACTGCCGCATGCCTGTAACTGTTTGTGTTTATTTTGCACTGCAGGCGGAGAAGCAGGCGCTCGTGGAGAAGTGGCGCGCGGTGGACGAGGTGCTGGCGGAGCAGGTGTGTGTGTGTGTGTGTGTGTGTGTGTGTGCATGTGTGTATGTGCGTGTGTGTGGGGTGTGTGTGTGGTGTGTGTGTGTGTGTGTGTGTGTGTGCATGCGTGCATGTGTGCGTGCGTGTGTATGCGTGTGTGTGTGTGTGTGTGTGTGTGCGTGTGTGTGTGTGTGCGTGTGTGCGTTTGTGAGTATGGAGGGATTGTCCAGGTGTGCATGCATGCGTGTGTGTGCGTGTGCGTGTGTGTGTGTGTGTGCGTGTGTGTGTGCGTGTATGTGTGCGTACGTGTGTGTGTGCGTGTGTGTGTGTGCGTGTCTGTGTGTGTTTGGAGGGGGGGCGAGAGTGAGTGTGCGTGGCGGCCGACGGGTGGCTTAGGCGTTGGTGCAGCATGGTGGGGGCTTGTGGGGGTGGGGGTTGGGCAGTCAAGTTGTTTCGGACTCCTGGGAGACGTTGGCAGCCACTTGGCTACTGACGATCCCATCAGATAGAGCTCAACCAACCATGTTGCTTGATGGTCTGACGATCCCATCAGATAGAGCTCGTCAGTAACAGTAACACGGGGTTTCCAGCTAAGCAGGCTACTCTTCTACTAGAGACACCCGCCGATACTCCAGCACACTAAGTACTAGAGTACCGCCGGCTCCCGGCCGATAGACTACCGCTCTCAGAGCTCGTCAAGCACTTGAAATAACGTCTAATTGCTGGTCAAGTTGACCAGGTCAACGGTCAACGCTAAGGCAGCGGTCGAGGCGGTCAATAGGACTTTGCTCCACGCGCCGGCTCCCAGAAAGCAACTAAAAAGCTGAAAACAAAATCACTGGGGATCGGTGCACGTGTGCCCTTGATCAACTGCGACCCCCCCCCCACACACACACACAAACACTGAAAAGGACCCAACCACCCTGCACCCCCACGCACAGGAGAGGGTCGAGTCAGGGCGCAGCGCCGGCATCGCTGCGCAGCACCAGCCGCTGACCCACGCACCCTGCACCCCCGTCCAGCCGAGCGCTGCTGGGCGGGCTCGCCTGGGAGGGGTCGACGCGGGTGGGGCGCCGCTGCATCTGCCGGCACACGGTGGCGCGAGCGGCAGCAGCAAGGGTGGTGGCGGTGGTGGCGCGGCTGCGAGCGGCAACGGCAACGGCGCAGAGCGCGCTGCACCTCGGAGCGGGGGCGGCGCCTCAGCTGCTGTGGGGGGCGTTGCCGCAGCTGCGGCAGCGGCAGCAGCAGCAGCAGCAGCAGCACCCAGGAGCAAGGGCATTGGCGGCGGCGGCGGCGGCGGCAAGAGGACGGGCGACGGGAGCGCCGCTCCCAAGGGCGGCGGCCATGGGGGCGCAGAGCGTAGAGTGCGCGCGAGAGCGATGGCACAGGGTGCACCCGAGAGCGTGGACACCAACCCCGACTGCCGGCAAGGGTTGCAAGGGCTTGGTGCGCACGTTCGGCCGCGCCGCCAGCGTTGACTGCAGCGGCAGCAAGCTCTCGTGGAGGGGGCTGCCGGGGAGGGCGTCGTCGGTGAGCAGCTAGAGAAGCCGCGGACCACGGCGCGGTGGGGCGGCGGCTGAGGCCCGGCTCTGGCTGCCGCTGCTGCTGCTCTGGCCCCGGCTGGCTTGTTCGGCTGCTCCGGCTTCTGGTGGCAGTTCTGCTGCCTCAACTGGAGCTTCTGGCTCTGGTGTTCTCTTCGGCTCCGGCTTCCACTAGATAAGCCCTTCCGTTGCCCCCACGCATATGTGCCCAGGCTGTGGGGCGCCAATCAGTAAACACAAACTACTTCATTACAGCGCTGTACTGTCGTTGACTGGTCGTTGACCCCCCCCCCTGTACATCGTTGACTGGTCGTTGACCCCTGTACATCGTTGACTGGTCGTTGCCTTGTCGTTGACCCCTGTACATCGTTGACTGGACGTCGACCCACCCCCTGTACATCGTTGACTGGTCGTTGCCCCCCCCCCGCAACTGTTCTTTTAAGCTTGGCGGCTAATGCAGACGCCCACACAAGTGTGAGATCCGAGTGTCTGATGAATCTCTGATGATGCCCGAGCCAACAAGTATCACGACGCCGGCACGTTGCCAGGTTGCACCTGCGTCAGTCCGCCATATATGTTGTCAGGATGAAATGCATCAGCTGGTGCTGCTTGACGATTGAGTACCCCCTGCGGTGTGTGTTTGTGTTTGTGTTTGTGTGTGTGTGTATGTGTGTGCGTGCGTGTGTGTGTGTGTGTGTAAATTTCAAAGGCAGGGGGACTTGGTCAGTACTCTCTCAGCTGAGTCTCGACTGAAAAGCAGCTTGCTGACCAGCTGTAGGAAGCCTGAGATTTGGTGGGTGGTGCCAGGGGTACCAGCCGCGCACACACTCTGCACACACACACACACACACACAGCAACGCTGCACAACCCATTTGAACTCGAGAGAGACGGCAAAGGCGATGAAAACACTGGTGCGTGTGGCAGAGTGGCACAGCGAAAGGCACAGCATGCCTGCAGCAGCGGCGCGGCGACTGCCACTGCCGTGGAGCCGCTGCCGACGACAAAGGTGGCATCGCCTTACCTGAAACTCCTTTGCCCGTGGCCGGCAGGTGTCGCAGTTGTTACAGTTGTTACAAGTACGCGCCCGGAGGACCCCGGGGCGTGAGTTGAGGCCTAGACGGGGAGGAGTTAGATCTGGGGCCGACCCCCCGGGGCCGAGTGCCCTGTCTAGGTCCAGCCCCGACCCACTAGCCCCCCACCACTAGTAGCCAGGCACCCGTCTGTAGTCGAATACGCTGCCAGTAGGTGCGTCACACACGACTGTAACAACCATCATCATCATCATCAGACTACACGTCTCGGGGAGCTCTACTAGAGCCCGCAAGGCCACGCAGCGCGCCAGCCTACCAACCAGGTGTCGCAGAGCAGGCCGACCACACGCCACAGGTCAAGGACCAGGCTTCACACGGCGACACGGCTCCACACGGCGACAGTTTTTTTTAACAGTTTTTACATGTACGCGCCCGGAGGACCCCGGGGCGTGAGTTGAGGCCAAGACTACACGCGTGTACGTACGCACGTACATCTAGGGGAGCTCTACTTGTAGCGCCCGCAAGGCCACGCAGTCCACACAGCAACAATGCACCAGAGATCCACCAGGGCACCCCCGCTCCACTCGCCAAACGCGCTCTGCTGCTGGCGGGCGCCGCTGCCAGCGAGTTGTCGCGCACTCTCATAGCAGTTGTTTTCCAGTCAGAAGCAGCGACGGAGCAGCAGGTCCGCTCCTGTCACGGGGCAAGTAAACAACTCAGTTATTCGGGATTGTGCGCCCCAACTGCGCTGCAGCTGTGTGCTTTAAGGCATAACAGCCCATGTCACTCGCCTCTATCCAAGCAGGCCGAGTCCTCATGGCATGGCTCGAGGCTCCTAGCGCCTTAACCATGCAGAGTGCCTAATGCGACACTGCCCGTGGCAGCTCCGCTCGAGCGGCTCAAGCCGTACAAGGCCATGCTCGCTCGGCTGACGGCCGCGGTGGAGGTGGGCGACATGGACAGGGACCTTCTGCTGGGGCAGAAGCTTCAGCTGGCGGAGCGCATGGCCGAGATGCAGTTAGTGGTGGCACGATACGGAATACGAAAACGAATGCGGAGTACGATGCAATACGGAATACGGGTTTCAGATGGGGGAATACGGTGGGGGAATACGGTGGAGAATACGGTGCTGCAGTTGAGGCCCCACACGCATGCGTGAGCACGTGCATCGTCACTGTGGTTCACACGTGCACCACACTGACACCACTAGTCCTGCACTAGTAGCCCCACCTCGTTTACCTGAGCACTGGCCAAGGGCCAAGGTCTAGGTCGCCGTGCGCGCGGGCCGAGTTGAACGGCCACATCATCCTATTCCTTGACCGTCGTCGTCTAGTCCCGCGGGGCGTGGCCCTACAAAACCTTAAAAATGCACAATTTTTTGTCATCATCCCCACCCTCAACCCCAACGAATTCACAACAGGAATGCCTAGAGGCATGAAGTGCTCCCCCCGTCCCAGTCAAAGTGTTACCCTCACATTTCTACACGTCAACAAAGACGGGTTGTACATGTGAGAGCAGTTCTGAACTCCTCTCGTTAAGTTGATGTCGATTCCACTCAAAATTATCCAAAACGGACGATTCTTCCTAAAGTTGGAGGTATGGGTAGGGGTCGGAATAATATAACATAACAATAACGTTAAAATAACGTTATAATAACGTTGTAATTCGCCGGCGACATGTTACAAATTTGGGACGCGGGTTCAACTTACTGAAATCTGCAAGAATTCCAATGGGGATGAGCTCTCTGGTAAGACCAGTAATTTAAGATAACATGCTGGCACTCAAGACACTTGTTTGTGTTGCTCTGCGGTGTGCTGGTGTGCTGGTGTGGGGTGTGAATGGGGAGGTGTGTATGGGAGGTTCCTGCCGCCAGACCACAGGCACCATGTCGCTTGATGCCAATGACAAGCAGGGATATCGGAATGAGAAGAAGCTGCCCGCTGAAGTGCTCGGGCTGCTCAGGGCGCAAGTAGCGAAGGGCAAGGCCGGTTGGAGCGGTCAGTTTGAGCCGGCCGCCCCCCGGGGCAGCGTCGGGGGCCGGGGCACGCGCGGCAGGGGGGCCGGGGGCCGCAGCCGCGGCCGTGGCCGGCCCCCAGATGCCGGAGGGGGGGGAAGGGCCGCGACGGCCGCCGGCCGCGGGGCCGCCCCACAAAGGCAGCGGCTGCTGCTGCTGCTGCGGCAGCGGTGGCGGCCGGGGGCAGCGGCGCGGGGCGCGCGCCCTCCAAGCGCAAGCGCTCTCTCGAGCTGTCGGAGGAGGCGGCGGAGGACTCGCACGCAGAGGAGGAGGAGGAGGAGGAGGGGGAGGAGGGGGAGGCAGGGGTGGTGTAGATGGTTTGTTGACAGTGCCGCACGTGTCGGAGGAACGTACGACCACGGCATGTACGCGGCGACGTGGGGCGCGCTGTTCATCGCGCTCGGCTTCATGGCACGGTGGGTGTGGCATTACTGTGTGGGTTTGGCACGCACAAGCACTCGCACACACACACACACACACACACACACACACACACACACACACGCACGCGCGCACGCATGTACACGCACACACACACACACACACACACACACAGTAACAGTAACACGGGGTTTCCAGCTAAGCAGGCTACTCTTCTACTAGAGACACCCGCCGATACTCCAGCACACTTAAGTACTAGAGTACCGCTGGCTCCCGGCCGATAGACTACCGCTCCCGCCGGCTAGACTAACCCAAACAGCGGTCTCTGAGAGACATGTCTGGCAAGGAGCATATAGGAGAGGACCTTCCTCAAGGTTGCAGTAGTGGCCTTGTAGCCAGTCAAGCCGGCAGAGCCGACTGGCGCTGACTGGAACGGTCCCCGCCTGGCAGTGCATGGCTGTCCAGCTCTCGTTTGCATGGGGCTCAGCCGGCGCCCCATGCCTCATGCATGGCCAGGTCCCACCCTCCAGGAGTGCATGGGCGACAGAGTTGTCATGGAGGCTGCCTGAAGACCTTCCAACGCCAGTCACCGGCAGACGAGCGACCCCGAGGATGAGCGCGGTGACGAACGCTGCGATTGGTGAAGCGGATTTACTCTGTGTTGCCTCGGCGGTCGCCACCGCTGAAGCCGTGATGGTAGCCCGCCTCCACGGGCAGCCATCTTGACCAATGTCCAGCATGCATTGACGGGCGCCAGCTCCTCCGCTCGTCGATCAACTCGTCGAGATCGGTGCCGCATGGCGTCCTGCATGGGGGGAGGATAAGGGCCGTCTCCCAGCACGGGCCGCGGCAGCGCCGCGGCTACTCGCCAAGCCATGGCAGCGCCGGGCAAGCCGCTCCTGAAGTGTTCCACCGAGGGGCCGTCTAGCAGAGCCGGGCCAGTCGTATTTTACCCCGCTCGTCAGCGGCACGGAGATCCTCAACACCAGCAGCGCCGCATTGCTGGGTCCAGGGCTCGGCCACAGCAACCTACTGTGAAAGTTTCACGCGAATCCATTACGATTGGTGATTTATTTTTTATTATATCAGGCATTTTAACGTTATAATTGTTAGAAATGTTATTTATAGCGTAGCAACAACGTTATAATTCTTGGCCGGGGTGTTATATTGCCGACCCTTAAGTATGGGGGAGTTGGTTTCGTATTTTTTTCGTATTCCGTATTCCGTACCGTTTTTCCGTATTTCGTATTCTGGATACGGAATACGGAGAAAACCCCCAAATACGACCTTTTTTGCCACCCCGGCTCAAGGCTCTGGTTAGGCCGGGAAGGCTAGCGCGTTTTTCAGGTGATGCGCCACCACCCTTCTTTTCGCCGTAGCAGGTAAGCGTGCGTGCCTCCGTGTGTACAGGCCGCTGATTCGCGAGTCTTGATAAGCAGGGTTGCATGGGACGTAATTTGCACTGGGGTACGGTACCACGTCCTGCGTCCTGACGGTACGCTGGGGTGCGTACTGAAGGACGCGATCGGCGGCAGCACCAGATGCCTTTACTTGCCGCACAAAAAACGCACGGCCATAACTTCGGCTGCACCGATTCGGACAATTCAACATGTGCTGAAAAACTTATGACATGGGATTTCCGGGGCACTTCTCGGATTAGACATCCATTGGGATTGAGTTGTGTGCGATTGGGTGTGGGCACTTTGTCGTTTTTTTTACCTCGCCCCCCCCTCGCCCCCCCTTGTACTGCGTCCTGCGGTACCGTCCTACGTCCTACGTACAGTCAGGACGGCGACCCCCCCTCAGGACAAGCGTCCCGTGCAACCCTGTTGACAAGCACAACGGCTGCCCCACGCAGCGCCTACCCCCCGGAAGTACACACACGCACACACGCACATACACACACACACACACACAAACACACACACACACACAAACACACACAAAGACACAAACGCACTCCCGCCCGCCAATCACTGCGCCCCATGGCGTGAGCAGATGTCGGACTGCAGGCTGCACGCGTCGGGCACCGTCACGACTCAATTTGCTACCGCAAACCCTACGAGAGCTGACCCGTGTAAGTCGCACACACGATTCACACGGGTTACACGGGTTACATGGGTCGGCTGTTGTAGGGAAACTAAGGCTTTGACGCCACTGCACGGGTGTCCACTGCTGCGCCGATCGGGCTGCGATGCAAGAGCCTTTACATCTATGCATCTGTCTCTCTCCACGAGTCTGTGTTGAGTTACGGGACCGATGTTGAAATCACAACACTTTGGGAGGCACTTTGGCAAACACACACGCCAGAGAGAGATACACAAGCGCAAGTTGCAATCTGCCTTATCTGCACTCGGCGAAATCCGGTTGTATTTGAATGGGTTTTGCAGGCAAATCCGGCCCTTGCATTGGAGAATTAAAAATAAGGGCAGAACACTGATAGTTTGCAACATGGGAAGGGGGGCGTGGGTCATACGTGTGGGAGTGGGTGAAGCTGGCCGCTCCACATACTAAAGTCTCTCAGTTTCGCGTATTAGCATGCGTATTTTGCACTTTGCAGTCCTTGCCTCCTGCCGCCATAGCAGCGCTACGGGCAGTGCTTGTTGGATATATCCTGGTGAATCAATTTCCTACCTCCGGGGGCACCGATTTTTTGTGGGGCAAACTTTCGCCCTGTTCGTGCGATCTCCGGCGGCAGACCGCCAGCCAGCCTTAAATTATTTATCACCATGCCGCCGACGGCGGTATACCGCCTCTCTGATGAAGCACTGTCGAAACGATGTGGCTGCTCAACCAGTGATTTCCTTTTCAGGATTTTAAATTAATTATTCCACAGCCGGATTTTGCTTTTACCGCGTTGACCGTTGACCTCCCGTTGACCGTTTGTCCTCATACATTGGCCATTTGAAAGCTGTTGACGTGCTCTGTCTGGCGGGCTTGTCAGACTCACAATCCACTGGATAGGTTGAGCTGTATGCAAGGTCAAAGTTCAGCCAGAATACAGCCAAATGGCTGTGGACAGCCGAAAAGGAAAACACTGTGCTCAGCGTGCCCGGGCATGCAAGGGGGCCGCGGTGGTTTGGTTATATATGTTCAGTTGGCTTGTAAGTGGTGGTGATCTCAATGTGTGTATCGGGCACTTCATGTTCAGTTGGCTTGTGAGTGGTGGTCACCTCAATGTGTGTATCGGGTCGTGAGAAACGCAGCTCACGGCACGATACACACACTGAGATCACATTGAGACGCGGCTTTAATATAAACACACACCGCAAACGAAGACCCCTTGGTGACTTTCTGTGTGGCGGACACGATGACGAATGCGCACGTTGTCCGTAGGACGGTCATGAAAACGAAAACGCGCGTTGCCCCCAAAGGACCACTTGGGCGCCCGCGCCAGCGCACGCATTGCGGGGTGTCTCACTGCTGGCTGCTGCGCCCTCCCGAGGCGCATGGCCGCCTCCACAGTCGTGCAACAGCCCCTCACAGCGCTGTGCCCGCCACAAGGCCCTACCGCAGCCCCATTGTCTGATCCGCGCAAGTGAATGTGGTCAAAACGTCTGAGGCGGTCGGGGGTGCGCCTCAGGCGACGCCTGAGGCGGTCCGCCCACCTGAGGCGCTGCCTGATCCGCGCAAGTGAATGCGACGCCTCAGGCGCCACCTCAGGCGATGTGAATGTGTTAGGGACGCCGCCTCCACAGTCGCGCAAAGTTGGCCCCCGCACAGCGCCACGGCCTTCACTCTAACGGACCTCAATCCCAGGGCTACCCCAGCTTTCCTGAGACAGCCCCAGCTGCAATCTCGGGAAAGTCCCAGCTGCTATCCCGAGATTGCCCCTGGCATTGAGGTAGGTTCGCAGAGTGCCAACAACGAGTCCCAACTCCCGAGGTGCGCAAGCCAAGGCGGTCAGAACGCCTGAGGCGGTCGGGGGTGCGCCTCAACCGGTGGTGGGTGCCCAAGGCGGTCGGCAGCTGAGGCGGTCAGGGCAGATGCCTGAGGCATCGCCCCAGACAGTGGGGGTTGCGCCTCAGGTGGTCGCGCAGAGCCTCAGGTGCGCGCCTAGTCCGCGCAAGGCAATGTGGCGCCTGAGGCACCGCCTGGCATTGGAAGTGCGGTACGGTGGCAGAGCCTCAGGCGCGGACCAGGCGCGCAAGTCAAGGTGGCACCTGAGGCGCCGTCTGGCGTTGGGGACGCGGTACGGTGGGCAGCTCTGTCGGCGTGCGCTCACGGCCAAGGCTCCTCGCGCACGCTACCGCTGGTCGTTGCAGCGGACAAGCAGCCGGCGCCAGCCGCACCGCCGCTGCCACAGTCTGCCACACTGCGCCTGGCCTCCTCGCGCGCGCTGCCGCTGGTCGTTGCAGCGGACGAGCAGCCGGCGCCAGCCATGCCGTCGCTGTCACAGTCTGCCGCGCTGCGCCTGGGCTCCTCACGCACGCTACCGCTGGTCGTTGCAGCGGAAGAGCAGCCGGCGCCAGCCGCGCCGCCGACGCCACAGTCTGCCACGCTGAGCCTGGGCTCCTCGCGCACGCTACCGCTGGTCGTTGCAGCGGAAGAGCAGCCGGCGCCAGCCGCGCCGCCAATGCCACAGTCTGCCACGCTGAGCCTGGGCTCCTCGCGCACACTGCCGCTGGTCGTCGCGGCGGACGAGCAGCCGGCGCCAGCCGCACCGCCGCCGCCAGAGTCCGCCTCGCTGCGCCTGGGCTGCTCGCGCACGCTGCCGCTGGTCGTCGCGGCGGAAGAGCAGCCGGATCCAGCCGCGCCGCCGCTGCCAGTGTGACTCGGGTGACGAGTCGAGCCGGGCCAGTCACAGCCAGAGTCCGCCATGCTGCGCACGAGCGGGCCGTGCGCGCCATCGAACGACACCTTGGAGAGGTGGTACGCAGCGGCGCCGCCCTCCTGCGCGTGCGCGTGTGCGCGGTGGGTGGGGAGTGGGTGGGTGGCCCTACCACATTCGCAACGCCTGAGGCGGCGCCTCAGGCGGCGCGAGGCTCCGAGACCGCCTGCGGGTGGGTGGGTGAGGGGGGCGTCGAGGGCATGGTGACGTATGGCCCGCACAAGGCGGCGGCCACACGCGGGCCGGCGTCGCGCACCGAAGCCAAATGATGTGACGACGATGCGTCTTACACGATAAGTGACGATCAGCCACACAGGCCGTGCCTTGTGGTGGAGATCGTGGCGTGGAGCCGAAGAAGGCACGCTAGGCACGCGAGGCAGGCGAGGCGAGGCAAGGCAAGGGCCGGGCCGGGCCGGGCCGGGCCGGGCCGGGCCGGGCCGGGCAGGGCCGGGCGGGGCCGGGCGGGGCCAGGCGGGGCCGGGCGGGGCCGGGCAAGGCCGGGCGGTGCCGGGCGGGGGCGGGCGAGGCGAGGCGAGGCGGGGCGAGGCGAGGCGAGGCGAGGCGAGGCAAGGCAAGGCAAGGCAAGGCAAGCACATGCACGCACACACGTATGCATGATGATGATGATGATGATGATGGATGTTGCAGTCAGGGACACCTCTAAAGGCGTATAAGACCGTGATCGGCGTGTATAGCCCGAGCACCACTGAGATGGCTGGCTGTTGGTGGTAGGGAACCCCAACTCTGTAAAGAGCGTGGGCGCACCCCTAGGTCCCCTACCGCAGCGGCAGCAAATGCTTGTTGAAGTAGGTGAGCGCATGTTGGGAAACGGAAACGCAAGGCAGGTTTGTCGCCAATCGCCAAAAGAGACATCCCCCCGTGGGGAGAAAGGCCAAGACGTGGCCAAAAAGGATATCAAGCCGGGCCGCAACCTCTAACGTGTTAAGGGGGTTTCTAACTGGAATTTCAACCAGCATTCACAGGATTCTCAACCTGTTACCCTTAACCCAGCATACATGCACACACGCACGCATGCATACACACACGCACACATGCACGCATGCGGCTCCTGCCGCGGCAAGCAGCGAGAGCACCCACCCTGTTGCTGCCTCCCTGCAGCGCCTGCGCGTGCTCGACCTCCAGTGCTCTCAGGATCACCTGGAGGGGTGTGGGGTGTAGGGTGTGTGGATGCAAGGATGTGGTGTGGGGTGTGGAGGTGTGTGTGGAGAGGTGCGTGGAGGTGTGTGGGGTGTGGAGGGGTGTGTGGAGAGGTGTGTGGAGGTGTGTGGGGTGTGGAGGGGTGTGGATACAAGGCTGTGGTGTGGGGTGTGGAGGGGTGTGTGGAGAGGTGTGTGGAGGTGTGTGGATACAAGGATGTGGTGTGGGTGTGGAGGGGTGTGGGTGTGGGTGTGAGTGTGGGTGTGGGGTGTGGAGGGGTGTGGGAGTGGGTGTGGGAGGGGTGTGGAGGGGTGTGGGACCACCTGGGAGCAGGCGCCGTGCCGCGCCGCGCCGTAGACACGAGCTGCCCCCCCCCCCACACACAAACGAACAAACACACGTGCACGCGCAGGCGAGCGACACCGCTGCGTGCCAGCCCTACTACATCTACGACCGCCTGAGGCGCCGCCTGCGGCGCACCCACGATCGCCACAGGCGTCGCCTTAGGCGTTATCCCAACCGCCTCAGGCTCCCACCACCACCTGAGGCGCACCCCTGACCGTCTCAGACGTTATGACCGCATTCACTTGCGCGGATCAGACGTTGGGATTTTGGTAGGGCAGCTGTCGCAGGTGTCGTTCGATGGCGCGTACGGCCCAGACAGGCGCAGCGTGGCGGACTCTCGGCAGATGGAGCGTCAATTGGGTTTCAACCAATCAGGGGCTACTGAGCAGTCGGGGGCTGTGGTAGCCAGCCTCGTAAAAGCCAACACTCATATGCCAATATTCGACTCATTTTGAGTCGAAAATCGGGTTTGGGTCGACTTCACATATGGTATCCGGGGCAACATCCGTCGGAGTGGGGGGGGGGTTCAAATATACCCCAATAGGGAAGGCAGCTCCCTGAATCCAACGCCCCGAGGGTGCACACTGTAACATGTAAACCCTGAATCCACCGCCCCGAGGGTGCGTGCTGTAAACTGAAAACCGTAAACTGTAAACTGTATACTGTATACTGTGACCTGTAAGCTGTAAGCTGTAAATTGTAAATTGTAAACTGTAAACCGTAAACCGTAAACCGTAACCTGTAACCTGTAATCTGTAACCTGTAACCTGTAACCTGTAACCTGTAATCTGTAACCTGTAAACAGTTGGAGGCTTGCCTGGAACGTGGGGTACTCTGTACTCTGCAACTTGTAAGCTGTAACCTGTGGTGTAACCTGTAACCTGTAACCTGTGAACTGTGAACTGTGAACTGTGAACTGTAATCTGTAATCTGTAAACTGTAAACTGTAAACTGCAAACTGTAAAATGCAAACTGTAAAATGCAAACTGTAAAATGCAAACTGCAAAATGCAAACTGTAAACTGTAACCTGTAATTTGTAACCTGCAAACAGTAACCTGCAACCTGCAACCTGTAACCTGTAAACAGTAAACAGTTGGGGACTTGCCTGGAACGTGGGGTGGGCTTTACTAAGTACTCTCTACTCTGTAACCTGTAACCTGTACGTGTAACCTGTAACCTTTGAACTGTAACCTGTGAACTGTTAACTGTTTAACCAAAACCTAAAACCTGCAACCTGTAACCTGTCAACAGTAAACAGTTGGGGACTCGCCTGGAACGTGGGGCGGTCATTGGGCAATGCCGCCCAGCACTGGCTCGCGATCTTGATGTAACCAGGTGGCGCGTGGGGTGGGAATACCTGACGTGTGGGCGTGGGTGGATTGTGTTGGTGAGTTGGTTACATCCAGTGCCGGCGGTCACAATCAGTTCCCTGGAACGTGGGGCGGTCGTTGGGCAACGCCGCACAGCACTGGCTCGCGATCTTCATGTACCCGGGTGGCGCGTGGGTTGGGAACACCTGACGTGTGGGCGTGGGTGGATTGTGTTGGTGAGTTGGTTACATCCAGTGCTGGCGGTCACAATCAGTTCCCTGGAACGTGGGGCGGTCGTTGGGCAACGCCGCACAGCACTGGCTCGCGATCTTCATGTACCCGGGTGGTGCGTGGGTTGGGAACACCTGATGTGTGGACGCGGGTGGATTGTGCTGACGAGTTGTTAACATCCAGTGCCGGCGGTCAAAATTAGTTCCAAAGCTCCAGCGGGACACAAGAACATGCAGAGGCACGAAGCCGACCCAAAGTTCAAGCCACAAGAGTAGCCCACGGCAGCGCCACCCACACGAGGTGGGCACCAAGCAAGCAGCACCACAATCCAGGCTTCAGGGGAGGGTTGGTGTT
>VFSX01000064.1:235000-240000 GCA_016618255.1 Chlamydomonas sp. UWO 241
TGTGTGTGTTTGTGTGTGTGTGTGTGTGTTTGTGGCAGTTTTTCATCGCCAGCTGCACCTCGTACCAGTACTCGCAACCGGCATCCTGTGTGTGTGTGCGTGCGTGTGTGCGCACACGTGCATGAGTGCATGCGCGTGAGCCATGTGTCCACCAGTTCTTGTGTGTGTGTGTGTGTGTGTGTGTGTGTGTGTGTGTGTGTGTGTGTGCATGCATGCTTGACCCCCCCAAACCAAGGATACTATCCACTCGATTCAGGCGCTGGTCGGTCACCCGCTATTCGAAAGACATCCCAGTGCACGGGTCAGACCTCGTAACAATTGCCGGGGTGTACTGCTGTTAGTAGTACAGGCATTGCCGGTGCATGCGGACGGCCTCATGTAACGCTTGGTTGGTTGGTTGGTTGTGCATGCTTGTGTGCTTGTGTGCACGTGTGAGAGGTGTGGTTGAGTATGTTTCTGCCTGTACTCGCAAATACCGTCCTGTGCGTTTGTGTGTGTGCATGCGCACACGTGCATGGGTGTGGGTGCGGGAGAGATGTTTGCTCACCCGTTCTCGTGTGTGTGTGTGTGTGCGTGCGTGCTCGCGTGCTCGTGTGCATGTGTGAGTGATGTGGTTGAGTGTGTGTCTACCCGTACTCGCAACCGGCGTCCTATGTGTGTGTGTCTGCTTGTGTGTGCGTGCGCACACGTGCATGGATGCGTGTGCGTGAGCTATTTTTCCACCCGTTTTCGTGTGTGTGTGTGTGTGTGTGTGTGTGTGCGTGTGTGCATGTGTGATCGTGGGCATGAGTTAGTGTTGTGCTCAAATGTGGCGGCGGCGAAGGTTTGTGTGGCGGAGATCGTAGTGTGGAAGGTATGAACTAGTACGGAGTCCCACACTTGGGGTGTGGGACTGCAACAGTCTAGCCGTACTGCCGTACTGCCGTGTAGTAGTTTGTTGCGGTTCGTCACAACGGGGGACTGTGCCAAGGAGCTGTGTGTGATCGCCGCTCTGGCTTTGAGTCTCTTCGGGTCTTGTGTTTTTACTCGGGGTCTAGGCGGGGTCTATGGGGCGCGATCCTGCGGGCCTGTGAACCCCGCGGCCGTGCCCCCATGGGGAGGAGTCAGATCTGGGAGCCGAGTGCCCTGTCTAGGTCCAGACCCAACCCACTAGCCCCCCACCACTAGTAGCCAGGCGCCCGTCGGAAGTCAAATACGCTGCCTGTAGGTGCATCACACACGACTGTAAAAACCACCATCAGGCGCTCGATCGACGAGATCTCGGCTCGATCGACGACGACCACCCGTACCAGTGATCTTCTATTCAGGGTTTTCAATTAATTCTTCCACAGCCGGACTTGCTTTGACAGCGTTGACCGTTGACCTCCCGTTGACCGACCTCATACACAGGTAATTTGAAAGCTCTTGACGAGCTGTATCTGGCGGGTCTGTCAGACAACCCATCCACTGAACGAGTCGAGCTGTGTTCAAGGTCAAAGTACAGCCGGAATACAGCCGGTGGCTGTGGAGAGCCAAAAAGGAAATCATAGACCCGTACTCGCAACCCACCTCCTCCCAACCCGGCGAGCCGCTCCCAGATGTCCCAGACAACCTGCTGTTGCTCGTGCGGCCCGGCACCGCCAGCTGTACCGGCACCATGTTGTATGTGTACGTCTACGAGGGGATGAGAGGCATGTGGGCGTCAACGCTGCATGGTAGCTGCAGGATAGCTGTGTCCATGTGGGGCTGCGAGTTGTTGCACGGTGTGCAAGCCCGGCGCCGCAAGCTCAACCGGCACCATGGTGTACGTGTATGTCTACGGGGGGGGGGGGGGCGTATGTGGGCGTCAACGCTACATGCCAGCTACATGATAGCTGTGTCCATGTGGGGCTGTGAGTTGTTCTTCGTGCAAGCCCGGCACCGCGAGCTGAACCGGCACCATGTTGTACGTGTACGTCTGCGAGGGGGGGGGGCATGCGGGCGTCGATGCTGCATGATGGCTGCGTGATTGTTGCCCTATGTGCGGCCCGGCGCCACGAGCTGGACCAGCGCCATGTTGTACGTGTACGTCGGGGGGGGGGGGGGGTATGTGGGCGTCAACGCTGCATGACAGCTGCATGATAGCTGCATGATAGTTGTGTCCATGTGGGGCTGCGGGCTGCTGCCCTGTGTGCGGCCCGGCGCCGCGAGCTGATCCGACACATGTTGTACGTGTACGTCTGCGAGGGGGGGGGGGGAGGCATGCGGGCGTCGACGCTTCATGATAGCTGCATGATTTTTGCCCTGTGTGCGGCCGGGCGTCGCGAGCTCGACCGGCACCATGTTGTACGTGTACGTCTGCGAGGGGGGGGGCATGTGGGCGTCAACGCTGCATGATAGCTGCATGATAGCTGCTTGTTGCTCTCTGTGCGGCCCGGCGCCGCGAGCTGAACCGGCGCCATGTTGTACGTGTACGTCTACGGCCGGGGGGGGGGGGGGTATGAGGGCGTCAACGCTGCATGATAGCTGCGTGATTGTTGCCATGTATGCGGCCCGGCGTCGCGAGCTGAACCAGCACCATGTTGTGAGCGTACGCCTACGGGGGGGGGGGGGGGCATGCGGGCGTCGACGCTGCATGGTACCGTGCACATTGTTTGCCTTCCCGGGAGGGGGGGTCGAAAGTGTAATTGTTCAAGTCGACTGAGGGGGTCGTTTACGTTGTGTTTTGTCGTTTTTGCGCCCCAAATTGCGATTTTTTTAGATTTACTTTTAGTTTATTGGCTTTGTGGGGGGAGTTCAAAGCGCTACTTATTCGGGTAGGCAAAATGCACGTACGGCAGCTGTTTCCATGTCAGTGTTTTTATTTTTGGCTCTACACCACGGGGGGGGGCAAGAAACTTATTTCCTGCAGGCATGGTACATACATTTTTTTTAGGGGTCTGACCCCCCCCCCCCCCCCCCCTCGCTGAATGCACCATGCATGGAGCCAGGACCAAGGCGTTCGCATGGCTTCCTTACAGTAAGGGCGGGCGGTCCATCACAATGTCTAACTTGCCGGCAGATGGCCAAAATCACCCCCAAAATCTAGCCATACCATGGCTTAGTTGGCGGGCACCAAGGAGTGTGGACCCTCCAGTTCACACTTTCCAGGCAGATACAGGGTTGACTCTCCTGAGGTGTTTTGCTGTTCTGTTTAAGGAGATTCAGATGGCATCGGTCCCATCTCAATCCGTCAAGGTTGCTCAAACCCCTAAGTGGGCACTTGGTGCATCGTAGGGAGCACGCGGAGGGGTAGGGCATTGAGAAGGTGGGGACCCCCACCCTATTACCCCAGGCTCACTTCTGAGAGTGGATTCGTGCTCCTCTCATCAAGGCGTTTCTAATGGTGGTCTTCCCATCAAAATTAGCCCAGTGGAAAGAAAGTTCTGGAATCCCAGTATTTATTTTTTCGCGCCCCCCCCCCCCCTCCCCCCCCCCCCCCCACCCCACTTTGAGCCTCCATATCTCGGCCTCCAGGTGTCCGAATTCAAAACTTTTGCTTGATTTGGAACACAGTAAGGAGATTGATATTCAGGCCATCCCCACCCAACCTGTGACCAAAATGTGGCCACACCCAAAATTCCAAAGTCGTCAAACGGTCCTACCGAGCGAGCAGAATACTTTCTCGACACGTAATATAGACATGCGTGTCGAGAGCATGTGCTGGGATACGTTGTGGGGCCGTCACGGGCCTCTCGGAGCGCCATGCAACAGTCGCATCCAACCCCCTGCCGCGCCGCTACGGGTAGCCAGCCCCCCGCGAGGCCTCCTACCGATCGGTACCACCCGTGGCATGCACTTGAGGAGGCGCTGGGTCCCGTGCCGTGTCGTGTTGCGGAGGTAGCTATGCTGGGCGACATCAAACTTTTGGCATGTTTTTCGGCGTCGTCTCTGGACCAAATCCACTTTTGACGGGTGCTTTTTAGTTGCCGCCAATCTCTTCTAGACGCATGCTTCGTGGGGGGCCGTGGCTTGGAGAGACGGTGAAATGCGGAGCGAAGCCGTTTGGGGTCAAACGTTACCGTGACGTGTAACGTTTGACCCTAAACGATTTCGTTCCGCATTTGACCGTCTCTCCAAGCCACGGCCCCCCACGAAGCATGCGTCTAGAAGAGATTGGCGGCAACTAAAAAGCACCCGTCAAAAGTGGATTTGGTCAACCAGGGAAGCCACAAGAAATTCCCAAAGTTTGGTGTCGCCCGTTTGGCCGCTTTTCCCCCTGGGGCAGGCCCAGGTTGGGTGGGGATGGCCTTCAGCATGCCTGTATTTTCTGATTTTCCTGCCCCCCCCCGTGCTCTACACAGCCATTTGCCTGTGATCCGGCTGTACTTTGAACTTGGACACAGTTCAACCCATTCAGTGGATTGGAAGTCTGACGAGCCCGCCAGACAGAGCTCGCCAAGAGCTGTCAGATGACCTCCTATGAGGGAAAACGGTCAACGGGAGGTGAACGGTAAATGCGGTCAAAGCGACATCCGGCTGTGGAATAATTAATTCAAAATCCTGAAAAGGAAATGACTGGTCCATGTGCAACCCCGGCGGGGGCTTCGCTACCAACAAGCAGATGGTGGAATCATGCTTAAACAGGTTTAACATGTACGCGCCTAGGACCTTCCCCACCCAACCAGTGGCCCAAAGTGGCCAAAAAGTGGCCAAGTGGCCAAAGCTGCCGACGCCAAACTTTTACGAATTTCTTGTGGCGTCCCTGCTTGACCGAGTCCAGTTTTGACGGGTGCTTCAACGCCGACTTTGGGATTTGGGGTGTGGCCACATTTTGGGTCCAGGTTGATTGGGGATGGCCCCAGAGGACCCCGCGAGTTAAAGCCTAGACGACACGTCTAGGGGAGGCTCAACTAGTAGGAGAGCCCGCAAGGCCACGCAGCGTGCCAGCCTACCAGGGACTCAAGAGAAGGTGCCCTCCTCCCCTCCCCCCCACCACCACTACACAAGCACCAGCTAGCTAGGGATCACAGCACACACACAACACACACAACACACACACA
>VFSX01000064.1:242500-282500 GCA_016618255.1 Chlamydomonas sp. UWO 241
TGCATGTGTGTGTGTGTGTGTGTGTGCATGTGTGTGTGTGTGTGTGTGTACATGCCCTGGCCGATCTCCTCCAGCATATCAACATGATCGACATGTGTGCGTATGTGGTCGATTTTGTTAGTCTGTCGGACGCCTTTGTCCGCACGTGTGTTTGTGTGTGTGTGTGTGTGTGTAACCGGGTCGAAGGACTGGAACACGTCGACGTCGTGGTGCAACTCCTTGCCGGGCGCCAGCCGCGCCCACGCGCGCAGCGTCGGGTGCGTGACTGCGAGGCGGCGGCCTGTGACACACACACGCACGCGCACACATGCAAGCACGTGTCAGGTCGGCAGCATTGCGACCTGTTGCGTGTGCGTGCAGCGCCTCGCACGTCGAGTCGGATCCCGTGGCGCACACACACACACACACACACACACAAACACACTCACCAGTGGTGTCCTTAAGGAAATCGATCATGTCCTGTTTGCCCCCACAACATTGGAGGGAACTTGCCGAAGTGCCCCCGCAGGAGGTGATTTTTTCGCGGAAAAGTGTGAAAATCGTCAAATCTCACACTTTTTTGGAGCGCGATTCGCCCACGCAGTTGCCTCCCAAATTTCCCGGTTTGCCCCCGCAGCGGGGGCTGCGGGGGCTGCAGGGGCTGCGGGGGCTGCGGGGGCTGTGGGGCGCTAAGGACATCACTGCCACTCACGTAGCGGGCGCTTGCGCGTGGTCAGTGCGATGACCTCGAGGTCACTCGGGCGCGTGTGGAAGAGCATCGCCAGGAAGTTGAGCGGCGCCTTGGTCGGGTTGGTGACGAGCTCCTGCAGCTCCTTGGATATGGATGCAGAAGAGCCGGAGAAGCCGGGGCCCTCGAAGCCCGTGGCGTAGTCGAACAGGCTGTGCGGGCCATACAGCGCCTGGCTCGCGATGTTCTGCTGGAGAATGGTCCCCGTGCCGGCCTCCACCACGGTGCGCGGCATCAGCAGGGTGACCTCGAACACGGACATCCGCATGCTGTGTTGCACCTGGGGCGGCAGGGTGCCGGTGTCTGGATTGGGGGACATGGGTGATGGCAAGGGCACCCACCTGCAACGTGGGCGTTGCGCACAGCTGCAAGAGGGCAATGCCAGCAAGCTAGATACACTCGTGGAGTTTGGGACACTTGTCCCAAAGGCGCTCGCGCGATTGAGGGCGATGCACGCACAGCTGCGCATGCACGCACCTCTAGGTGCAGTGGAGCAGGCCACATCTCAAACACAATGCCCCAGTACGAGCGTCCGTCCTGAAGTGTGTGGGCAGTGGGGGCGGGGCAAGGGCGCACGTGAAAGCGTGTGTGCGAGCGCACGAGTGCGCGAGCGCGCGTGAACGCGTGTCTGCTTGAGCGCATGACCAGGCACAATGCAAGTGATGCGCACCGGCGCGCAAGCTGCACGAAGGTCGACCTCGTGCCAGCGTAACAGTAACAGTAACAGTAACAGTAACAGTAACAGTAACAGTGACAGTAACATCGGCTTTCCAGAGAAGACTACCTTCTAGTCAGAGTACGACCGCCTAGACCCAAATCCAGTTCTGGCCCTTACAGCGTGTCAAGGGCCATATCACGCCGTCAAGCCAACGCCCTCACCTGCTCGATGACCATGGGCGCATGGCCGCAGCGGTACCCAACGCATTCCTGCGCGCCTTCAAGGAGCCGGAAAGCCGGGGTGCACGTCATGCGGTAGTTGCCCTGGCACGCGGACAGCCGGCCGGACGCAAACATCAGCGGGAGCACCATTGGCGTGGTGTGCTTTCCGCGCTTGGTCACCTCCGGAACCAACGCCGCCCCGCCGCCGCCTGCGGGGGGGCACATGAAGGGGTAGCCTTGCAAATCAAGGGGCTTTGGGGGGTTGCCATCATGCCCAGCTGCAGCTATATCTCTTCTCCTGTGACCACGCCCGTCGCATTAAGCAGATGGCACCTACATGTCTGGCTTGTGCAGACTGCATTGCCACGTTGCATTGCACCAGCACCAGTAATTCCCTTTTCGGCGTGTGGAGCTGGATTTCGGAGCCGTGGAGCCGGATTCTCTCTCAAATGTCACCAGAAAATCATTTGAAACTCCTGAAGAGGGGCAGACCGGCACGCACGCACCTGCAAAGGCAGCCATGTGGCGCCTCTGCTCCGCCTGCGACATGTGGCCCATGCCGGTGTGCTTCACCCACGCGGACGACACCGCGACAATGGAGTCCTGCGCGGGCACACATGTTTCCATTATCCAGCCCGCAAACCGAAAAAAAGGCACTTTCGGGTTGAGATTGGCCGATTTGGGCTGGTGCGTCAGGTTGAGATTGCGCGAAGTTCGATCCCAAAAGTGTGGAAATCGTTATTTTCACACTTTTGCCGCCAAAAATCGCCTGTCGGGTTCAGATTGGCGGAATGAGCGTGAGGCCCGGGTTGAGCTGTCATTTCCCCAAGATCATCACTGGGCACACGTGGTTGCGGGTCCTTGGACCAGTGTTTCCGTTGGCCCGCAAACCTGCAACAGCGGATTGAAATTCGAGCTGGCGCCGCGGGTTGAAACTGCGCGAATTTCGACCCAAACAGTGTGAAAATAGACATTTCCACACACTTTTTGCAAAAGATCGCCTCCGGCGGGTTGAGAATGGTGGGTGAGCTGTGAGGCCTGGATTGAGCCATAATTTTCCAAGATCCTTAGTGGAACCACTGCCATGCACGTGCGTTGTGCCTCGACAGGCTACAACGTCGCCAAGCTATGGGCGCTGGAGACAGCTTCCTAACAGCCCTACCCAAATCCCAACACCCGAGCCGCGCAAGCGAAGGCGGTCAAATCGCCTGAGGCGGTCGAGGGTTCGCCTCGGGCGGTGGTGGTCGCCCGAGGCGGTCGGGGTGACGCCATAGGCGGCGCTTCAGGCGTCTGCCTGATCCGTGCAAGTGAAGGCGCCGCCTCAGGCGCTGGGAATGTGGTAGGGCGGGCGTGTGTGTTTAGCATACTACTCGCCTTACTTGTATAGCGGTACCCCTATGCTGTATACTTGTACTGTCAGAGTGTCACCGATACAACTAGTTCCTTTTGCCTACTCAGTTGCTACAGTGGTTGCGGTGCAAACAACTAGTGCCTTTTGCTACTAAGTTGCTACAGTGCAGTCTTCCCTGGAAAGCCGGTGTAATTGTAACTGTAACTGCTACAGTGTGTGGTCGATTTAACAGTGCGTCGGACGCCTTCGATGGCGCATTAGACCCTAGGAAAGAGGCCGGCAGCTGTCAACATTAGACCCCTACCATGCCATCTGCCATCATGATTGCTGCGCACGCGGTGCGTGTCTCAAAACAGGCGGCAAGGAGGGAGGGGGGGGGACGCACCGGGTCACCCTGCGTGGGTGGGCACCCGCGGTCCATCTCCCGCCTCACGTGCTCGCTCAAGCTGCTCCTAGCCGGGATCTCACTGAACCACGAGCTCGTGGCCGCCGGCGTCTGCGACCTCCAGCAGCCGCTCGGCGCTGCACTTGAACGGCCCGTCGGCGGGCGACCAGTGGAACGCGTCGAGGATGGTGCCCTCGGGGGGTGGGGGGGTGCTGCGCGCAGGGTGCATGAACGACCCGTCAGTGGGTGCCGAGTCGAACGTGTCGAGGATGGTGCCCTCGGGGGGTGGGGTGGTGCTGCGCGCAGGGTGCATGAACGGGCCGTCAGTGGGTGCCGAGTCGAGCTTGTCGAGGATGGTGCCCTCGGGGGTGGGGTGGTGCTGCTTGGCTATCCGTTGTCACGCGTGACTGTAATCAAACAAACACTACTGAAAGGCTGAGACAGAAATGCTCGGCGCTGCACTTGAACGGCCCGTTGGCGGGCGTCCAGTGGAACGCGTCGAGGATGGTGCCCTCGGGGGGTGGGGGGGTGCTGCTGCGCAGGGTGAATGAATGGCCCGTCAGTGGGTGCCGAGTCGAACGTGTCGAGGATGGTGCCCTTGGGTGGGGTGGTGCTGCTCGGCGCTGCACTTGAACGGCCCGTCGGCGGGCGTCCAGTGCAACGTGTCGAGGATGGTGCCCTCGGGGGATGGGGGGGTGCTGCTGCGCCACAGGGTGCGTGGGTTTGGGGTTTGGAGTTTGGGGGTTTGGGGTTGTGGGTTTGGGGTTTGGGGTTTGCTGTTGCGGGTTCGCGGTTTGGGGTTTGAGGTTTGGGGTTTGAGGTTTGGGGTTTGTGGGTTTGCGGTTGGGTGGTGGGGTGGACCAATGCTCAGGATGCGTGGGTTTAGGGTTTGGGGGTTGGGGTTTGGGGTTTGTGGGTTTGCGGGTTGCGGGTTGGGGTTTGGGGTTTGTGTTTTGCGGTTGGGTGGTGGGGTCGACCTATGCTCAGGGTGCGTGGGTTCGGGGTTTGGGGTTTGGGGTTTGCGGTTGCGAGTTTGCAGTTTGGGGTTTGGGGTTTGCGGCTCCGAGTTTGTGGTTTGGGGTTTGGGGTTTGCGGTTGCAGGTTTGCGGTTTGCGGTTTGCGTTTGGGGGTGGGGTGGACCTACGCACAGGGTGTGTTGGTTTGGGTTTGGGGTTTGCGGGTTTGAGGTTTGTTTGGGGTTTGGGGTTTGGGATTTGCGGTTTGCGGCTGGGTGGTGGAGATGACCTACGCTCAGGGTGCGTGGGTTTGGGGTTAGGGGATTGGGGTTAGGGGTATGGGGTTTGGGGTTTGGGGTTTGCGGGTTTGCGGTTGCGGGTTTGGGGGTTGCGGTTTGCGGTTGGGTGATGGGGTGGACCCACGCTCAGGGTGCGTGGGTTTGGGGTTTGGGGTTTGCAGTTGGGTGGTGGAGTGCTGCTGCGCACAGGGTGCGTGGGTTTGGGGTTTGGAGTTTGGGGATTGCGGTTTGCGGTTGCGGGTTTGCGGTTTGGGGTTTGAGGTTTGCGGGTTTCCGGTTTGAGGTTTGCGGTTTGAGGTTTGGGGGTTGGGGGTTGCGGGTTTGCGGTTTGGGCTTTGGGGTCTGCCCTTGGGTGGGGTGGCGCTGCGCACAAATTGCGCGTGGGTTTGGGGCAGTGTTTCCGTTAGCCAACATGCAAACCGGCCAGTGTGCACTTTCGGGTTAAGATTGGCCGATTTGGGCGGGCGCGTCGGGTTGAGATTTTGCGAATTTCGGCCTGAAAAGTGTGAAAATTACATTTTCGCACCGTTCCGGCAAAAAATCGCCTCCGTCGGGTTGAGATTGGGGATTGAGCCGCGAGGCCCCGGTTGAGCCATCATCTCCCCAAGATCCGTGGCGTAACCACTGGTTTGGGGTTTGCGCGCGGGTTGCATGGCGCTCTGGAGACGAGCCGCAGTCCAGTGTGTGTGTGTGTGCGCATGCGCGTGCGCGTGTGTGTGTGCGGATGCGCGTGCACGTGTGGGTAGGTGTGTGTGTCGGGGGTTTCTTGAGGTCTGTCATCCTTTCGTTTTTTTCAAACAGGGTTTCCCGGTTATGTAGAAAAGTGCTGCTCGGCGCTGCACTTGAACGGCCCGTCGGCGGGCGTCCAGTGCAACGTGTCGAGGATGGTGCCCTCGGGGGATGGGGGGGTGCTGCTGCGCCACAGGGTGCGTGGGTTTGGGGTTTGGAGTTTGGGGGTTTGGGGTTGTGGGTTTGGGGTTTGGGGTTTGCTGTTGCGGGTTCGCGGTTTGGGGTTTGAGGTTTGGGGTTTGAGGTTTGGGGTTTGTGGGTTTGCGGTTGGGTGGTGGGGTGGACCAATGCTCAGGATGCGTGGGTTTAGGGTTTGGGGGTTGGGGTTTGGGGTTTGTGGGTTTGCGGGTTGCGGGTTGGGGTTTGGGGTTTGTGTTTTGCGGTTGGGTGGTGGGGTCGACCTATGCTCAGGGTGCGTGGGTTCGGGGTTTGGGGTTTGGGGTTTGCGGTTGCGAGTTTGCAGTTTGGGGTTTGGGGTTTGCGGCTCCGAGTTTGTGGTTTGGGGTTTGGGGTTTGCGGTTGCAGGTTTGCGGTTTGCGGTTTGCGTTTGGGGGTGGGGTGGACCTACGCACAGGGTGTGTTGGTTTGGGTTTGGGGTTTGCGGGTTTGAGGTTTGTTTGGGGTTTGGGGTTTGGGATTTGCGGTTTGCGGCTGGGTGGTGGAGATGACCTACGCTCAGGGTGCGTGGGTTTGGGGTTAGGGGATTGGGGTTAGGGGTATGGGGTTTGGGGTTTGGGGTTTGCGGGTTTGCGGTTGCGGGTTTGGGGGTTGCGGTTTGCGGTTGGGTGATGGGGTGGACCCACGCTCAGGGTGCGTGGGTTTGGGGTTTGGGGTTTGCAGTTGGGTGGTGGAGTGCTGCTGCGCACAGGGTGCGTGGGTTTGGGGTTTGGAGTTTGGGGATTGCGGTTTGCGGTTGCGGGTTTGCGGTTTGGGGTTTGAGGTTTGCGGGTTTCCGGTTTGAGGTTTGCGGTTTGAGGTTTGGGGGTTGGGGGTTGCGGGTTTGCGGTTTGGGCTTTGGGGTCTGCCCTTGGGTGGGGTGGCGCTGCGCACAAATTGCGCGTGGGTTTGGGGCAGTGTTTCCGTTAGCCAACATGCAAACCGGCCAGTGTGCACTTTCGGGTTAAGATTGGCCGATTTGGGCGGGCGCGTCGGGTTGAGATTTTGCGAATTTCGGCCTGAAAAGTGTGAAAATTACATTTTCGCACCGTTCCGGCAAAAAATCGCCTCCGTCGGGTTGAGATTGGGGATTGAGCCGCGAGGCCCCGGTTGAGCCATCATCTCCCCAAGATCCGTGGCGTAACCACTGGTTTGGGGTTTGCGCGCGGGTTGCATGGCGCTCTGGAGACGAGCCGCAGTCCAGTGTGTGTGTGTGTGCGCATGCGCGTGCGCGTGTGTGTGTGCGGATGCGCGTGCACGTGTGGGTAGGTGTGTGTGTCGGGGGTTTCTTGAGGTCTGTCATCCTTTCGTTTTTTTCAAACAGGGTTTCCCGGTTATGTAGAAATGTTAGGTCGAAGAATCGCATCGCAAAGCACTTCACACTTGCGAAATCGACAAATTCACACTTGGTCCCAGTAAAATCGCTTCCTCGCGTCATTTTCCCGAACATGCCCTCCCTAAAACCATTGGGAGCGCGCCCTCCTGGCACGTTTCTTTCGTTTCCCGATCGGAAAGGAAACCCCTGGTGTGTGCATGTACGTGTGTTTTCATGTAGGAGGCAGGAGAGTGTGTGTGTTTGTTAAAAATAATGTGACTTTGTGTGGAGTGTGAACAAGAGTGTGAACTCAACAAAAAAATATACTGGGCAAGGTGCGCATGAGTGCTAGCTCCCCCTAGCTCCCTAGCTCAAGCTCAAGCCCCCCCTCAAACCATTGACTGGAAATGTGGCTGTCGAAATTTCACTATTTTGACTTTCTGCGGAGAAAAACGTCTCCTGCGGGGCATGTTGCGGGGGCAAACATGACATTCTCGATTCCCTCAAGGACACGACTGCCGCACACATGCACGCACGCACACACAAGCACACACCCGCATGTGCAACCACACACACACACACACACTGTCGTTGTTGTGTCAGCGAGCACTGGGGGCCTGCTGTGTGTGGAAACTCACACTTCTCCACCAAGCCTTGTTTTCTCATGATCAGCTTACCGTAGTACCGCTTTGCCTTGCCGATTAAATAATTCGGAAAACGTCGCGGCAAGGTCGATTTCTAAAAGTTATTGCCCCAAAAGTAAAAAAAACGCCAAAGTGACGTCAAAACGGGGGGAAATCCAGGAAAAAGCCCGCGGCAAGGCACAAAATTTCCAAACAATTACCCCCTTTTTAAAAGTGGCGGCTAGGCAAAGCGGTACTACGGTATGCGAACGAACTCTCCAGACAAGGGCAATGCTGATTTTGTCGAGGGAAGGTGCAGGGACGGTGCTGATGCACCTCTGGAGGCAGAGGTTTTATTTTCGGCTCTACACAGCCATTTAGCTGTATTCTGGTTGTACCACGACCTTGAACACAGCTCGTCCCATGCAGTGGATTGTTAGTCTGCCAAGGCCACCAGACAGAGCACGTCTACAACTTTCACATGACCTATGTATGAGGACAAACGGTCAACGGGAGGTCAACGGTCAACGCCGTCAAAGCAAAATCCGGCTGTGGAACAATTTATTCAAAACCCTGAAAAGGAAATCACTGTCTGGGGGCCATTGGGAGACGCGGCGGAGCTGTGGTGGGAACATTACTCAAGTTCGTCTTCAGCTCGTCGTGCGTCGTCGTCGTCGTCAAAAGTGTACACAACAGGAGCGCCTAGGCCCCGAGTAAAAACACTAGGAGTAAGGGGGGAGGCCCCGAGTAAAAACACTAGGAGTAGGGGAGGAGTAAAAACACTAGACCTAAGGGTAGGCTCCCAATCACGACCTAGAAGTTCCTTCTAGCCTGGAAGAAGGGTGGAGAGCGACTTTGACTGGAGCGTTCTCGACGTCGGAGACGCTTGCGACGTTGACTGAACGTCGGCTGTGACTAGAAGAAAAAACACTTCTTCTAAATTGCTTAGGGGGCCGCTCGGGGGCCCTCTAGCACGACTAGAAAACCTCGAAGTTCTCTAGAAAACTTCTAAGAGTCCGAGTGGGAACACACCATTCTAAAAGCTAGCGAGGCGCACACCAACCCCCCCAGCAACAGTCCCCCGTTGTGACGAACCGCCAAGAGCCACTACACACGGTTCTGAGATCCAAAACGCAAGCCCATGTCCACACCCCTACCAAAATCTCAACGTCTGATCCGCGCCAGTGAATGCGGTCATAACGTCTGAGACGGTCCGGGTTGCGCCTCAGGCGGTGGTGGGCGCCTAAGGCGGTCGGTGTGGCTTCTGAGGTGGTTTGGATAACGCCTGAGGCGACGCCTGAGACGATCGTGGGTGCGCCTCAGGCGGCGCCTCAGGCGGTCGACGCGCCTGAGGCGCCGCCCCATCCGCGCCAGGGAATGGGACGCCTGAGGCGCCGCTTCAGGTTTTGTGAATGTGGTAGGGCACGGTTCTGAGATCCAAGACGCAAGCCCATGTCCACACTCGACAACCACTAGATAAACCCAAACCCGTGTGAAATATTATGAAGTATCTATGTGGAGTTGAGTAGGGAGTGTGGAGAGTGAACTTGAAAAAATGCGTGGATGAGTGCTGGCCCCCCCTACCTCGAGCTCAAGCCCTCCCTCTACCCATCGACTGGAAAGGTCGCTGACGTTGTTGCGGTGGGAGGGGCCTGGGGTAACCTGGGGTGTGCGGACACTTCTCCAGCAGCCGATTTTGCGCCTTGGATCTTCTAGGATTCGCATTAGCAAAATAACTTTGATTGTGGGGCCATATTGATTTTGTCAGGGGGGGGCTGGTGGTGGCACCTCTGTGTGTGTGTGTGTGTGTGTGTGTGTGTGTGGTAGTACCTCGAGTACCACGATAGCGATTCTTGATTGAGTGTCACGATAGTGATTCTCGAGTGATCGAGTGTCAAGTGTTGGACGTACAGGCCTGGTTGTAGGGTTTACTTCGGTTTTAGCAGGCTCCGCTCGGACATGCGGAGCTGCACTACTAGGTAGGTTAGCCATGCGATTTCAAGGCAGTGAAGGCAGTGGAGGCTTGGTCTCAGGAGTCGGAATGACTCATGCGTGCATGCGGCGCTTCGGGTGTTCAGGTGTGCAGCTTCACCTGCTGGCCCCTTCTTGCCGCCCCTCTGCTGCTTCCAGCAACCTGGCCAGCCTGTTGGCTCTCTCCACCGCCTCTCCACGCCCGTGCTCTGCTTCCGCAAGACGTCTGCGAAGCTCTGCGACCTCGTCGACCGGTCGGCTGGTATCCATCCGTGGCTCGGGCGTTCCCGAGCCCGCCATCTCTCTTCCACTCGCTCCTCGCTCTCGAGTTGTTGCAGCCCACACATTTTCCACACAAATGCGCAGGCTCGAGCGCAAGAATCTTGAGGCAACACTGGCGCTGTCGTATCCCACGATGCTTCGACGGGCGGTATCGGCTCTTGCTGGTGCGGTGAGCGGCGGCTCGTCCGTCGTGTGCAGGGCGCATGGTGGAAGCGCGGCACACGTAGTGCGACAGCCCCATCCCCACATGGGGTCTCGCCTCGCCTCAAGCGGCGCTGCCTCATCGTCCTCGTCCCCCGCTGCATCTGCGGCGGCAGGGGCGGCCGGCGCAGGTGGGATCCGACCCATGCGCATGCCGGGACCCCTCTTGGCATGCAGCAATGCTGCCCACATGCACGCCATGCGACCTCACCGTGCCCCCCCTCCCCTCCCTGCTGTGCCCATGCGCAGCCCCCGCTCCCCCAGGACCCATGGCGCTGCTGCTGCTGCTACCGTCCGCCGTGTGCGGCGTGCTGTGCTACTGGCAGTGCGAGCGCATGGCTTGGAAGGCACGTGCCACTGCGACGCACGTGAATATCGAGTTCTTGTTGCCATAGAAGCACGCACACACGCACACACACGAGCACACACACACACACACACACACATGCACGCACGCACGCACGCATAATCGGGGTACGCGCGCAAGGGCGTGAGGGACACACGACGCACACACGGCACACACACACACACACACACACAGCGCACACACACGTTCACACGCACGCATCCACAGGACTCGCTCATCAAGCTCCGCCACGAGATGCTGGGAGCCGAGCCCCGCGACGTGTACGCGCCCCAGGAGCTCAAGGACTACGAAAAGGTGCGTGGTGAATGCACACGCACACAGGTGATCATGTGCTCAGCCTCACTGCAGCTCAGTCCCAGCCAAGCCCAGCCCAGCTTGGTGGCACTGTCCAGTCCCTGGACCAGCCTGGACCCGTCTTGACCCGTCTGGACCCGTTTGGACCAGTCTGGACCAGGGGTCGTACCCGGAGTGCGAATGCGGGCGGTGTGCTGCTGCACGACCGCTCGTGCTTTGTGGGCCCCCGCCCCTCCACACACACACGCACACACACACACACACACACCAGGGCCGTACAGGGGGGTGGTGGTCGACGTCCGGGAAGCCGGACGTGGGGTGGCGTCTGCGTCCGGGTACCCGGACGCGGGCCTGGCTGGCCGTCCGGAAGTGTGGAAAGTGTGGACGCGTTTTTTTTCAGTGCCTCTGTCTTTCCCTGTCTTCATAAGCCCTTCGACCATCACAAAGCCTGCTTATTCATCACAGCCTGGGGGGCAAAAAAAGCTGGCTTTAGTGCACGCTCGCCCAGACGAGTTGTTGCGCATGCAGCGGGGGTCGGGGCGCAGCCTGTCCGGAGGTGGTGTTAGAACCAGTGATTCATTGTGTGTTAGTCTATATAAGGCATGATCTGCTGCAGCAGAGCCTTTGGGGGGGATCTTGGCGGCGGTCACACTTGAATCAAGTAACAGTGTGACCAACCACCGCGCCTCCTCTGCATCACAGCTCTAAGCGCGCGATGCGAACTGAACACACATATACTTAAACACACACACACATACGTAGGTGAATGCGAGTGGCGTGCTGCTGCACGACCGCTCGTGCTTTGTGGGCCCCCGCCCGCGCAGCATCCCCGGCATGGGCATCCAGCTCGGCTTCCTGGTGGTCACTCCTTTGTACGACGCAAAGAAGTGAGAGGGTGATCACTCTGATGGGGTATGAGTGAGATAGGAGTGAGATAGGAGTGAAATAGGAGTGAGGTGTGCGAGCACATACCCGGCATGGGCATCCAGTTCGGCTTCCTGGTGGTCACTCCTTCGTACGACGCAAAGAAGTGAGAGGGTGATCACTCTGATGGGGTATGAGTGAGATAGGAGTGAGATAGGAGTGAGATAGGAGTGAGGTGTGCGAGCACATACCCGGCATGGGCATCCAGCTCGGCTTCCTGGTGGTCACTCCTTTGTACGACGCAAAGAAGTGAGAGGGTGGTCACTCTGATGGGATGTGTGGGAGATCGTGGCGTGTGTGCACAAAAACGGATCGAGCCTTGCGTCTCGGCTGCATGGTGGTCACTCCTCTCACCGACGTGGTCACTCTTTTGCACGACGCAGAAAGTGGGGATGAGTGGGGATGATTGAGAGGTTGCTGCACTTGGAGGCCTTGAGATGATTGACGACGATTCCGAGGTCGCCTCTCGTGCGCGCTGCATCTCTCTCTCTCACACACACACACACAAATACGCGCACGCACACAGAGAGAGGGAGGGGGAGATCGTAACAGGTCCCACCGCTAGGCATCCTGGCACGCACACACACGCACACACACACGCATGCACACACACACACACACGCACACACACACACACGTAGGAACCGTGCTGTGCTCGTCAACCGTGGCTGGTGCTGAGCAGCTGGCATACACACACACACGCACGCATGCAGGAACCGTGCTGTGCTCGTCAACCGTGGCTGGGTGCCTAGCAGCTGGCATGCACACACACACAAACACACACACACACACACACACACACACACACGCAGGAACCGCGCTGTGCTCGTCAACCGTGGCTGGGTGCCGAGCAGCTGGCAGGACGATGTTGCTGCACTTGAGGGGAGCGTGCCGGGCGGGCAGCAGGTGGGTGTGGGTGTGGGCGTGTGAGTGTGTGGGTGTGTGGGTGTGGCAGCTGGCAGGACGATGTTGCCGCACTTGAGGAGAGCGTGTCGGGTGGGCAGCAGGTGTGTGTGTGTGTGTGTGTGTGTGTGAGTGAGTGTGTGTGCATGCGTGCCCATATGCCCATACAGTGGCTAAACACATACACACACAAACACACACGCCCCCCTCCACACACACACACAGCAGATATGCGCACAGAGAGAGAGAGAGAGAGTCACACACACGCACACAGCCACGCACGCACACACGCACACATCCCCTCACCCCCCACGGTCCTGCCCCCCCCCCCCACACACACACACACATAACTGGCGCAAGTCACAGGCATGGGCGTGGTCCAACCGAGCGAGAACCCATCCACACACACACAAAAAAAAGATGCACACACAGACGCACACACACACTCACACTCAAAGAGAGATACACAGACTCTGAGAGAGAGAGAGAGAGAGGGAGAATGAGACACGCACACACACACACCAGGCGTAAGTCACCGCCATGGGCGTGGTCCAACCGAGCGAGAACCCATCCACACACACACACACACACACAAACAAACACACACACACACACACACAAAAATAGATAGATACACTGAGAGAGACACGCAAACACACTCACATAACAGACGCAAGTCACCATCATGGGCGTCGTCCAGCCAAGCAAGAGCCCATCAGCCAGCGTGCCAAAAAAGAGCACACAAACACACACACACACACACACACACACACTCAAACACACAGACGCACACACACACTCACAGAGAGATGCACCGACTATCTGAGAGAGAGAGGGACAAACACACAGACACACACACACACATAGATACACAGACTTTCTGAGAGAGAGAAAGAGTGAGAACGAGAATGAGAGACACACCCTCACACACACCAGGCGAAAGTCACCATCATGGGTGTGGTCCAGCCGAGTGAGAACCCGTCAGCGAGCGTGCCCAAAAACAGCACACAAACGCACACACGCACACACACACACACACACACGCGTGCACACACACACACACTCACAGAGAGTTACACCGACTCTCTGAGAGGGAGAGAGGGAGAGAGAGAATGAGAGACAAAACACACACACACACCAGGCGAAAGTCACCATCATGGACGTGGTCCAGCCGAGCGAGAATTCGTCGGCGAGCGTGCCCATAAACAGCACACAAACACACGCACGCACACACACACACGCGTGCACACACACACACACACACACACACACTCACAGAGAGATACACAGACTCTCTGAGAGGGAGAGAGGGAGAGGGAGAATGAAAGCAACACACACACACACACACACACACACACACCAGGCGAAAGTCACCATCATGGGCGTGGTGCAACCGAGCGAGAACCCGTCAGCGAGCGTGCCCAAAAACGTGCCGGACCAGCTCGAGTTCCACTGGTTCGATGTGCCCAACCTGGTGGGTGTTCCCGGTCAGATGCTTGGTGGACACGCACATGCTGCACACAAACACACACACACAAACAGACACACACGCATACGCGTGCACATGCAGACGCACACACACACACACACATATGACTCCTACACACCTGCAGGCGCGCTCGTGCGGGCTGCCACCTGACACACACACACACACACGTGCACACACACACACACACATGTAGGCACGCTCATGTGGGCTGCTCCCTGACACACACACACACACATATACACACACACACACACACACGTGCACACACACACACACGTAGGCGCACTCATGTGGGCTGCCCCCTGACACACACGCACACGCACACACATACACACGCACACGCGCACATGCGCACACACACGTTGGCGGGCTCATGTGGGCTGCCCCCACACACACACATACACACGCACACACGTAGGCGCGCTCATGTGGGATGCCCCCAGACACACACACACACACACACACACACACGCACGTAGGCGCGCTCATGTGGGCTCCCCCCTGACACTCCGCTCGTCCAGGAAATATCAGACGCTGACGAAACGCTGCAGGTGTGTGCGTGTGTGTGTGTGTATGTGTGTGTGTATGTGTGTGTGTGTGAGTGTGTGTACCATAGTGACATGCTCATTTGGGGGTACGACCATTTGGGGGTTGGGAAACGACCGTTCTATGCCCACCAAAGACACGGGTTTGGGGGTAGCTGCCGGCACGCAGTGCCCTCGGTGACATGCATTTGGGGGCAGTTTCACACACCCACATGCCCCTCCACCCTCATCCCTCCAATGAATTGCATCCAAGCAATGTTCTGAATAGCCCTTGTTATTAGCTTTCCAATCCAACTCGAATCGTCGAAATCCATGCAGTATCGAGTGAGTTGCAGCATTCATGCCTTTTACTTGCGACACGGGTTTGGGGGCTGCCCCGAGGGTCAGTGCCAACCCCGACACGGGTTTTGGGGGTAGCCTACCCCCAATCGTACCCCCAAATGAGCGTGTCACTACGGTATGTGCGCGCACACGCGCCCACACACTCTCTTTCTACAGGCCATGAAGCGCACCAGCCCACTTGATGACAAGCACACACACATGCACACACACACACACGCACACGCACACACACACCCTCTCTCTGCAGGCCATGAAGCGCACCAGCCCACTTGATGACAAGCGGGCAGCACCGGTGACCGGCTACCAGGTCCCTCAGTTCCCAATCGCCAAAAACTCTGTCGGTGGGTTGTTTCAATTGCGGTGTGTGTGTGTGCGCGCATGTGTGTGTGTTTGTGTGTTTGTGTTGTGTGTGTGTGTGCGTGTGCACGGAGTACGGGGGCCTTGCCTCGTTCCGAAACCCGCCCCCTCCCCCCCCCCCCCCCTACACACAGACCTCCTGGAATTCACGACCATGCCGGTGGACCACGGCATATATGCGGCCACACCCCCTCCCCCCCTTCCTTCCCTCGCACACACACACACACACACACACACACCACAGACCTCCTGAAATTCACGACCATGCCGGTGGACCACGGTATGCACGCTGCCGCACTGCCATCCCTCCCTCTCCCCGCACACACAAACACACACACACACACACACACACACCACACACATACACACACACGCACAGACCTCCTGAAATTCACGACCATGCCGGTGGACCACGGCATGTACGCGGCGACGTGGGGCGCGCTGTTCATCGCGCTCGGCTTCATGGCACGGTGGGTGTGGCATTACTGTGTGGGTTTGGCACGCACAAGCACTCGCACACACACACACACACACACACACACACACACACACACACACACACACAGTAACAGTAACACGGGGTTTCCAGCTAAGCAGGCTACTCTTCTACTAGAGACACCTGCCGGTACTCCAGCACACTGAAGTACTAGAGTACCGCCGGCTCCCGGCCGATAGACTACCGCTCCCGCCGGCTAGACTACCCAAACAGCGGTCTCTGAGAGACATGTCTGGCAAGGAGCATATAGGAGAGGACCTTCCTCAGGTCACAGTAGTGGCCTTGTGGCCAGTCAAGCCGGCAGAGCCGACTGGCGCTGACTGGAACGGTCCCCGCCTGGCAGTGCATGGCTGTCCAGCTCTCGTTTGCATGGGGCTCAGCCGGCGCCCCATGCCTCATGCATGGCCAGGTCCCACCCTCCAGGGGTGCATGGACGACAGAGTTGTCATGGAGGCTGCCTGAAGACCTTCCAACGCCAGTCACCGGCAGACGAGCGACCCCGAGGATGAGCGCGGTGACGAACGCTGCGATTGGTGAAGCGGACCGTTAATCGAGAACACACACACACACAAACACAAATATGCACACACACACACACAGGTCCGCGGTCTACTTCCCCGTCAAGCACCGCAAGATCATCCACGCAGGGCCGGGCGGCAACAACAGGGCGCTGTGGGCGGCACGCGGGGGGCGCGACTGATCAGCAGTCTGCAGTCTACACGTTACAGGGCGCTCCCTCAGGGCGCGACTGATCAGCAGCTTGCATGTCAGAGTTTACAGGGCGCCCCCTCGGGGCGTGGTATTGAGGAGGGCCGACCAAGCAGACTTGGAACCTCTGTCCGTCTGGTTGCTATAAGTCAAGGCCTTCATGCACGGGGTCTAGGACACCAATGCGACTGATCAGCAGTCTGCAGTCTACACGCTCGGGGTGTGTTGGCGGGGGGGGGGGACAGGGGGGACTGATCCGCCACCCTCGATTGATCATGGGCTGGTGTGTGCGCTTTGCTGGCAAGTACCTAGCTTTGGGGCCTTGTGTTTGGCAGCTTTTGGGGAGCTTTGGGGCCTTGTGTTTTTACTGAGGGGGGGGGTAGGCGCAGGGTAGGCGCTCCTGTTGTGTTATGCTTTCGACGACGACGAGATCATCGCCGGGGATAGCCAGGGGAAAGCTGCGGTGTTTTTTGTGGGACGCTGTGGGAGGCATGGGGAGAGGGGGCGGGGTGGCAGGGTTGTGACGACGTGTTGTGGCTTTTTTTACTGTGGAAGTGTGAACGGTGGGAGTTTGGACGACTGGTACAGAAACCCACAAACCTACACTGAAACGAGCGCTGGAAGGTCCTACGTTCTCTCGTGCAGTCAAGGGTTTTCCATGTCCATTTCTGGGAGGCCCCGCCCCCGTTTTGCTCGCACCCCTCCGGGGAGCCCCGGCCGCGAGGCAGGCTAGCGCCGCCAAGAGCAGCGCGACTGGTCACAGGACCCGCATGGTCTCGAGAGTGGTTGTCTGACGATCACGCGGCCTCGCGGACCTTCGTTGTAGGAGAGGGCGCCCCCCAGACTTCTAGTCTAGGCTGAACTCGCGCCCTGGGGGCCTCCGGGCGCAAGCAAATCCAAATGTTCGTCAGTCTCGACCTACCCGAGCAAACTTGACGGCTTTCCGTTCCTGCTAGTGCACGCAACCGCCTCATCCCTGTGGCGGTCGCACAAGGCCGCAACACCCAGCCGCATCGCAGCCCAGCTCTGGCACCATGCATGGATCCATATGGGCCGCCGCGCCGCCTGTGCCTGCCAAGACACACGCATGGTGACCGGCTGCCTTGCACAGCTCCCGGACGCCCGCCACATGCTGCCTGTGTGTTTGGCGAGCACGCTTGGTTCTGGCGTGTGTGAAAGAGGGGGTTGCGCCCAACCCCCACTTGCAGCCTGCGAGAGAACACACGCGCATGCGCGCATGGCGCGCATGGGCTTGGGCTGCGCTCCCGGACCCCCGCCCACTGTCTTCCGCTGCAGGGCCTGCGCCACCTCATCATGGGGCCCAAGCAGGGCCGCTTTCGGGGGGCGACGAGTTCTCGTCCTCTGGTTTGTACCAGAGTCACAGTCAGTTTCGCATGTATTCACTCACTAGCTTGCGCCCGCCACCCGGCGCTCGTGTGGTTATTCCATAAAATCGGTGATTTGTTTGTGGTCCGTATGTATCGTGCTTTTGGTTGCTGAGTCACTGAGTCATACCCCACACCGTCCCGTTTATACATACCTTCTCCCACCGACACGCCCACATTACCCCACTATTACTGCACTTCGCGTCTAACCTCACATCACACGCAGCTGCTGCTGTCGCACTCACACCGTTAGACAAGCGCCTCGCGCACACCAACACAACAAACAGCGGAAGCACAGTCGCTGCAGCCACTAGAGCCACTTGCACGACAGCAATCAGGCAGCCATGACGATCGCGACACCTCCTGGCGTGGCGATCCTGGGCGCGGTGACGCCGGAACATGCCATGCGAGTGCTTACCCCCGATGCTCTCGCGTTCTTGACCACGCTCCAGCGCTGCTTCAACGCTCGCCGGATCGAGCTTCTGGCAGCACGCGAGACGCGCCAGAAGCTGCTAGACCAGGGGCAGGTGGGGACCTCTGACTCTGCATGGAAGGTCCAACCTCCAAAAAGCGCACAGTTGGATTGCCTAACTTCCGCCCCACCTGCACCTGCGTGAGCCTCCTATCCCACCCCCTTCAACCCTCACCCCACCCCACCCCACCCCAGTTCCCGGACTTCCTGCCTGAGACCAAGGCGATCCGGGAGGACCGCACCTGGAAGGCGGCGCCACCCGCGCCCGGGCTCATCGACCGCCGCGTGGAGATCACCGGTGCGCTGCTGCGCTGCTGGCACCTGCACCTGCCACCACCCATCCCTCTGCATACATGCACGTCCCCACTGAAGTGGCGACTTGCTGCTCCCACCCGCTCTGGCACACAGTGTGTGTGCTGCTGTGCTGCTGCGCCGTACACACACACACGCACACACACACACACACGCACATACACGCACACACCAGGCCCGCCCGTGCCGCGCAAGATGGTCATCAACGCCCTCAACAGCGGCGCGGCCACGTACATGGCCGACTTTGAGGACTCGCACTCGCCCACATGGGTGGGCAACCTCGACGGGCAGGTACGCACACACACCAGTGTTTCATAAGTTTTTGTTGGCTATCTTGTGACACGGAACCAGACCCGAATGGCCAACTTTGAGGACTCGCACTCGCCCACGTGGGTGGGCAACCTCGACAGGCAGGTACGCACAAACAAATCGTCGGGGGCTCCCGCCCCGACGCCGCCAATGGCGGACCAACTGGGCTGACAGGGTGCTGCTGCAGCTGAGCGACTCTGGGTTTGGGGAAATCGGCTCTGTCGCCGATTTGCCCTGATTCAGAGCGCCAGAGTCTGTGTGAGACACGGCGTCATAAGGCAGGCAACTGCGAGGCATGCGGGGACGGAGGGCAGGCTGCTGGCAGAAGTCGGCGCCGCCATCGTCGGTACCCCCATGCAGCCACGGGCACCGGCACCGGACAGAGGCTGCAGCTACGCTACAGCCAGGGCACCGGCTATGGGCATCGGCTATTGATTGACATCGGCTAAGGCTTCGGCTACGGCCAGGGACACCCTGCATCTGCACTCACATCGCATCGGCTACACGTCCGCCCTCTGGGCATCTGCATCGGCCACGGCTACGGCCACGGCTACGGCCACGGCTACTGACATCGGCTGCGGCGACGGCTTCGGCCTACGTACTGCAGCTACGGCACGAATCGCGGGGCACTTCAGTGACCTGCATGGAGGGTCTCTCCATGCAGGGCGAATCTTACTTGCATGAGACACATGACGACGGAGGTGCACTGGCAGCAAGCGCCCTCGCAGCGCAAGCGCCATGCATGGAGGCTGGCGGCATGGTGGACGTGCGCCACGTGATGAACGGAGGAGGAGGAGGGTGGCCAGGTGGCTGCCCGAACTGAGATGCATGGCGCGACCAGATGTACTAGAGCTAGTGGGATGGACACAGTCAATGTGTATTCACTCAGTGGACTAGTGCGGGTGATAGTATCTGCCTGCCTCAGGGATTGAGTGCGCAAGCCCTAGTCTAATACGCCATTAAAGGCGTCCAACAAGACTGTAAAATCGACCACACACCAGTGTTTCAGAATGTTTGTGTTGGCTGTCTTGTGACGCGGAACCAGACCCGAATGGCCAACTTCGAGGACTCGCACTCGCCCACGTGGGTGGGCAACCTCGACGGGCAGGTACGCACACACACCAGTGTTTCAGAATGTTTTTGTTGGCTGTCTTGTGACGTGGAACCAGACCCGAATGGCCAACTTTGAGGACTCGCACTCGCCCACGTGGGTGGGCAACCTCGACGGGCAGGTACGCACACACACCAGTGTTTCAGAATGTTTTTGTTGGCTTTCTTGTGACGCGGAACCAGACCCGAATGGCCAACTTTGAGGACTCGCACTCGCCCATGTGGGTGGGCAACCTCGACGGGCAGGTACGCACGCACGCACACGCGCGCACATGAACGCACATGCACGCATGCACACGCACACATGCACACGCACACACACACACACACACACACCTCTGTACTGCTCTACCTCTCGCGCGCCTTGTCTCTTTCTCTCTCCCTCACTCGTTCACCCATAGGACAGCCGCCAGGCCTTCTCAAGGTGCGCAAACACAGGTCTAGACCTGGCGACATGGGCGTCCGATGGACTGTGAAATCGACCACACGCACCCTCCCCCCCCCCCCACACACACGCACAATCAGCCCCGATCACAAACCTGAACTAACGCATGCGCCTCTGCGCGCCTTGGTGACAAAAAAATAGAAACCTTCAATCCCCTTACCCTAAACCCGCAAACCCTTAAACCGCAAACCCTTAAGCCCTAAAACTCTAAAACCCGAAAACCCTCGACCCGTGCGCAGATCAACATGCAGGAGGCGGTGCGGGGGAGCATCGCGATGGCGTCGGGCGGGAAGTGAGTGCATCTGGTGGTTTTATATTTCATCCCTAGATGGGTAGAAAAATGTATTTTCACTCGAGACTGTAATTCAAACGAACACTGCTGAAAGGCTGAGACAGAAACATGCACGCACGCACGCTCGCGCATGTTGTCGTCCATCCATCCATCCATCGTTCAGGCGACATGCATGCATGGTATTCCATTCCATTCCACAGTTGCCCATGACTGCAACAGCACATGGCGGGTGGGGTTGCCACTCGGGCCAACCATGCACGCACGCACGGGCGGGCTGTGCCGTCATCCACCCAGCGATCAAATCGCCAAATCGACCAGACTGCCTGCATGCATGGTGCACGGGAGCATCGCGATGGCGTCGGGCGGGAAGTGAGTGTTACACACATCCACACACGCACACACGCACGGGCTGTGCTGTCATCCACCCAGCAATCAGCGTGCGCGCACGTGCGCACAGACACACACACACACACACGCACATGCATACACGCAAGGTCGCAGCGATGCTCGTGACCCTCCCCCAAAACAAACACGTGCACACACACACACACACAGGTACTACCGCCTGCGCACCGATGGCAAGGTCGCAACGATGCCCCACCACACACACACACAGACACTCACACACGGACACACACACACACACACACACGCCCCCCTCCCCCACACACGCACGCAGGTACTACCGCCTGCGCACCGATGGCAAGGTCGCAACGACGCCCCCACCTCACACACACACACACACACACACGAACACATGCCAAACACACACACACACACACACACGCACGCACGCACGCATGCACGCAGGTACTACCGCATGCGCACCGATGGCAAGGTCGCAACGATGCCCCCCCCCCCCACACACACACGAACACATGCCAAACACGCACACACACACGCACACACAAACTCAAACACACACACACACGCAGGTACTACCGCCTGCGTACCGATGGCAAGGTCGCAACGATGCTCGTGCGCCCGCGCGGCTGGCACATGGAGGAGCGCCACCTCACGGTCGACGGGCAGGTGCGGTGTGCTTTGTGCGACACACACGGAGCAAACATATACGCATACATGCGCACACACATACACATACACACACACACAGCCCATGTCCGCGTTGATCTTCGACTTGGGGCTCTACTTCTTTCACAACACAAACACACACACACACACACACACACACACACACAGCCCATGTCCGCGTCGCTCTTCGACTTTGGGCTTTACTTCTTCCACAACGCACAGGTGTGTGCGTGCATGCAGGCGTGTGTGTGTGTGTTTGTCTGTGTGTTTTTGTGTGAGCGCGTGTGTGTGTGTGGAGGAAGGGTGGGCGGCCCGGGGGGGGGAGGGGAGGAGGGGTGCGGCTGTGCGCCCTGCCAAATCACGCAACGCAACCTAGCCCCATGACCTCCCTTCACCACACGCGCACACACACACACACACACTGCCACACACACACACACACTGGCACACACGCTGACACACTCACCCACCCCACACACACGCAATCTGACTGCCCTTCAAAGGCATCCGTCGACGCCGGCTTCGGCCCCTACTTCTACCTGCCCAAGATGGAGAGCCACCTGGAGGCGCGGCTGTGGAACGACGTGTTCAACATGGCACAGGCAAGTGTGTGTATGTGTGTGCGTGTGTGTGTGTGTGCGTGCGTGTGTGCGTGTGTGCCCAAGATGGGGGGCCACCTCGAAGCGTTGCTGTGGAATGACGTGTTCAACATGGCACAGGCTAGTGTGTGTGTGTGTGTGTGTGCGTGTGTGTGCGTGTGAGCCCAAGATGGAGGGCCACCTGGAGGCGCGCCTGTGGAGCGACGTGTTCAACATGGCACAGGCAGGGGGGGGGAGGCTGCACACACACACACACACAAACAAATAGAGAGAGTGAGAGAGTGACACCTGTAAACGACAGACCTAGATGGCGGTTTCTGGCCATCATTGAGAGAATTCCGTTTGAAGGGCGGGCAACCAACCGTGCGCCAGCAAGAAGACGTACACACGCACGCACACACAAACACACATGCACACACACATGCACACACACACGCACACACACACACACACACAAACGTGCAGGACCTGATCTGCATCCCGCGCGGCACCGTGCGCGGCACCGTGCTCATCGAGACTCTGCTCTCACACACGCACGCACACACACTCACTCACGCTTTCTCTCTATTGCTATCTCTCATGCACACACACACACACACGTGCAGGACCTGATCTGCATCCACGCGGCACCATGTGCGGCACCATGCTCATCAAGGCTCTGCTCTCTCCCTCACACACACACGCACACATGCACACACACACACACACACACGCAGGACCTCATCTGCATCCCGCGCGGCACCGTGCGCGGCACAGTTCTCATTGAGACTCTGCTCTCTCATACACACACGCACGCACACACACTCACTCACGCTTTTTCTCTATTGCTATCTCTCACACACACACACACACACACGTGCAGGACCTGATCTGCATCCACGCGGCACCATGTGCGGCACCATGTGCGGCACCATGCTCATCAAGGCTCTGCTCTCTCACACACACACACGCACACATGCACACACACACACACACACGCAGGACCTCATCTGCATCCCGCGCGGGACCGTGCGCGGCACAGTTCTCATCGAGACGCTGCTCTCCCCCCCCCCCCCCCCCACACATACACACATGCACACACAGGACCTCATCTGCATCCCGCGTGGCACCGTGCGCGGCACAGTTCTCATCGAGACGCTGCTCGCTGCATTTGAGATGGACGAGATTCTCTACGAGCTGCGCGACCACAGGTGTGTGTGTATGTGCGTGTGTGTGTGAGGAGAGATGTATAGAGAGGCACTCTAGTTCCTGGTTGTGTATGTTTGCGTACGGCACCGTTCTCATTTAGACGCCACTCGCTGAGTTTGCGTGTGTATGTGCCTGCGTGTGTGTGTGTGTGTGCGCGTGCGTGCGTGTGTGGGCTCGTGTGTGTGGGCTGCATTTGAGATGGACGAGATCCTCTACGAGCTGCGCGACCACAGGTGTGTATCAGTGGTGTCATTAAGGAGTCCGAGAATGTGCTGTTTTCCCCCGCAACATTGCAGGGAACATGCCGAATTGCCCCCGCAAGAGGCGTTTTTTCCGCGAAAAGTGTAAAAATCGTCGAATTTCACACGTTTTGGAGCGAATTGATTTCCGCGATTTCCGCGATTCGCCACCGCAGTTTCCCCCCAAATTTCCCGGTTTGCCCCCTTCGCTGCGGGGGCTGTGGGGGCGCTAATGACACCACTGGTGTGTATGTGTATGTGTGTGTGTGTTTATGTGAGTGTGTGTGAGGAGAGGAGAGCCAATTTCTTTATTGTGTTTTTGTGTTGGAGCGGTAGTCTACCGGCCGGGAGCCGGCGGTACTCTAGTACTTAAGTGTGCTGGAGTGTTGGCGGGTGTCTCTAGTAGAAGAGTAGCCCGCTTAGCTGGACACCCCGTGTTACTTGTCACTTGTGTGGTTGTGTGTGTGTATGTGTGTGTGTGCATGCAGCACCGTTCTCATTGAAACGCAGCTCGCTTGGTTTGCATGTGTGTGCGCGCGTGCGTGTGTGTGTGTGCGCGCGCGTCACCGTCTTCATCGAGACGCAGCTCGCTGGGTTTGCATGTGTGTGCGCGCGTGCGTGTGTGTCTGTGCGTGGGAGGCGGGGGCGGCTGCATTTCAGATGGAAGCGCTGGTCCACGAGCCGCGCGACCACAGGTGTGTGTGGGTGGATGTGTGTGGGTGTGTGTGTGCGGAGAGGAGAGAGAGGTGGTAAATTTCCCGATTGTGTGTTTGTGTGTGTGTGGATGTGCATGTGTGTGATGTGTGTGCGCGCGCGGCACCGTTCTCATTGAGACGCCGCTCGCTGAGTTTGACACACACACACACACCTGCGCAGCTCCGGCCTCAACTGCGGCCGCTGGGACTACATCTTCTCGTTCATCAAGAAGCTGCGCGCGCACCCGCAGTATGTGCTGCCCGAGCGCTCGTGCGTCGGCATGACGTCGCCGTTCATGGACGCATACGTGCGCCTGCTGGTGCGTGTGTGTACATATTTGTGACCCAACTGCTGCTTCTCGCTAAACATCTCGCTTAACAACTTTGAAAAACATGCTAAACAAATTTGAAAAGAAGCAGAATAAAACATCCAACCGAACACGCCGCGCGTTGCCTTGGCGACCACGGCCGCCGTTCATGGACGCATACTGGTGGTGGTGGTGTTTGGGACCCGAGCACAGCCGCTTCGTGAGCCACCATTAATGACCAAAAACACTCAAACAGACTAGAACAAATGGAGGCGTGCAACACCGGCTTTTAATTTGGGAGTAGTGGTGGTGGAGGTGGTGTTTGGGACCCGAGCACAGCTGCTTCTTGAGCCTATAACAACGACAGGAGAAACCCTCCAACCGAGCGCGCGCGTCGGCTGGTGCATCACGGTGCCGGTCAAGGACACGCACGCACCTGCGGCTGTTGGTGCGTGGGGGTGAAAAAAACATTTCGCTGTGCAGATCCAGACGCGCCACGCGCAGCATGCGCGCAATGGGCGGCATGCCCCCCCCCCCTCCATACTCACTCTAAGACGCCATTAAAACGCGTTTGACGGACAGTAAAATTGACCACTCAAAACACACATGCGCGCGCACACACACACGCACACACACAATCTGCGCAGATCAAGACGTGCCACGCGCGCGGCGTGCACGCGATGGGCCACACACGCACACACAAACACACACACACGCGCGCGCGCGCGCACACACACACATATACACACACACGCACACAAGAACACACTATCTGTGCAGATCAAGACGTGCCACGCGCGCAGCATGCACGCGATGAGCCACACACACGCACACACAAGCACACACACTAAAAGTACTGACTAAAACTGACTAAAACTGACTAAAACTTCAAGTGGTGTCAAAATCGTCGGGGGCTCCCGCCCCGACGCCGCCAATGGCGGACCAACTGGGCTGACAGGGTGCTGCTGCAGAGTGAGCGACTCTGGGTTTTGGAAAATCGGCTATGTCGCCGATTTGCCCTGATCCAGAGTGCTAGTGGCTGTTTGAGGCACGGCGTCATAAGGCAGGCAACTGCGAGGCATGCGGGGACGGAGGGCGGGCTGCTGGCAGGAGTTGGCGCCGCCATCGTCGGTACCCCCATGCAGCCACGGGCACCGGCATCGGGCAGAGGCTGCAGCTATGCTACAGCCAGGGCACCGGCTATGGGCATCGGCTATTGATTGACATCGGCTAAGGCTTCGGCTACGGCTAGGGACATCCTGCATCTGCACTCACATCGCATAGGCTAAACGTCCTCAGGGCATCTGCATCTGCATCGGCCACGGCTACTGACATCGGCTGCGGCGACGGCTTCGGCCTACGGACTGCACTTCAGTCGGGCACTTCAGTGACCTGCATGGAGGGTCTCTCCATGCAGGGCGAATCTTACTTGCATGAGACACATGACGACGGAGGTGCACTGGCAGCAAGCGCCCTCGCAGCGCAAGCGCCATGAATGGAGGCTGGCGGCATGTCGGGCGTGCGCCACATGATGAACGGAGGAGGAGGAGGGTGGCCAGGCTGGCTGCCCGAACTGAGACGCATGGCGCGACCAGATGTACTAGAGCTAGTGGGATGGACACAGTCAATGTGTATCCACTCAGTGGACTAGTGCGGGTGATAGTATCTGCCTGCCTCAGGGATTGAGTGCGCAAGCACAAGTCTAATACGCCATTAAAGGCGTCCAACAAGACGGTAAAATCGACCACACACACACGCGCACACACACCCACAATCTGCGCAGATTAAGACGTGCCACGCGCGCGGCGTTCACGCGATGGGCGGCATGGCCGCGCAGATCCCAATCAAGAACGACGCTGCAAAGAACCAGGCTGCGCTGGCCAAGGTGCGTGTGGGTGTGGGTTTGTGTGGGTGCGTGCCCCCCCCCCCACACGCTCACGCGCTCACACACGCGCTCGCACACGCACGCTCGCGCTCTCGTGCACACGCGCGCACACACACACACACACGCACACAGGTGCGCTTCGACAAGCAGCGCAAGGTTCAGGCCGGACACAACAGCACACACACACACACACAAACACACACACACACACCTCCACAGGTGCGCATCGACAAGCAACGCGCGGTGGAGGCTGGGCACAACGGCACACACACGCGCGCGCACACACACACGCACACACACACACACACAAGCACAGGTGCGCATCGAGACGCAGCGCACGGTGGAGGCTGGCCACGACGGCACACACACACACACACACACACGTGCACACACACACACACACAGGTGCGCATCGACAAGCAGCGCGAGGTGGAGGCTGGACACGACGGCACGTGGGTCGCGCACCCGGACCTCGTCACGGTGGGTGCTTACTGGCTATCATTTTTGCTTAATATACAAGCTAGGGAATCCGGGTGGTTTCTTGGTTGATTCGGGGTTTACTGGGTTGGTTGAGAGAGGGGTGGACACGACGGCACGTGGGTCGCGCAGCCGGGCCTCGTCACGGTGGGTGGATCAAGCTTTGGGGTGGGTGGTTCAAGCTTTGGAACTCGGGGCTTGGGGGTCAGGGCTTGGTGATTGCGGCATGGGGCTTGATAGAGCGTGTCTTGAGAGGGTGGGCCCGACGGCACGTGGGTCGCGCACCTGGACCTCGTCACGGTAGGTTTTGCACACATTTCTGCTTTAGCCTTTCTTCTAAGGCTCACTGAGTCGGAGTAGGACGAGACAAAGAGACGAGAGGCAAGATGGCACCAGATTGTGACTGGTCTGTTATTTCGTCTCTCGCCCTCTTCTACGATCTAAAGATCTACGATTTGGCAGGAAACTGTACACACACACACACACACACACACAAAAAAAAGGTCGCGCTCGAGGTCTTCAAGAAGCACATGCCGCAGCCCAATCAGATGAACCATGACGCACTCTGTTCTCTCTCCTATCTGTCTCTTGTAAAAGACAACTTTGTCTTCTCCCTCCCCTCCCTCTGTCTGCTCCCTGTATATTTTCTCTCCTTTCTCTTCTCTCCCTCTCTCTCTCTTATCTGCCTCTTCTCTCTCTCTCCTTTCTCCGTCTCTTTTCTCTCACTTCTCTCACAGTGTCTTTCTTCTCTCTTCTCTCTCTGCTCTCTCTCTGCTCCCACACACGCTTCCCTCTCCCCCGTCTTTACCCCAAAGGTCGCGCTCGAGGTCTTCAACAAGCACATGCCGCAGCCCAACCAGCTCTACAGGCGGCGCGAGGAGGTGCACGTCACGGCGGCCGACCTGCTCAACGTGTCTGGGCTCAGCGGCGGTGCGTCTTGGGGTGTCTTTGATTATTCTTTAGTAAGGGCCTTGGGTCATAGGGCTAAGGTTATAGGCGCCCCCCTGCCAACCTCCGAAACCAAAAAAAACTGTACATCAGCTCTTGTCTGCCACCCTTTGCTCACTCAACAGGCGTGACCGAGGCCAGCGTGCGCGAGAGCACCGACATTCGTCTGCAGTACATGGAGACGCACAGGCTTTTGCACAAACCCTTGCCATTCTGGCATGTAGAGCTTGGGCCTGATGAGCCGTTACCTTATTGAAACCCATCACAATCGTTTGTTCAGGCGTGACCGAGGCCGGCGTGCGCGAGAACATCGACATCGGTCTGCAGTACATGGAGGCGTGGCTGCGCGGCGTCGGCTGCGTGCCGATCCACAACCTCATGGAGGACGCGGCGACGGCAGAGGTGAGCTTTTTATTATCATTTGTATCAAGAGTGTGAGCCCTGAGGTAGTGTGAGCCCAGTGTGATTCCCCTAGCCACAAACGGCTGTCCGCATCGCCCTGTTGTTGGGCAATGGTGTCGGCTGCGTGCCGATCCACCTCATGGAGGGCGCGGCGACAGCAGAGGTGAGCGCTGTCTGTTAGTGCTTTGGGTTTCAGCGGTCTAGGGCTTCGGGTTCCACACACTAAAAAAACCTTTGGTTGGACCCCAGTTGTTGCCCAGTGATTTCCTTTTCAAGATTTTAATTTATTAGCACATGGAGATCAGCACACACACACACACACACACCACACACACGCTCGCAGATCTCGCGCTCGATGCTCTACCAGTGGGTGCGCCACGGCGCGCGCACAACAGACGGCCGGACACACGCATGCACACACACAAACACACACACAAACACAAACAGACACACACACAGAGACAAACGCGCACCCACACCCACATGGAGATAAGCACACAGACACACACACTCCACACACGCGCACAGATCTCGCGCTCGATGCTCTACCAGTGGGTGCGCCACGGCGCGCGCACGACGGACGGCCGGACACACGCACATGCACACATGCACACACACACACACACAAACAGAGAGACCCCCTTCACACACACACACACAGAGACACACACGCACACGTGGAGATGAGCACACACACACGTCCCCCCCCCCTCCACACACACTCACAGATCTCGCGCTCGATGCTCTACCAGTGGGTGCGCCACGGCGCGCGCACGACGGACGGCCAGGTTGTGACGGTGAAGTGGGTCGAGGCCCTGATGGCCGAGGACTTGTCGCGCAAGTGAGTTTGCCTCCCTCGTCTCGTTCCCATTCCCTCACACACACACACGCACACACGAGTGCACACACACACGCACACATGCACACCCACGCACGCACACATGCGCGCTCACACACACACAAACACACAGAAAGCTGCCACAGGGCTGATGGCCTGCATGTCAACCCCTCCCGCCCCCACACCCCTGCCCTCTCTCCTCCCCTCCCTACCTCGCATCTCGCTCTTCAACTTCCTCACTCTCTCCATCTCTCACTCCATCTCTCTCCCTATGCCTCACTCTAAACCCTAAACCCTATAAACCCTTAACTTTATCCCCCTATCCCTTCTCTCTCCCTCACACAGTCACACACACACACACACGCACACACACCTGCCCCACAGGCGCGCCACGCTCGGGGAGGAGCGCTTCGCCCGCTCCAAGTACCCGCTCGCCGCGCGTCTGTTTGCGGGGACCACGCCCCCTCTCCACTTCCACACACACACACACACACATGCCCCATGACTGACGGCCTGCTTGTTCCCGTCTCTCTTACGCACACAGGCGCACCACGCTCGGGGAGGAGCGCTTCGCCCGCTCCAAGCACACACACACACACACCTACGTCGTGCCTGTCGCCCCCTCTCTCCTGCGCTCTCACACACACACACCTGCCCCACAGGCGCGCCACACTCGGGGAGGAGCGCTTCGCCCGCTCCAAGTACCCGCTCGCCGCGCGCCTGTTTGCGGGAACCACGCTGGGCGGCGGCTACGCAGACTTCCTCACGACGCTGTGCTACGAGCACATTGTCACGCCGGAGGGCAAGGCCAAGATGTGAAGGGCTGGTTATCATTGGCTCCATCGTGGGATGGGCACGCGTGTACGGGGGCGGTGCGGGGTGTGGCGATGGCGCGGTGGCAGCGGCGCAGCAGACTTGCTGAACACGCTGTGCTGCGAGCACATCGTGACGCCGGAGGGCAAGGCGAAGATGTGATGTGGGCTGGATGGGCCGAGTCATTGTCACCATCAGCATGGGCTGGGCACGCGCGCGCGCGTGTGGTGGCGGCGCGGTGTGCGGTGGCGGCGTGGTGGGCGGCCAACGTCCTTGACGACGCTGTGCTACGAGCGCATCGTCACGCCGGTCGGCACGGCCAATATGGTGATGGCCTGGATGGGCTCATCATCGCCACCATCATCGTGTGCGTGTGTGCGGTGGCGGCGCGGTGCCGGTCTGCAGACTTTTTGAACACGCTGTGCCACGAGCACGTTGAGCAACGCTGGTGGGCAAGGCTGACATGTGGGGTGCTTGGAGCACCGCGTGTCTGTTGAGTGATGACCGCGCCGCGGCGGCGCGGTTTGGGTGGCGCCAGGGGGAGCTTTGAGGAGTCTTTGCAGCCACCACCACGCCTATTTGGCAGTGCGTCACGGACGGAAGTGGTCATTACAGATGGCTGGGCACGTACGCGTCGGGCGAGACGAGCGTGGTGAGGGGGGGGGGGAGGGGGCCGCTGCGATAGCTGCCACGGGCAACCACACACATATATTTGCCTGCGCAGTCACACATAGCTGCACGGGCAACCACACAAAGTTGCCTGGGCACCAGCGGGGGTGGTTGGGTAGGGGGTGTAGCACAGGACAACGCCAGTGGGGGAAGGGGACTTGTGTCGACGCATGTTGAAGGAGGAATGCGGCCAACACTGTAAAATTCTGAGCCCGCGATGCCCACTTGCTGATAGCAGCAGCAGCTGTTCAATACATGCGATAAGTCAACACGAGCACAAGTGCAGCAAGGGGTGGAAGCACCTGATCAAACAAGAAGTGGTATCGTGTCAGCTCCTTCTCAGCGCACGCTCGCCTTTCCAGCATGACCAGGGCCCCGAGCCTCTCTAGTAGCCACTGAACGTCCGCATCGAACCGCCTCTTCCGGGGGGCTGCATTGAACGTCCGCGCAGAGGAGACACTAGCTTATTGGACATCCTGCATCTCCTCATATATGTTAAGAACAGGTCAGCTTCCTTCCAGCCTTGCTCCCCCGCAATCCACCTCCACGCGGGCCAGCCCCCCAACTTCCACACCGTCCACACAGAAACATGGGCCTTGTGCACACAAGGCCCAGAACACGAGCATAACGTGCCATCACACCATGCAGACCCGCCATGCTGCCCGCCTTACCGCAGAGGCCGTGGCTGCAATTGCGTTTCAGTCCGCTCATGCTGTCTTGCTTTCCCCCGACCTCTGCTCCCAGCAGCTGTGGCGCTGGCTGGACCGCGACAGCAAGCGCGCCCTTCGCGGTGTGAACAGAGCTCTGCGTGGCCTGGTGGATAGCGCGATTGTGGCCGTGGGCAGTCCGAGCGAGGGATTTTCGGCGCGGAGCACACCACCGCTCTGCGACTGTGGCCTGGCGTCACCGACCTCAGGCTGCTGGGCGTGAGCAGCGACAACCTCCAGCCGCTCGCCACTGCGTCGCTGGCCGGCTTGACGAGCCTCACCGTGCGCCAGGTGGGTGGGCGCATGGACGCGCGCATCGGGCCCGCATGGACGTTTGAGGTCCATGCTGTGTGCGAGGGATCGGCAGGCCTGGCCCCTGTTGCATGGCTGCATGCTGTGCATGCAATGCCGATCCCTCGCCCATATCCTGTGCCTCCAGGCTCTGAACCGTGACCCGTGCATGTGCACGCAGGCCCCACCTGACGCAGACGCGACACCGGCGGCTTTTGACATGCCGACGCTCAACAGCACCATGGCGGCAACGCTGCAAGTCATCGACATCACCGGCTGCTTGGGCCTCCGCTCCATCGACGTCGTTCGCAACTGTGTGCAGCTCAGGTTCCTGTGGATGCCCGCGTGTGTCCGCGTGTCAGATCTGTCGCCACTCGGGGCATGCGGCGAGACACTCGAGGAGCTGTGGATGGCCGTTTTTACTATTGAGAGCTTGGCTCCCCTCAAGGCGTGCCCCAGGCTCCGCAAGCTCGACCTGCGTGACACCATGATTGACCTGGAAGAGCAGGTGGAAGACCTGAGGCTGACTTGCACGCAGCTGGCGCACCCGTCGTCGGTCAAGCCCAAAGGCCTGGTGCACGAGCTTCAGCCCAGCATGCCGCCCAGCGTGCGGGAGCATGCGGCATATGCGCTGGCAGATATGAGCGCAGAGGGAGGTTCTGAAGCTCAGGCTGCCATCGCCGCCGCTGGCGCCATTGATGAAACTGCTGGCGCCTGAATCCACGGCAGATGTGCAGATGGCAGCAGTGTGTGCACTAGGTGCCATGGCATGCGGCGATGCTCAGGTCTCGGCCGCCATTTCTGCCGCCATTCCGGGTCTGGTGCAGCTGCTGGGGCCTGAATCATCGGCAGGCATGCAAGAGGTAGCGGCGGCTGCAGTGCACAACCCGAGCTTGTCAACTCTGAACCAGGACGCCATCGCCGCCGCTGGCGCCATTCCGGCTCTGGTGCGGCTGCTTGGGTCTTCCAACTCTGCAGACTTGCGCACATTTGCAGCAAGTGCTCTGAGCCAGCTGGCAAACGACCATGCTCAGAACCAGGCTAAAATCGCCGCCGCTGGCGCCATTCCAGCCCTGGTGCAGCTGCTGCGTTCCGACCTGCCAGCGGCAGATATGCAGCAGGCAGCGACCAATGTCCTGTGCCAGCTGGCGAACAACCATGCTCAGACCATTGTCGCCGCTGGCGCCATTCAGGCCCTGGTGCGGCTGCTGCGGTCTGACATGCCGACAGATGTTCAAGACGCAGCAACAATTGCGCTGGGCTACCTAGCTGCCCAACATGCAGAAAATATTGCCGACATTGTCGCCGCTGGCGCCATTCCGCTTCTGGGGCAGCTGCTGGTGCTTCGGCAAACGTGCAGAGTGGTGCAGCAAATGCGCTACACAATTTGTCTGCCTTCCATGCTCAGAACAAGGCCGCCATTGCTGCTGCTGGTGCCATCCCGACTCTGGTGCAGTTGCTGGGTCAAGACTTAGCAGCAGTGCAGATCTCAGCGGCGCGTGCGCTGTACAGCCTGGCTGCCGGCCATGCTCAGAACCAGGACTCCATTGCTGCTGCTGGTGGGGTTTTGGCGCTCGTGCAGCTGCTGGGGCCTGGCATGCCGTCAGACGTGCACACGGCTGCAACACGTGCAATTTGCGGCCTGGCCCACGGTCATCCTCATAACAAGGCGACCATCACCGCCGCAGGTGCCATTCCAGCTCTCATGCAGCTGCCGGGGCCCGATCGCTCGGCAGACGTGGCTGAGGCAGCGGCGGTTGCACTGAGCATCCTGGCTGTTGATCACGCTCAGCGTCAGGCCGAGATTGCTGCCGCTGGTGCGATTCCGTCTCTCGTGCAGCTGCTTGGAGCTGACTCTTCGGCAAACGTGCAGGAGGCAGCAGGAGATGCACTGCGCGTCCTTGGCTATTTTGATGACTGAGTGCATGACTGTGAGGGGTGTGCACTGATGATGGACAGGGTACGACTCGCCAGTTGTCGACGCGAGCGCAGGTCGGGAACGGTTGCGCATACATGCGCAAGTTTGCAACAGCACAAGTCTATAAGAGCACGTGTCCTTCAGCCGCATTGTACGTGTTGGAGTGTGTGAGGGGAGGTGGCGCAACACGCGCACGGTGGCGGGTGGGGTGTGGTCGCTGAGTAGAGTACTGCGGCGGGTGCCGTGCTTCGGTCTTTTGGGGGTTGGGTGGGGGTGGGCCTATGTGGTCTCTTTATGGTCCTGTCTGTACAGCCGGTTATACCTGGGATCTTCATCTGGCTGTCTCCGGGCTGAATGTGCTGCCTGGCTGAGGTGCTGCTTGCTTTACGCCCACCGCTGCGTGTGGGTGGCGCTGCCGGGGCCTACTGTTGTACCTATTTTGATGGACATGCTTAGCTGTTTTGATGCAGATGATTGGGGTGCGCATTGATGAGGGACAGGGTACGACTCGCCAGTTGTGGTCGCGAGTGCGGTTGCGCACACATCAACATTTGTAATGGATTGTTACCAGCATGTGCTTCACTCGCGCGCTCTGCTTCGACCGCATCATATGTCAGGACCACCCCCTACTTGCGTATCTACCCTGTTTGAGAATGAGAGAAGCCAGCTATGAATGGAGGCTAGGCAAGCAACGGTCAAGTAGATTGGCAAGCGCCACTTGACCCCCTATCCCCTGGAAGCAGTTAGGACCTATTTTGGAGGCGTCGCACAATAGCTCTCCTTTTTGCTGTAGGACTACACGTTGGCAGGCAGCAGGCTGGTGGCTACCGCCCTTCACAAGTAATTGTTAGGGCCAGAACTGGACTTGGGTCTAGGCGGTGGTACTAGGACTAGAGGTAGTCTTTGCTGGAAAGCCGATGTAACTGTAATTGTAGCTGTAACTGCAAGCAACATAAACTGAGGTTGGTTCCGCCCAGGACTGCCTGCCTGCAGGCAGTCCACACTGCGGGCCCACGAGGCGCCTCAGCGAGTCGGTCAGAGAGAGGTCGAGGTGCGGCGCTGCAGGGAGGGTGCGCCAGCCCCTCTACGGCTGCCCGCCGCGTGCGCGCTCATGGTAGATGTCCACCAGGCGCCGCTGCGAATCGGTCAGGGCCTCGAGCTGCGGGCCCATCGCCTCGCCCCCGAGCGCCAGCATCAACGCCACAAGCGCAAACACCGCGCCCTTGCGGATGTCTGCGCGCCCGTGCACGAGGCAACGCACGAGGCCCGGGGCCGGGAGTTGTGCAGTGACAGTGGCGTGGGCGTGGCCTCCCAAGGGGGCAAATGATGAAAAGGGCAGGGTGCGTCTCGCCAGTTGTGGACGCGAGCACAGTTGGGGACCGTTTAAACATCGCACACTATCACAAGCGTTTTCTGTTCTGTGCCCCGCACAGCCAGCTACAACCCCCTCCCCCCCCATCTGTCGTGCATCCTATTCCGCGTCAGCGAGCGTCCGAGGCAGCATAAGCGCACTACCGGGTGGTAGTTTGCGGCTCCCCGGCTCAGGTCCCTCTCCAGGGCCGTTGTTGGTCTTTCTGACATGGCACACTCTCTAGTTAGAGGGGACCCACGGGGTGGGGTTGGGGGGTGAGGGGGGGGGGGGGGGGGCGCAGTCCCATATGCTGCCCGAGTCGCGTGGAGGAGCGCGCTTGGAGGAAGGAAGTGGAGTCGCGGGGAGGAAGCGCGCTTGGCACTAAGTGCCCACAATATGCTCACGCACGCACACGCGTGGATGCGTCCTGTTGCGGTGATGTTGAGGGGGAGAGCTTGCTCCACTGCTATGTGGTGCCGTCTCTCATGGTGCTGCCTGGTCCCAATGTGGGGTCCTTGTGGGTGAGGAAGTGGCGGAGGCGCTGCTCCCACTCGTGAGGGCGGAAGAGCACCCTTTCCGACCCCTGACCTATCCACGTCAACGACGCCTCCATAATGTCAGACACGCAGCCAGGCAGCCAAGGAAGCGGCTCAGCAGACGGAGGACGGAGCCCCCCCCCCCCGCTCTTCCGCCGCTATGCCAGTGGCGCAAAGAAGCGGCAGCCAACTCCAAGCGCTCGCCTTCACGGCCTGAACCTTGCCCCCAAGAAGCTCTGAACACTCTGCGCGTGCTGTACAGTAAAACTCTCATCATCCTGAACAGTGTGTCGTCCCCCGCTTCGGCCACCACCTCTCCCCCCTGCGCGTGGCACTTGCAGAGGCGCTTGCACACACGTAGCTCCACGCACCCCCCTGACATTTATTGTTGTTTCAATAGTATTTCAAGAACCCAACTCTCAACCTTCAAGAACCCTGCTCTCAACTCTTGGTGCAAAACCCAAAACCCTATCCCAAACCCCCATGTAAAACCCTATCTTCTTTTACTCCCTAAGACGAACCCCCGCGGCAGCGGCGTCCTCCCGTCGACCTCCAAGCACGCACGCACGCATTAGTACGCTTTCGGATGCTACAGCACGTGAGGAGTGCCACCCTGAGGGGCAGTGCCCCAGCGCCTACCCACCCGCGCGCGCTGCCCTACGCGTGCAACACCAGCCGGAGCACAGTGCAACTGCTGTCACGCGGGCGGACCGCATGCGCGCAGCAGCAGCAGGCGTGCATGGGCAGCCAAGCGTCAAGCCAGCTCCCCTCGCACGAAAAGACCCACATCCACAGGGCGGGCGCCGGACCCAGCAGACGGGCGGTTAGCGTCGCCTCAACTGGGGCGTCGGCTGCTTCGCCCGAGGCATCTGAGACCGGGTGAGCCCTCAAGCTAGGATGCGTAGGGCTGGGCGCAGTGCATTTGCATGCATGCAGGTGTGCGCGATGCATGGTCACTGCATACCAGGGCTGTACCACAGCCCTGCCGTTCTACCAGTACCTCTGCCGTTCAATACTTGTATGTGCGGTGCCGCGGCGCCGCATGGCGTCCCCCAACCGATGCCATGCAAAACCCATGCGTGCGACTAAGCGCACACACATGCTGCACACACGCACGCGCCCAAAAGCCCCTGCCTCAAGCCCCTACCACCCACGCGCGCGGCCGCATGCACACGCAGCAGCAGCAACAGCAACTGGGTGCTGTGGTTGGCAGCTGCCGCGATTGTTGGTGGAGCCACCTACTACTACTCCACGCCCGCGGGTGTAGTGCTCAAGGTGTGGTTTGCGCGCGCACCCCTACCGCGCGTGTGCCGGCCACTCATAGGCAGTAGGAGGCAACAACTCTCCTACTTGTAGCTCGGACCCCCTGCTACCCGTTCGCACTTGAGCTACTACTCGTGCACGCACACACCCACACGCTCACACGCAACCCACACACGCACGCACGCACGCACGCTTAGGAGGCGCTCGTCAAGAGCCCGCTCGGCCGCTTCGGCTCATACACACACACACACACACACACTAAAGCCACAATTCATGCACACACACACATACACACACACACATGCTCGCTCGCACGCACGCACGCACAGGAGGCGCTCGTCAACAGCTCGGCCGCTCCGGCTTGTACACACACACACGCACACGCACACAAAAGCTGCTACTCGTGCACACACACACACCGCTCACACACAACACACACACCACACACGCGGTCACACGAAACACACACACCACACGCACACACACAACACACAACACACGCGCTCATGCATGAGGCGCTCGTCAACAGCCCGCTCGGCCGCTCCAGCTTACACACACACACACACACACACACAACACACACACGCTCACACGCACGCACAGGAGGCGCTCGTCAACAGCCCGCTCGGCCGCTCCGGCTTCCTCGCCGCGTTCTCGCTCATCTTCCTCTCAGAGCTCGGCGACAAGACATTCTTCATCGCGGCGCTGCTTGCGATGAAGCTCGGCAAGGTGAGGCGCCGGCAGTGATTTCCTTTTCGTGATTTTTCATTAATTCTTCCACAGCCGGAGTTTGCTTTGACCGCGTTGACCGATGACCGTTTGTCCTCATACATTGACGCTTTGTTCTCACACACAGGTCATTTGAAAGCTGTTGACGTGCTCTGTCTGGCGGGCTTGGCCGAATGAAAATTCCACTGGATGGGTGGAGCTGTGTGCGAGGTCAAAGTACAGCCGGCATACAGCCAAATGGCTGTGTAGAGCCGAAAAGGAAATCACTGGGTGACGGCACACTCCCCACACCAGCTTTGGCTGTGCTGCAGTGGAGGTCTCGAGGGCGCGATCCCGCGGGCCTGTGAACCCCGGCCGTGCCCCCACGGGAAAGAAGTCAGATCTGGGGGCCGGTCGCCCCTGTGTAGGTCCAGCCCCGACCCACGAGCCACCCTCACCACCAGTGGCCAGCCACCTGTCTGTAGCGCTCGGGCGCTACACGCCGAGCAAGGTCGAACACGCTGCCAGCACGTGCGTCACACACGCCTGTAAAATCCATCATAATCACCAGTGTTCCCGCAAGCCAACCCGCGACCCGCAAACCTGCAACACAGGGTTGAGATTGGCCGAGTCGGGCTGGTGCTGCGGGATGAAATCGCTCTAATTCCGACCCCAAAAGTGTGGAAATTGACATTTTCACACATTGTCCGGCGAGTTGAGATTGAGGAAGTGAGCTGTGCGGCCCGGGTCGAGCCATCATTTCCCCAAGATGCCCTAGCGGAACCGCTGGTTTGCTCGACAGTGCCACGGGTCAGTCACGAGCCTCTGCGTCATGTCGGCACGACGGCCACGGCAATAGGTCGCACACATGCCCTACTAAACTCGCTTCGCCAACAACCCCATCGTCTGCAACACCCCCATAGGTGGTGTCGTTCCTCGGGTCGGTCACGAGCCTCAGCGTCATGACCGTCATCAGCGTCTCGATCGGCGCTCTGTGCTCAAAGGTGCGACACGACGCCGACGCCGTGCTATGCCTGCCCTCTCCCTCTCTCTCTCCTCTCTCTCCTCTCTCTCCTCTCTCTCCTCTCTCTCCTCTTTCTCTCCTCTCTCTCTCCTCTCTCTCTCTCCTCTCTCTTTCCTCTCTCTCCTCTGTCTCTCCTCTCTCTCTCCTCTCTCTCTCTCTCTCCTCTCCCCTCTCTCCTCTCTCCCCTCTCTCCTCTCTCTCCTCTCTCTCTTCTCTCTCTCCTCTCTCCCCCCTCTCTCCTCTCTCTCCTCTCTCTCCTCTCTCTCCTCCCTCTTCTCCTCTCCTCTCTCTCCTCTCTCCTCTCTCTCCTCTCTCTCCCTCTCTCCCTCTCCCTCTCTCCCTCTCGCCCTCTCGCCCTCTCGCCCTCTCGCCCTCTCGCCCTCTCGCCCTCTCGCTCCCTCTATCTCTCCCTCTCCCTCTCTCTCTCTCTCTCTCTTTGGGTGAGGGTGTCAACCAGCCAACGCACGCCCACACCCACCAGGTGCCCGACGCGCTCAAGTCGAGCATACCTGTTGGAGAGCTCGCCGGCATCTTGCTGCTGCTTGTGTTTGGCATCAAGGTTGTGTGTTTGTGTGTGTGTGCCAAGGGGATTGGTCGATCGACAGTCTGTCGGATGCCTTCGATGGTGTTTTATACGCGTGTGTGTGTGTGTGCGTGCGCGTGTGTATGTGTGTAGGAATGTGTGTGTGTGTGCGCGCGCGTGTGTGTGTGTGTGTGTGTGTGTGTCTGCGTGTGCACATGTGTGTGAGTGTGGGGTGCGTGTTTTCGTGGTCGATTGTACAGTTTCTTGGGACGCCTCAGTAGGCGCATACAAATTGGCGATGATGTTGCCCAAAACATTTTGTTGGTTTATTTTATTCGAGTTGCGTGGCGTGGGAAGGGTCCCATCCCTCGACCTTGATAAATGCTTCAACCCACGACACAAGCGATCGGCGAGAGCCTGAAAAATGGGGATTTTGAGTGCTTGGGGGTTTGTAAACCTTAAACATTGACATTTCACTTACGACATGACTACCCCCTAGGCAATCGGCGAGGGCCTCAAAACCGGAGCAGGGCGAGGCGGACGAGGAGGAAACCCGAATCCCTATGTAGGGTTCTCTAGAACCCTAAAAACCCCAAATCTGTCTCCCAAACCCTAAACCATACTTACTCCACCCCCAACACTGCCAACAGGCGATCGGCGAGGGCCTGAAACCAGAGCAGGGCGTGGCGGACGAGGAGCCCTGTTTAGGGATTTTGAACCGTTGGGTTTTTTCAACCCTAAGCACTGAACTACCCTTCTCCTGGTTTACCCTTCAACCCACGGCACCGACCCCCCAGGCGATCGGCGAGGGCCTGAAACCTGAGCAGGACGTGGCGGACGAGGACACCTTCAACTCTAAAACCTCCAACCATACCCCCTAAAACCTCAACCCCTAAACCCTA
>VFSX01000064.1:285000-540000 GCA_016618255.1 Chlamydomonas sp. UWO 241
AAGCACTAGGGGTGTATTCCTATGTCCACACTATACTATTGCCACCACACGAGAAGGAGATTGCAGTTGCACACCACTTGCACCCAAAATCAGCCATATGCTACTCGGCATGTTGTTTTGCGCTCATCAACGGCTTTCCAATGCTCCAAGTTTCATCTCAATCCAAGAAGTTTGGTTTCACCCCTTTGAGGTGGCACTTGGCAAAACTCCGGCCCAAGGTCACCCTCAGGCATTGCGTCCAGCACACCCCAAGGGGAGTCAAATTTCCCATCTCACATTGAGTCCAGCTCACATAGACAATTGGCCCTGCGCAGCTTGTGACCTAGCCACCCAGCATGCTGCCTACCAGCAAGGCCCAGGGTTGGGGAGGGGGGGGGGGCAGGTAGCCTGATTTCCGACCCCATCCTAAAAAACTTCTCCGTTTGACACCGGACCGGCGCCATGCCCTTCCCCTCTTAGAGTTACATCCATATTCACCCCTCACAAAACTGGCCGTGCGGGGGGGGGAGGTCCCCCTCCCCCAGGGTACTTTTCAGAAAATTATGTAACTTTTGGATATGACCTTTGTTCGACATGGGAGTGGGCACGTTGGATTCCCCTCATGAAGAGGAGTCTGAATCCACCCTCAGATCTCACACAGACCACAGTATGTATTGCAGGGGTATGGGGGTGCGAGGGGGTTCCCACACCGGGCAGTTGGTGTGGACCACTGGTTCACACCCCCTTGGGGGCAGGATGCTCTGCAGACCTCCGATTGGTCTGGGAGTTGGCGCGCTGGATTCGTCTGACAACACAGATGCCAAATACATGGTCGTTTGTGTGTTTCATTAGTTGGGAGGGCGTGGAGGGGGCCTGGGAGTGTGGGGCTGTACCGGGGCGCTTGGCCGCCTCCTGCTGCCAGTTTCAGGAGTAGGATTGAGTTGTACAGTCACCCTTTGAAACCATAGCAATAGGATGATGTGACGAAGCTGCCCACCAAGTTTGAGCTCCAACAGATAAGGCCTGGGTGTACTTGGGGGGGGGGTTTTTAGAAAAAATGGAGGATGGGGTTTGAAAACTATTATTCTGCCCCCCCCCCTCGATAAATACTATATAATATTAATATATATTATCATCTAAAAAATATGTTAGTATAATTTGGAGCCCTACACACGCGTACGCACACACACACACACAGGTCGCCACGCTCATCTTCATCGCAGAGTGGGGTGACCGATCAATGCTGGCGACCGTTGCGCTCGGCGCAGCGCAAAACCCGGTGCGTGCCCCTCCCTCACTCGGTGGCTAACATATTCTGTGCCCTGGTGCCCCCCCCCCTCGCGTGTCAAAACACTTGGTGTTACTTGGTGTCCCTCGCTGGGTTGCTCACATGTTTTGTTGCTTGAGGTCTCACTTGTTGTTCTCACTCAGTCTCATGCTGGCGAGGCCCCTGGGTTGGGGGTTTGGGCAGTGTACGCACCACGCGCTCGGCGCGGCGCAAAATCTGGTGCGTGCCCCTCCCTCGGTTGCTAAAACGTTTTGTCACGTGGTGCCCCCCCCTCTCGCGTGATTTAACACTTGGTGTCATGTGGTGTCCCTCCCTCCCTTGTTTTGCCACTTGGTGCTAGCGACAGTCGCGCTCGGCGCGGCGCAACACCCGGTGCGCGCCCCTCGCTCGCCCCAACAGTTTCCTCACTTGTGCCCTAGTGCCCCTCCCAGCGTGGTTAACACTTAGTGTCACTCGGGTGCCCCTCCTTCCCTTGTTTTGCCACTTGGTGCTAGCGACAGTCGCGCTCGGCGCGACGCAAAACCCGGTGCGTGTCCCTTCCTCACTCGGTTCTAACATGTTTTTCACCTGTTGCCCTGCCTCACTGGTGTTGTCACTTGGTGCCCCCCTCCCTTGCGTGTTGAACACTTGGTGTCACTTGGCGTCTCCCCCTCCCTTGTTTTGCCACTTGGTGCTAGCGACAGTCGCGCTCGGCGCGGCGCAAAACCCGGTGCATGTCCCTCACTCGGTTGCTAACATGTGTTGTGCCCTGGTGCCCCCCCCCCCCGCGTGGTTCAACACTTGGTGTCCCTTGGTGTCCCTCCCTCCCTTTTTGCCACTTGTTGCTGGCGACCGTTGCGCTCGGCGCAAAAGACGGCGTGTGCCCGTCGCTCACGGTTTCTCACGCGTTTCGTCACTTGCTTGGTTCTGGTAAGGAATAGGGACTGACCAGACAGACAAACAGAGCAGCGGTCTAAAGTTAGAGTCAGGACGCAGCGTCTGAGAGTTACACGGCTCCCACGTAGAGGGAGCGGGCCAGGGCACGCATCCCTCCCAGGACATGCATGCTGTGGCAATAGATGGGCAAAGCACTCGACTGACCAGACAGACAAACAGAGCAGCGGTCTGGAGTCGGGACGCAGCGTCTGAGAGTGGCTGTGGTCGGGAGTCCAATGAGGTGCACGATAGGCTGTTTACTACAGCTCGGCAGGCTCCTCTCTGGGTGCCGTCCCTCACTTGGGGCACACGCACGCACGCACGCACGCAGACACACACACACACACACACACACACGCACACACGCGCACACACACACACACGCACACTCGCAGGTCGGCGTCGCCGCCGGAGCAATTGCAGGCCACACACACACACACACACACAGAGGTCGACGTCGCCGCCGGAGCGATTGCAGGCCACACACACACGCACACACACACACACACACACACAAAACACAGAGGTTTGCGCCGCTGCCGGAGCAATCACAGGCCACGCACACTCTCTCACACGCACACGCACACATACACAAAAAGTCACACACGCACACACACACACACACGCACACACACACACACACACATACAGGCTGGCGTCTCCGCCGGAGCAATTGCGAGCCACACACACACACACACACATCCACACACACACACACATTCACGGAGGTAGGCGTCGCTGCCGGAGCGCTCACAGGCCATGCACACTCTCACACTCTCACACACGCGCACACGCATGCGCACACGCACACACACTCACGCACACACACGCACACGCACACACGCACACACACACGCACACACACGCAGGTGGGCGTCGCCGCCGGAGCAATTGCAGGCCACACACACGCACACACACGCAGACACACACACACACACACACACACACGCAGACACACACGCACACACACACACAGGTCGGCGTCGCTGCCGGAGCGATCGCAGGCCACACACTCTCACACACACACACACACAGGTCAGTGTCGCTGCCGGAGCGATCACAGGCCACGTACACACTCACACACACACACACACACACACACAAACACACACGCAGCTAGGCGTTGCTGCCGGAGCAATTGCAGGCCACGCGATCGCGACCGGCATTGCGGTGGTCGGCGGCGCGTTTGCGAGCGGGTGCGTGCCCCAGTGTTTCCGTTAGCCAACCCGCAACCCGATAACGTGCACTTTCGGGTTGAGATTGGCCGGTTTGGGCTGGCGCGTCGGGTTGAGATTGGGGAATCAGACGTGAGGCCCGGGTCGCTCCATCGTTTCCTCAAGATCCTAAGCGTGATCACTGGCGTGCCCTTAACCCAATATTCTAGGTCTCTAGGCCCTAGACCCTAAACCCTAAGCCCTAAGCCCTACCCCTAGGTCCTCAAATCTCGGCCCCAAGCCCTAAACCCTGAACCCAAGCCCGCGCGGTCGCAACCGGTATTGCGGTAGTCGGCGGCGCCTTTGCAAGCGGGTGCGTGCCCCAAACCCTACATGCTAGGCCTCTAGGCCCTAAACCCTAGGTCCTGAAATCCACCTGAAATCTATGCCCCAATCCTGAAGCCCCCAATCCAAGCCCACCGATCGTGACCGGCATTGCGATGGTCGGCGTCGCGTTTGTGAGCGGGTGCGTGCCCTCAACCCAATATTCTAGGTCTCTAGGCCCTAGACTCTAAACCCTTAACCCTAGGCCCTAAACCCTACGTCCTCAAATCTATGCCCCAATCCTGAAGCCCCCAATCCAAGCCCACCAATCGTGACCGGCATTGCGGTGGTCGGCGGCGCTTGTGCGAGCGGGTGCGTGCCCCAAACCCTACATTCTAGGTCTCTAGGCCCTTATCCCTAGGTCCTCAAATCTAGGCCCCAAACCCTAAACCCGAAGCCCAAGCCCGCGCGTTTGCAACCGGCATCGCGGCAGCAGGCGTCGCGTTTGTGAAGCACTCTTTATGTTGAGCGCGTAGGTGAAGCGAGAGCGTAGGTGAAGCACTCTTTATGTTGAGTGTGCATGTGCGTGGCAGCCCCCCCCCCCCATCCCACCATTGGCTCCGCTAAGAATCTTTGGGAAATGATGGCTGAACCCGGACGTCACGGCTCGCTTCTCCATCTGAACCTGACAGACGCGTTTTGTTGCGAACAGGGTGTGAAAACGTCAATTTTCACACTTTTGGGGTCGAAATTTGCGCAGTTTCAACCCGCAGCGCCAGCTCAAACCTGCCAATTTCAACCCGCTGGTGCAATTTGCGGTTTGCGGGTTGGGTAATGGAAACACTGCCACACACACACACACTCTCCGACCCACTCGTCCACCACCACCAGTAGTCAGCTACCCGTTGATAGTGCTCGGGCGCTCTATACGCCGAGCACAGTCGAAACCGCTGCCTGTTAAGTGCGACACGAATGTAAAATCCACACGCACACACACATGCACGCACACACACACACCCCTGTTATCTCTGAGAAGACGATCAACCTCTTGTCAGCCCACACACACATTCACCACGCACACACACGCATACACACCACACACACACACACACGCGCGCACACACACACACACACACCTGTTTTCAGGTACATCTCTGAGAAGATGATCAACCTCTTGTCAGCCCACACACACATTCACCACGCACACACACGCACACACACACACACACACACACACACACACCTGTTTTCAGGTACATCTCTGAGAAGACGACCAGCCTCTCGTCAGCCCCCCCCCCCCACACACACCCATTCACCACACACACACACACACACACACCTGTTTTCAGGTACATCTCTGAGAAGATGATCAACCTCTTGTCAGCCCACACACATTCACCACGCACACACACGCACACACACACACACACACCTGTTTTCAGGTACGTCTCCGAGGAGACGATCAACCTCTCGTCAGCCCCCCCCCAACCCACCACACAAACACACACACACACCCATTCACCACACACACGCACACACACACACACACACACACCTGCTTTCAGGTACATCTCCGAGAAGACGATCAACCTCGTGTCGGGCGTGCTGTTCATCGTGTTCGCGATCGCGAGCGCAGCGGGCCTGTTTTGAACTCCAATCTGATATCAACCTCAAAAGTGAGGCAGTACGAACTGGGTGGGAGCTGTCCGTCGTGCCCAGCTGTGGGTCTTCACGGCCATGTGTGGACTAAGATTGGTTTCGGCGCATCATAGCGCTACGATGGCTGTCGAGGCCCACTGCTGGTGTATCGACCCCACCTCAACGTGCTTTCGACCGCGAGCGCGACGGGCCGGGTTTGAAGGCTGCTACTGTTGCGGTCGAGACTCGTCAACGCTGGCGAGGCGACCGTGCACGAGCTTTGATCGGGCCTCTGTTTTGAGCGCTGGCGGCGGGTGTTTTTGAGCGGCGAGCTGAGCGCTGAGCGGCGGGTTGTACAGGTTATACACATACGCGCCCGGAGGACCCCAGGGCGTGAGTTGACGCCTAGACTACGCGTCTAGAGGAGCTCTACTAAGAGAGCACGCACGGCCACGCAGTGCGCCAGCCTACCAGGATGAGAGCGGCGGGCTGAGCGCTGAGAGCGGCCGGCTGACTGCCCCGTCGCATCTCACATCAGACGTGACGGGCCGAGTCGGGCACCTCGTAGGCAGGCTGAGCGTAAAGCGGCGACAGGGGTAGCGGCGGACTCTTTGAGTGTTGGCGGCGGGGCTGTTCTTAAGCTTGTTAGGGCCTGTTTTGAGAGGTTGGGGCTCCGCTGGAGCAAGGGGGGGGTCGGGAAGTAGGCCTAGTGCTGTGTGATCCTGTAGGGGGCGAGGGCTGCCTGCTGTCGCTGGCGGCCCTGGTTAATTCGCTGATCTAAGCCAGGGCGTACGACGCTGCAGCTGTGCAGGCGAGCGGACCAGGTGCCCAGCGCAACTTCCCTGATGATGCGACTGCCACCATCGAGACGCCCGCCCCGGAGGAGCAGCAGGCACAGGATGGAGACATGCAGGGGTGAGGATGCAGAGTGGGGTGGGGTCCCACTGAACCAGCATGCTGCCGTGCAGGGGCAGAGAAGCGTGCAGCCATGCAGCGCTGCGCATGACCACCACGACCCACACGCGCACGCATGCATGCCGTGCGGAACCGCACCCACAGCACGCGCATCCATGCGACAACCCTGCGTCCAACGATTCCCCTCGCAGACGATCCCAGGGGGCAGCCGCCTGCGTCATCGGACGGGGCGCACACGGGGCGCAAGCGGCAGGGCAGGGTATAAGGTTTTGTTATATACTGTCAAATTTGACAATTTTGACACATTTTATTCCCAAGTCTTAAGAGATCCTGGCATGTTGCCCCCAGGGCATGGCAGGGCAGGGCACCAGACCTAGGTGCTCTAAAACATGTAGACTGAAAGATTCCCTTAGTTTTTTCCCAAGGTAGGAACATGGATATTTCATACCTTTTCTGTACTGGGGAGCTGTGGGAACAATAAAGCTCCCACAACGTGGTTCTGCTCTGTGGGACAATAAAGCTACCACAACGTGGTTCTGGATGCGGCTGGAAGAAGCGCGGTATTTAAGGCGCTGGTCTGGGAGATCTCGATTGGACTGGTTCGTTGAGTCGTCGTGTTATTTCCGAGCTGGCCACTAGTGTTTTGGCCCCAGGATTGTAAATTGCCGGTCGAGTCCAGGGCCATCGTATGGGCCATCAAGAGCAGACGGGTTGGCGATTTCGTTGTCGCTTATTTACCGAGGAGCCGTGTCAGCAGGGGCAGCGCTGCCATGGCACTGCGTACACCGCGTACACCGCGTGCAGCATACGATGTCTTAGTGTGCTGACGTCACAGCCGTCAGTTATCCGCCGTATGTCGTCCGCCTGCTGTCCGACGCATGTTTTAAGCCCGTTGTGTGGACTTAAAGCATACGACGGCTCGGATATTCTTCCCATTTTCATAGCGGCACGAGGCTTGAGGTGCACAGGGGGCACATGGCGCATGCAGCATGCACAGGGCGCGGGGCGTTCTGAGAATACTGGCACCAGCCGCCACCACTTCACGCGCCAGCAGCAGCCCCAGCCTCACGCCCTGCGCCTGAACCTGCTGCTGCTGCTGCTGCTTTCGCGCACAGAGTCAAGAGCAAGGCGGCGCCGACTTCCTTCTCAAGCCAGAACAAGTGTCGCGCCAAGGTCGGTGCGAGCAAGCGAGCCAGGTGGCACAGGGGCATGGGTACGGGGAGCAAGGGTGCATCCAGCATCCAGCACCCAGCATCGTGCCCTCGGTTCGCCAGCAACAAGCTCGCGCCATGGCCTGCACCAGTTGCTGCTGCCGCAGAGGCAAGAGCAATGCGGCGCAGACTTCTTTCTCAAGCAAGAACAACGGCCCAGGTGTCGCGCTAAGGTAAGTGTCAGCAAGCCAGGGGGAGCCAGGGGGCATTTGCTCACATCGCGCCTACATTCACCCAGCATCCAGCATCGAGCCCGCGGCTCACCAGTGCTAATGGGGCCAGGTTCAAGGGGCAGGGGCAGGCGCAGGCGCAGGGGCAGGCGCGAGCAAGAGCAAGAGCAAGGCGGCGCGTTCTGCTAAAAACTGGCAGCATGCACGGCTGCCTGGCAGGTTCACCAACCTGCAGGTTTAGCAACATGCAGGGCTGCCCTGCAGCATCTAATACCCTTGGCACCTGCCCCTCTGCTGCGCGCACAGGACGTTGCGCGCAAGAGCAAGCTAGCACATCGCGCCGACATTCATGGCAGTGGTGTACGTCGTCGAATGCGCAAACGGTATGTACTACGTGGGCCGCTGTCAGAGGGAGCGGCTCCGGCAGAGGCTGGAAGAGCACCGGCGAGGCGGCTGCGCGTTCACTCGATCCTACCGAGGCATACGCTTCGTCAGCTCTCGCACATCAGACGACCCGTTGGACGAGGATCAGGTGGTGCTCAAGTGGATGCGGACTCATGGGATTGGCCATGTCAGAGGGGGGTCCTGGAGCAATCTTCATCTGAGCGCTGCGCAAATCGAGGCCATCGAGTTGCAGCTCAGCCACGCAGCGGGCAACTGTATCCGTTGCCATCGGTATGGCCACCTGGCTGCAGCGTGTCCTCATAGACGAGCGGAGGAGGATCCATCTCCCAGACAGCAGCCCCCGACGACGACGACACCCTCCCCCCCGCCTCCATGGCAAGATCAGATGAGACAGAGGAGGGAGTCGGAGGCAGCGAGATGGCAGATCACAGCGACTCGCCGGCTGCATGACCCTGCTGTGTCTGCTCGCAGCAACATCAGCCAACAACACCCATACTTTCGGCAGGGTCCGGGCGGCGGTGGTGGGGCTGTGATCCGACGGTGGCCACAGCGGCAGCAGCAGCAGCAAGGCGGTTGCTTCCGTTGTGGTCGGACGGGGCACTGGGAGTCCGAGTGCTATGCGAGGTCTGACGTCAGGGGCATGGACATTGAAGACTCTGATGATTCTTATGCATAGGATGATGCCCGGTATGGCTCGAGGCGTGCTAAGCTGCCGGGGGGCTGCGGCACCGTGCGGGTCGGGGCAGCGGCGTTGTTGGTGCCCATATGAGATCCATTGTTTTTTCATCCAGACCGTTCATACTGTTGCATTTCTTTAGAGTTTTCGTGCTGATTGGTGACACTAGTGCAAAAATATACGATCACAAACAGTCGATTACAGCAACAACAACTCGCCTTTGCAGGATCCAGGCCACCCATGTCATATATTATGTATGAGCTTGTTGTCACACCCTCGTGTGGCCCCGTTCCAATTCCAGCTGAAGCGTTCTGCTGCATACACGAACATGACAGCATCTTCTATAGCCCCTGTTACGTCCCTTCACATCGCAATCCCCTAATAATAAACTACACCAACGCTTCGGCCTCCAACGGCCAAATTCTGTTTATCATCGACCAACTTGTACGGCAACAGCGGCACCTGTCAGCTCAGGTACAAGGTGAGCTCGCCTTACGAGCTTTGTTCCCCCTCGTTGCTGCAATGAAATGCCACGCAGGTGGTCACCGGTTCGGAGTGAGCGCCTTGCTGGCCAGCCCGTCGCCTCCATCACCCAGACCACCTCCGCCACCACCCAGGCCGCCGTCGCCTCCGCAACCCAGGCCACCGCCACGCTCGCCGCCCCCGGCCCTGTCCGTCCGCAGGTGGCAGTTCGTGCAGGGCCAGGCCAACGTGACGTGTTACACTTGCACCCCCGCCAAAACCACAACAGCGTCAGCGCAGCTCGTCTTCTCCCAGTGGGTGCCGTTTGCACCAGGAACCGTCGGCTCGGGCAACGTGCCGGTGACCCTGTCCCTTGGGCAGGTCCGTCAATTTCAGCTGACGGATCTTCAGCTGACGGATCTTCAGCTGAAGCAACTTCTTCCTTGTAGCTGTACATCAGGCCGGGCGACGTCACGGCTTCCACGTTCCCCGTCTTCGTCACGGCAGCAGCCTACATGAATATATACGATGTGCTCGTCAGCTGCCTCTGCCCTTTTTCGATGTAGCCCCCTTCTCACGCAGCCTGGTGTGAGGAGTTGACGCCGCTGAAGCGCGTCATGGACTGCAACGCGTCGATCGTGATAGACATCGGGCACACGCCCGCATGGGAGGTGGCGGTGGCCGAGGCCGGGTCATCTTAGTGCCTAGGAACTACCCTATTTTTTTTCAGGAAGTCAGCCAGTATGCTTCTGGAAAATCGACATGCGGTGCAGGCTGCAGTAGTTGACCTCCGACGGCGTCAACGCAGGCTTCATGTGCGAAGGCCGGTACGTCGACGGGACGAACATGGAGCTCTCGACCTCCACGATCGTGTGGACGAGGAGGAACGCGCACCGGTCCTTGTGACTGACGAGGTACTCGTCGATGGCGTGGCCGATCGTTTCGACACACACTCCGACCACGTCTCCGGTCGAGTTTGCAGGAGCGTCGTGCGCGTACTTTCGCACGATTTTCCAGGCGACCCGGCCGTCGACCTTGCCCTCGTACACGCCGCCGTTCTGTCGCAGCTTCTCCCGCACCGCGTCCCCGTCGAGGTGCGCGACCACGAACTTGCCGTCGTTGGAGAGCACGCGTTCGACGTTGTCGTAGAAGCTCGTGATGGTGGCCACCGACTCAAACATGTAGTGCACCGCAAAAAGGCACGCGGCGACGTCGAACTTCTGTGTAGCAAAGTTGTTGTACATCGCAAGGTTCGGACCCAGCTTGCTGAAGCCCATTGCGGCCCTTGACAGCTCGAAGTCGGTGTCGGTCGCCGGGATCGACGCGGCCAGGACATCTTCGTTGAAGAAGTTGGTGCTCGCGTCGAACGGGAGGAACAACAACTTCAGTCGGAAGTCCGTGTTCAGCTTCTTCTTCATCTGCAGAATGCGCATGTACGCGGAACCCAGGTTTTGGTCCAGGTCGAAAAGGTTGGAGCGTGACATGTCGATGCCCATGACAACCGACACGCCCACGCTCAGCCACTTGTTCAGGTCCCCAGCACGACCGACGCCAAAGTCAAACAGCTTGCACCCGCTATGCGGGCACGCCTGCTTCAACAGCGCGTGCTTGACCTCGTTATGGAACTGGCGCATCGACGCCATCGACTTGGTCGTGTCAGCCTCGTAGTACACGTCGTCGCCGTCGCTGGCGCCGTCGCTCAAATCCAGCGCCGCCTCCATCTCGGTCGAGTCGACCATCATCCCGCGGGTGACCGGGTGCTGGATCGACCGCCAGACGCTCAAGGCAGTCGTGACGTGGTTGGGGCGGGGCTTGTCGGCGCGCAGTTGGTACGCGTTCCACATGCCGTCGACCCAGTTGCACTCCACGATGTCGCCGCTCTTGATCGCCGTGTCCGAGCCGATCACGTAGTACTTGTCCCCCACGACCCGCGCGCGCACCTTGACCGCCTTGTCGAGACCCGGCGGCGTGAAAACGACGGGCACGGCGTCGCGGAGGTTGAACCTCAACATGCTGTCCGGAGAGTACAGCGACCTCGTCGCGTGCGCCTTCGCGGTCAGCTGCCCCCGCGAGTTCCACGCCGAGTCCGTCACCTGCGGCGTGGCGCACGCAAACCCGCGCGCGTCGATGTCCGTCCTGCTGAACGGAAGCGCAAAGTCAACCGTGTTCTGCTCCGGCGGCTTCCGCTTGAAGCACGACGACCACGTCCCGCCCTGGTGCAGCACACCCTCGCTGATCGGCGTGAAGATGAGCCCGTCGCTGCTGACGGCCGCGCCGCCGGCCGCCATCGTGGTCTTGCACGCGCTCGCAAACTGGAGCGGCGAGGAACCGCAGGGCAGGAAGGCCTTCACCACGACGTGGTCGTACGTCCGATGCAGGACCGACCCGGCTGCCCTCGGCGATCGGCAGCCGGGCATCGGGTCGGCCAACGAGGGCGTGGGCGCGAATGTCGTCGCCGCTGCTGAAGAATGCGTCAAAGACGTACACGCGATACGGGGACTCCGGCGCCATCTTCGCGCGCTTCTGACGGCTGTCGCTCGCAGCCGCGCCGCCCGCCCTGACCTTGACCACCTCGACGTCCAAAAGCGACGACGCAATGCCTTTGTCGGCGCCCGACCCGATCTTGAGGACCTTGAGGCGGTCGTTGATGATGTACACGCCCCCGCGCACGTACAGCAGGTGGTGCTCGCCGTCGACCTTCTTCGTCACGGTGTAGTCGCCATTGGTGGTCAGGTGGATGGCAGATTCGCGCGACAGGTGGCGCTCGAGCTCGAGCGTCACCGGCTTCGGGCCTACGAACTTCTGGAAGGCCTCCGCGGTGGAGGTCATCGACAAGTACTCGTTCGTCACGCGCGTGTACTCCGACACCGACATGTGCCCGGTGTCCTCGACAAGGCCCCGCATCACCATGAAGGTGTCGTACATGTGCAGGATGGCCCCGCGCTTGTCCTTCCGGATCTCGCCCTTTTTGTCCTTTGCAAACTCGACCTCGAACTCGAACGACTGCGTCCCGTGGCGGATCATGTGCTTCGTCAGGTCGCCCAGGGTCGAGGGAGATCTGGGCGGGAATCGCTACATCGAAAAAACCCACGTCACGTCCACTACGACGTTCTTCTGCGGAAAGACGCACAACTTGCGGATCTTGTACCGCGCCGATTGCGTTGAAGACAACGACACGGACGCCGGCGGCGCCACGGGCGCCTCGTTCTTCAAGTTGAACCGCCCGCTGTAGTCGGTCAGATCGAGCGAGTCAACCGACGTCTTGCGGATGGCCTCCCGGGGCTCGATGTCGGAGATGCTGCGGGCCGACGACGCCTCGTCGGCGGCGTCCAACGTCACCCGGACGCCGCCGCCGCCGCCGTCACCCGCGCCCACGCCCACCACCGGGTCCAGCGTCTTTGACACCGCCGCGGACAGCTTTGCGGACAGCGCCCCGCTGACGCGGCGAAACGTGTCAGCGTTGACGTCGATGTGCTTCGCTCCGGTGTACCTCACCTCCATCTCGGCGTCGGGCTTCGACAGGAACGTCTCCAGCATCCCGTGTAATCTCGGCACGACGTCGGGGTTGATCGGGTCGAAGAGACGATGGGTGCTGCCCATAGTTGCTGCGGGAATGATCATACAGTGGAGGCCAGTGTCTTATATACACAACGACATAGATTCCAGCCACACATACAGAGGTACGCCACACATAACATGTGGCGTTGAAAACGGAGTTTCTTTTTATGTCACACACGTTTAAATTGATCCATAATGGTTGATGAGGGGCCTCCTCCTCCAGCTCCTGCTGTAAACCCAACAAAGAGGCCTCCTGCTCCTGCTCCCGCTCCTGCTCCTGCTCCTGCTCCTGCTCCTGCTCCTGCTCCTGCTCCTGCTCCTGCTCCTGCTCCTGCTCCTGCTCCTGCTCCTGCTCCTGCTCCTGCTCCTGCTGCTCCTGCTCCTGCTCCTGCTCCTGCTCCTGCTCCTGCTCCTGCTCCTGCTCCTGCTCCTGCACCTGCTCCTGCTCCTGCTCCTGCTCCTGCTCCTGCTCCTGCTCCTGCTCCTGCTCCTGCTCCTCCTGCTCCTGCTCCTGCTCCTGCTCCTGCTCCTGCTCCTGCTCCTGCTCCTGCTCCTGCTCCTGCTCCTGCTCCTGCTGCTCCTGCTCCTGCTCCTGCTCCTGCTCCTGCTCCTGCTCCTGCTCCTGCTCCTGCTCCTGCTCCTGCTCCTGCTCCTGCTCCTGCTCCTGCTCCTGCTCCTGCTCCTGCTCCTGCTCCTGCTCCTGCTCCTGCTCCTGCTCCTGCTCCTGCTCCTGCTCCTGCTCCTGCTCCTGCTCCTGCTCCTGCTCCTGCTCCTGCTCCTGCTCCTGCTCCTGCTCCTGCTCCTGCTCCTGCTCCTGCTCCTGCTCCTGCTCCTGCTACCTGCTCCTGCTCCTGCTCCTGCTCCTGCTCCTGCTCCTGCTCCTGCTCCTGCTCCTGCTCCTGCTCCTGCTCCTGCTCCTGCTCCTGCAGCTGCTCCAGCTGCTGATCCTGCAGCTGCTGCTCCTGCAGCTCCTGCTCGTGCAGCTGCTGCTCCTGCGGCTGCTGCTTCTGCGGCTGCTGCTCCTGCAGCTAATCCTGCTCCTACTACTGCTCCTGGTCCTAGTCCTGATAATGCTGCCAAACAAACTGGAAATGCTGCTGCCAATGCTGCTCCTCATACTACTTATGCTCCTGCTCCTGCTGTGACTACTGCTGCTGATGGTAATGCTCCTGCAGCTGCTGCGAGTAATGCTGGTCCTACTGTTAATGCTGCTGGCATTGCTGCTTTTGTTGCTGCTGGTACTGGAATTGCTCCTGCTGCTGGTAATGCTTCTGCTGCTCCTGCTGCTCCTGCTGCTGCTCCTGCTGCTGCTGCTGGTAATGCTCCAGCTGTTGGTAATGCTGCTACTGCTGCTGCTGCTGCTGCTGGTAATGCTCCTGCTCTTGCTGCTGCTGCTCCTGCTGCTCCTGCTGCTGGTAATGCTGCTCCTGCTGCTCCTGCTGCTCCTGCTGGTACTGCTCCTGCTCCAGCTGCTGCTACTACTGCTGCTGTCACTCCTCTTGTTGCTGATGCTGATACTGCTGCTAACGCAGCATTTACTACCGACATTTCTAAGCCGGAAACGTTTTTGAAGAGCTTGCTAGATCGAGCCGGCGACCCCAGCTGGAGCACCAACCATCTTGCTCTATACATTATAAAAGCATCGACTACGCCAATTCCTGATGTTCTGCCCAATCTCAGCGTGCTCGGAGCTGATTGGCTTGCAAAATTTGTTAAATTACCAAACGAAACACAGAATCATTTGATAGGATTTATTCTCAACATCGTGCGACGCAAAATGATGGGTTTGTCTGACCCGAAAAAAGAACATCACGTCCAAGACATCATCAAAATCATCGAATATATCGTTGATGATGATGGATGTTACAGTCAGGGACACCTCTAAAGGCGTATAAGACCGTGCTCGGCGCGTATGGCCCGAGCACCTTACTGAGATGGCTGGCTGTTGGTGGTAGGGAACCCCAACTCTGTAAAGAGCGTGGGCGCACCCCTAGGTCCCCTGCCGCAGCGACAGCAAACGCTTGTTGAAGAACGCATGTGGGGAAACGGAAACGCGAGGCAGGTAAATCGCAATCGCCAAATAGGTGTGTTCCTTGAATTTATACTATGTGACTGCGCAGGCCGCAGGTGTGCCTTATGCTAGTGATGATGATGATGATGATGATGATGATGGATGTTACAGTCAGGGACACCTCTAAAGGCGTATAAGACCGTGCTCGGCGCGTATGGCCCGAGCACCTTACTGAGATGGCTGGCTGTTGGTGGTAGGGAACCCCAACTCTGTAAAGAGCGTGGGCGCACCCCTAGGTCCCCTACCGCAGCGGCAGCAAACGCTTGTTGAAGTCGGTGAGCGCATGTTGGGAAACGGAAAACGCAAGGCAGGTTCGTCGCCAATTGCCAGAAGAGACAGCCCCCCTTGGGGAGAAAGGCCAAGACGTGGCCGAAAAGGATATCCAGCCGGGCCGCAACCTCTAACGTGTTAAGGGGTTTTCTAACTGGGATTTCAACCAGCATTCACAGGATTCTCAACCTGTTACCCTTAACCCGGCTCTGAGCAGAAGCTGACCCCTTGTAGTTGCACCGAGCACGACATTGGACGTGTCGCAGGCCCCCCCCCTGCTGAAGGGGGGAGGCACAGAAGGACTCGGTGAGGGGCACATCCCTAAGCCTAACTACCTAGAAAGGGGCTGGAAAAGGCGGTCAGTAGTGACCAACAGTGTGGGATTTGGTGATAGGTTAGAAAGCAAGCTTGCCCCCCGGTTATAGCGGATAAATATGTTCCTTCTGCATACTCCGTTTTGAGGTCGTCATCTTTGAGGCAGCTTTCACGTGTGAGACCCAGCGTGGGCATTTCTCAGGTGCGCCAGCTGCGGTGCACTGCAAACGGCACAGTCCACCGCAGCTCCTCGGGAACCCACGCTTGGGTCCCCGCCACTATCGTGGCTGCCTCATTGACTCCTAATTCAAAACATCGTTCGCTTCAGGTCAATTATTCCTCCCGATCCTCTACCATCTCCAGGCTTGTGTTACGTATATCAAGGTACGAGACCAGAAAGTTGGCCATGTCACGCCAAAAACAAGGGTAAAGTAGCCCCGGGCTGGGGTTCATAAACGCCCGCATCTTCGCATCCAAGCCTTTATCGTCCCCAGGGACGCTCAGGAAAAGGGTGTGGAACTGTACGCGTGTCTCCGTATACGCTGGACACTCAAAAATCACGTGTGCCTCATCCTCCCGCATGCCACAAAGGCGACAGAGCCTCTGGCTGCGTGGCTCTGCCTGCGCCGTGTGGCGCCCCTTCTCTATCTGCAGTTCATGCAGCCCCATTCTAAAGCGTGCGAGTGTCGTGATCTGGGCGGCGCTGTTCAGCCCCGTCCAGAGCATTGGTGCGCCGCCACAGTCGTCTGCCATCCACCGCAAGTAAGTAAGCATCTTGAAGCGGTGTGACCATGAGTCAGGCACTGAGCGGACGACGCTGAGCTGGTTGGCGTCCTCTGGCAGCTCTGGTGTGCTGGTCTCTGATGCCAGCCAACCTGCCGCTGCTGTCTCTAGCAGGCGGGCGATGCCCCCCGCCTCCTGGCCCCACACCAGCGTGTGCCCCACTGTGCTGAGGCACTCGCTCAGCTGTGCCACCCAGCTCTCTCGCACGCCACCCGCCGCTAGCTCCCAGCTCTCCCGCATTGCCGCCTTCAGCAGATCGCCATCCGGCCGCCGTAGCGCTTTCGCCCAGAAGCGCGCCGCCTGCCGCAGCCAGTCGGTCGACAGCGGTCGCCAGCCCACCTCCGTCGCCAGCAGCGATAGCTGTTGCCCACACCTGCGAATACGGAGGGCCTCGCGCACAGATTGCAAGTGCAGGGCTTCCATGGCGCGCCACTTGCGGCGCGCCGCCTTGGAGGGGCCCCCGTCCCCTCCAGCCAACCCCCACTTGTCGGCTGCCCCCGAGAAGATCCCCTGTACCCCCATGCCCGCCCCCGCCATCAACCCTGGGCCCCAGATCTCGCACCCGTAGTTAATTACAGGTCGCACCAGTGCGTTGAACAGGTGCGCCTTGACTCCCACGTTGTGGAGGCCCATGGCATCGTATCTGCGCGCTAGGGCGAAGCGTGCACGCTGGCCCGCCCCTGCCTCTGCTCCAGCCCCGCGCCTAATGCCCGACGGCTCCCAAAAAGCATGCCCAAATATTTAAACTCGTGATTGATGGGCAGGTCCATACCAGCGTACTTCAGGGTCACCCTTCCCCTGGCGCTCGTGACCGGGCAGTACTGGTCGTTAAACACCACCCCCTCAGATTTGCGGACATTGACAGTGAGAGCGTGCGTCCTGCAAAAAACGTGAAGTGCATCTAGCAAGCGCTGGAGCGCCTCCGGCGTCTCTGCCATGAGCACGAGGTCATCTGCATACAAGAGTAACCGTAGGAGCCGCCTGTTTGCTCCTGTCCCTAGGGGGACCCCGACCTCTGGCATCTGTGCGTCAAGCTCCCCTTCTAGTGAGTCGATAAACAGCCCAAACAAAAGCGGCGACATTGGGTCGCCCTGCATGACCCCCTGGCGTGTGGTGAAGCCTGGTCCCACCGTGCCGTCTATGCGCACGCACATGCCAGCCCCATCGTACAGTGATGTCAGGGCTGCTAAAAACGCCCCCCCCACCCCCAGGCTCTTAAGGCACTCCCACATGAGCTGCCGATGCACGCAGTCGTATGCCTTTCTAAAGTCGATGAAGGCAGTATACAGCGGTTTTCGCTCATGGCTGCGCCTCTCAATCATGTGCTGTAGGATGAAGGCATTGTCAGGGGTCCCCCGCCCCTTCCGGAACCCTGCCTGCCCGGCGGCTCTATGGCCGCCCTTCTCAGCAAGGTCGTCTAGTCTACGGAGTAGCACCAGCCTCGACAACGACATCGAACAAACGTGCAACCTTATCCAAACCAACTGCCAGGCTGAGCTGCTATCCATGCGTCGCATGTACCGCAAGCACGTCGAAATGGCAATGGCTTGTACAAATGATGCGGGTGTGGTCTTGCCCTTTGAAATGCACCCGATCAAGGAGCATCTATTCCATTTGGAGACGTATTCTACACTTCGTGACAACATTGCAGATTTCATTGCTCTCGCTTCGGCACAAAAAAAGCAGTACCAGGAACTCCTGAAGAAACAGTTCGAACACAGCGCCCTGTTTGATGCAGATGTACACCCTCGCCGTGGATCTGGTCCGCACGTTTGAAAACGGCGACAACTCCGACCGAGCCACGGCGAGCATCCTGACACAGATGGAACGCCTGTGCCAGCGGACTTGGCCGCAGTCCTTCACAGACACGCCCGCCCCGGAAAAAAACAGTTACTCAGAAGCAGGCGGCGTTGCAACTGAACACGAAATACGCGCGCTTGAAGAAGGACCAGCCGCCGACGCGGCCGCCAACGCAGCCGCTGACGTAGCCGCCGACGCAGCCGCCGACGCAACCGCCGACGCAGCCGCAGCCGCAGCCGGGGACGACGGATGCTTTAAAACAGAAGGAAAAAGGCGCTTGAAACTGTTGAGAGGGCGGAGCAACGGATTGAAGCAGTCCGTGAAAGGTATCGTGAGCGTAGATATGAGGCTGCAGAACGTGAAAGAACGCCTAGCGCGAAGAAGGCTGATTATGATGCGTACCTGGCCCAGCTGGCTCAGGCTGAAAATTTGCAACGAGGGGCGAACACTAACCTAAAGCTAACAAAGGCTCTGCTCGCGGCTCACGCTAGCGACGACTATGCGAAGGCGGACCACGACATGGATTTTTTCGAGAGAAAGTATGAGAAGGAACAGGATGTCGCGAACATCAAAAAAAGTACGACAAAGCTGAGAAAACAGGGAAAACCAGCGTTCTTAAGGAACTAGACCTGCGAAAAACAGCTTTGTTGGCGCTCGAGCCGTTCCAGCTTGAGGAGCAAGTCAACGAAACGGCCGCCGCGGTGATTGTAGCGACTGAAAAGGATGAAGAGGCCACACGCTCGGTCGCCACGAGCCAACGACTGGAAGCGGAGGCGGCCGCGATTGCTCGCGCGGACGCGAAAGCGGCCGTTGCCAACTCGTCCGCGGGAGACGATAAATGGGCGAATATACTGGCGAAGAACGTGGAGCTGAATCCGACAGCGGACCAAACACCAAACAAAGCGCAGCAGCCGCTTTCGGCAGCGGATTGGAAAGTGCAAATGGCGGCGAATGCAGTTGCAAAAGCAAACGCGGAATCAACCGTAACGGCAGCTAAAAAAGTTGAAGCGGCAACGTGGCAAGATGCAGAGAAAGCGGATGCCAAAGTGAAATGGCAATCGCGCGAGGTGGCAACAGTGAGGCGGGAAGCGGCAGTGTTGAAAGTCACGGAAGCCGACGCAATCTCGGCGGAGGAGATCGCCAACGCCGCCCTCGATGCACAGGGCGTTCCCGACGACATCCCAGGGCACGAGGCTCGCGGCTGGGAGCTAAAGGATGTAAAGGATGTCGTTAGTTTTAAGAAAGTGTTGTATAAAGTTGAACAGGCTGAAAAGGCAGCAAGGACAAAGTCGGCAGCGGTAGCGGCAGCGGCAACGCCCGACGACAGCGGCGCTGCCACGGGAGCGAGTGGGAAGCTACAAGCTCCGACTGCTCCGGTGGAGGGAGTGGCGCTGGGAGTGCCGGTTCAAGTGGTGGAGGGAGTGCCAATTCCAGTGCAGGAGCAAGAGGGAGGAGGGCCAACTTACATGCACGGGGAAACAGAAGCAGCTAGCGTCAACGCAGTGGCAGCGCTGACAGCGCAGGGAGCACTGGAAAAAGCTGGAAATGCACTGAAGGTCGAGGTCAATGATGCGGCGAACAAGGCATCGACTGGTAGCCCTATTGCCATTGAAACAAAACTGAGTCCTACGGAGGCAGCCACTAAAGTAAAGGTCAGCGAAGTGGTAACCTTGGATAAGCGCAACAGGGCGGCTGCGGCGCGGGCCAGTTTTAACGCCGCGTCAATAAAAGCAGCCGATTCGGCTCGCAACTTTGACAAAGCGCTCCGATTGTCAGAATCAAATGCAGCAACAACATTCAACCCGGCCGATGAAACGGATTGGAGTGCCATCGAGGTCAAGGCCAAAATATAAAAAAAACGCAGCAGAGGCTCTAGCGACGACAGCGCAAAAGGGAGATGGAGGTTGCGAGTGAACATGAAATGGCGGCGAATGCATCGTTAGCGGATGCGGAAATAGCTTTGTTAGAAGCAAAACTAATCAAACTTAAAGCTGACGCTGATGCAGCCTCAGCCTCAGCGGCCGCGGCAGACACACCTGCAGCAAAAGCAGATGCTGCTAAGGCTGTTGCTGATGCCGTTGCTGCTGCTGTTGCCAGTGCTAAAATAACAGCGACTTATAAGGTAAACGCATACTTTCGAGCGGTTCTTCTTAGAGCAAATGCTGCAGAACTTGAACGGAGAACTGCCGAAGTGAAATCAGTCAAGGCACTTGAGGCATTTAATCAGGCAAAGGTGACAGCCGAAAAGGCAACAGCAGCAGCAACAGCGGCAAGGGCAGCAGCAGGATCAGCAACAGCAGCATCAACAACAGCGACCGAAGCACTAGCCGGTATTATTGAGGATATAGCGCGTCAAGCGGCACGTCAAGCGGCGCGTCAAACATGGAAGGAAATAGAAGCGGTTCCGCTGAAAACTGTTGCCGACATACCTCCAAAATCAAGCTCACCCCAAGGTGTTGCAGCAAATCTGCAAGCTTTTAAAACAGCTCGGGCATCGGCGGCGGTCGCGATGCAGCGTGCGGCGACAGCGTCGGTAAATTTGACAGCCGCTAAAGCCGCCGCCGCTGCAGCGAAAGATCGTCTGGATTTATTTCAATGGCGAGAAAGACAAAGAGGCATCATTGCGAAAGAATATGCAGACAAACACCCCGGATGTCGAGGAGTTTCGACTGGTTACAACACTAAAAAACCCAGCCCTATCGGATGATGCCAGAAAAGCGCTGAAAGCCGAGTTACAAGGTGTGACGGAGGAGGTGATGAAACAAAAGGCGATAACGGTGGCGGTGAAACGTGTTGAAGATCAAAGAAAAAGGTGGCTGGCGAAAACGAGTGGGGGGGTGATGAGGAGGCCGATAAACCCCCCGCGGCGGCGCCCGATAACCCCCCCGCGGGGGCACCTGCTAACACCCCCGCGGCGGCGCCCGATAAACCCCCCGCGGCGGCGCCCAATAACCCCCCCGGGGCGGCGCCCGACAAACCCCCCACGGCGGCGCCCGCTAACACCCCCGCGGCGGCGCCCGATAAAACCCCCGCGGCGGCGCCCGCTACCCCCCCCGGGGCGGCGCCCGCTAACCCCCCCGCGGTGGCGCCCGCTAACCCCCCCGCGGCGGCGCCCGATAAAACCCCTGTGGCGGCCGCGGCCGCGCCCGATAAAAACCCCCGCAGCGGCCGCTACCCCCCCCCGCGTTGGCGGCATCCCAGGCAACAGTAGCTCCTGCTGTTTCTCCTTCTATTGCCCCTGCCACTGCAGGAGAAACAGCAGCAGCCCCTGCTAATGCAGGAGAAACAGCAGTAGCAGCAGCAGGAGCCCTTGCTAATGCAGGAGAAACAGCAGCAGGAGAAACAGCAGCAGCACCGCTATTAGCTAATGCTAATAATGCTCCTGCTAATGCTGTTGCCGCTAATGCTGCCCCTGCTCTTGCTGCTGCTGCTGTTGCTAATGCTCATGCTGCTGCTGATAATGGTTTAGGTGTTGCTGCCCCCGGCGTAGGAGGACAGCTGAAGATATGTGGTTTTTGGGGGCGCTCGTGTGATAATGCTGATGCTGCTGATGCCGCTGCTACGGCGACACCGACGGCAGCGGCACAGACAGCGCCTGGAGCGACGCCTGGAGCGACGCCTGGAGCGGCGCCTGGAGCGACGCCTGGAGCCTCGAAGGCACCGGCGGCGCAGAGATCGACAGCGCCTGGAGCGTCGCCTGGAGCACCAAAGGCATCCGCTGTTCCCGGTGCCGTGGGTGCTGCCGTGGAGCTTGACATCGACCCCGACGTTACAGATAAGTTGGCCGACGTTGAAAAGTCCATTTCGCTGTTGCAGTCCAACGTGCGAAAGGGGTCTTCCGAGCTCAAGCGCCAGCTGGCATTGGCTTACACGTCTACCACGAGCAAAATCAGCAAGATATCGGTGTACGGACTCGGTCACGCACTTCCACGTATCAACTTTCTAAAGCAGAACATCGAGAAGATGGTTTACCGCTACCTCGACATCCCAACGAGCGCGGCCGGCAAGTTGGCGTTGCACGGCAAGGAGTCCAAGTACAAGCACCGGCAAGTCACGATAGACGCCGCCACGCTCCGCAATGTCGGCGCGCGGTCGTGCCCCCGATAGCCCACGCGTCTCACGCCGAGCGGCATGGCGCACTGCCCGCCCCCCATGCACCCGCCGCGCCGAGTTGGTTCGTCGTAGTAGGGGCAGTCCGTGTCGTGCTCGCAAGGAGAGTCCCACACCGCGCGTGCCGCAGAGGGACCGTACTGCGTCGCGTCTGCCACGTCCCACGTTGCCAGACACTGTTGCATCGTCGGCACCTGCGCACTCGACGAACACCTCGCCTTTGGGTTCAACCACTCGCGCACCAAGGGGGCGCTGTCGATATCGTCGAGCGACACGATGGCTTCGACGATTACTTTGGACGACGACAGCGCATGCCGGACACGCGAGACACGCGCTCGAATACCCTCGGGGATGCCCTGGGGCCTCGGTCCGCGCCACACGACGAGGTCGCCCACGACGAGGTGAGCGACTGGTCCATTGATCGTGTCGACGATGTTGGTCGCGGCCGACACAAACCGCCAGTGCCACTTGCGTTTCGGGTCGCTGTCCGGCTCGACGACCTCGACACTGATGACGATCGGCGACTGTAATATGGGCGCCGCGGATTCGGGTTCGAACCCCACAACCATAAAGTCCCTGTCTTCGCGGGCGTCGAGTTGATGACGCAGCAACACGCGGTCGCCGAACATCAGTGTCACGCCCTCCAGCACGCGGTGGGCCGCAGCGAGCGTGACCTGGCGGACAGCCCGCGTCGAGTCTCGAAGACCACGGGGGTACGCCAGGCGAGACACTGCGACGCGGTAGGTAGGTACCAGGCTCGCTCGTTTGTCGCTGACCGTGGCCGTGAACCCCTCTGCGTGGTGCTTCGCGGGGACAGGCGCTCATGCGGACGGGCCATCTTCCATCCATTTCAACGACAGAGTCGAGCTCATGCGACCAACTGCGTCACGCGTGCGGTCATACACCGTCATCGCAGGAGCAGCGGCGGCATCCGCAAGCTTGACCACCAGCGCGCACTCTGCGAGCATACCGCCGGAATCCTCGCTCGTTTGAAACATGCGCGACACAATCTCGTCCAGCACCGACATGTAGGCGGACGGCATGGCTGTAGAGGGGTGGGGTTTGCGGAGGACCAGCAGGGGCGGCGAGTACATGAGGATGGCCGTTCGGACCTTGTCGTCCGCGTCGCGCATCAACATGCGGTCTGGCCGGAGAAATGGGGCGATGGTGTCGAGGGCCACCGGCGTGCCAACCACCCGCTCGTCGAAGTAGGTGACCAGCCGAGGCGCGAGATCCTTGGTCGAGTACTCGACGCCAGATGAGCGCAGGATCGACTGCGCCGTCACGCTTTCTTGCCTCGGAATGTCGGTGAACAACACGACAATGTCGGTCACGTCAACCATCGGTTCGACGCGGTCTCCGACGACGAGCGTGGCCTTTGTCTTTTCGGCCCTGAGAAAAGTGCTTCGAGAGCCGCGCGGCGCAACGGCCGTCACCCACGCGGCGTTTACCAGTCCGCGGAACTTCTCAACGTCCGCATCCAGTGGAATGATGAAGCGCAGCCGCCGCTGAGAGGTGATCAAGGACGCAAAGGTCAGACGCTTCACCAGAGTCATCATCGAGGGCGGTGGGAAGTATCGCATACAATAGCAAGTACTTTCGGTCAATGCCGCCCATCACAGGAGATATGACAATCCTGTCGTCTCCTGCCACCCCAAACTCTGCAAAATCTAGAATCCCCAAATAGAACCCGGATCGGAGGCCGCCCACAACAACCGATACAGAAGCACCGCCCGATCGGGCCACTAGTGGCGCATCATCATCACTAGTGGCGCAATGGCGCTGGCTAGATGCTGAGGCAACATCTGCACGGCGCGCTCGCTAGAAACGACCAGTGGCAGGGATGGCACACTGTTATCTGTGATGTGGGTGATGTTCTCAATGAATTCGTCGCGTGCCTTATGTATGAGGCAAACGATCGCGGGTATCAACACGAGGAGCATGGAGACCAACAGAATTGCTGACACGGCTAATAGGGACGGGGAGCACGTGTCGATGCTGACAATGCGTCGACTTCTGGCGTTTCGCTTCGACATTGCATCGACAAGCTTTCCGTATACTTAGGGTTACAAAAATGGTCACCGACAGAAAGTACACACTTTCGCAAAGGTATAAAACACCAACCTTTCCCCATTCTATCTCAATCTCAACGGCAATGTCGGATGATGGTGGCGACGATGCACACGGCAACCGCGTCGACGACGATATCAACTTGTTTTCGAGCCGGGGCGCCAGCAGCGACCAGGCAGGCAAGCGCAAGAAGAAGCGTGGCCGTCAGCTGGACTTGAACACACATATCTGCAAAGTCGACGAGATGGTACGAAAGGTCAGCTTTCACTTCTTCTACTGCACCATGTCGATGGCAAGGAAACTCGCGATGCTGGTCGGCATGAAAATTGTGCTGTCGTTCCTCGTCACTTCTATGGCACTATTGCAAGACGTCCTGGCGATCGTGAGCGACCTGTCGGACACAGTCGACGCAGCTTGCCTTGAGAAGATCGTGGAAGAGCTTCACCGCTACATCGACATCGAGAACGAGGGCATCTACGGGGAGAACAGCATTTATGGGTTCTTTATTCGAATCATCATCGTATTCATTACGTCGACCGCCAGCAAACCGGGGTGGACATGGTCGACACCGCCCATGTCGGGCGGCAGTGGTGACATCGGCAGTGGCAAGATCGGCAGCAGCAGCAGCGGCGGCGACAGCGGCGGCAGCAGCGGCGGCGGCAGCAGAAGCGGCGGCAGCAGCAGCAGCAGCAGCAGCGGCGTTGTGTACATCTCCATGTCTCTTGATAAGAAGAGCTTGATAGACGTTTTTGAAAACGTCGACACAAGAAAGTCAAGGTTGTAGTGTCTGAGGAGGCAGAACCTTCTATTTCTGGTGAGCCACAACAAAAAGTTCTCAGCAGCTCTACTATTGCACGCATGCGAAAAATAGCCAATGGCTTTCGAGTGTGCACGGAACTTGAGTGGTCAATGCTCCTGATGACTGAGATTGCCAAGCGCAAAGACAAGTTTGTAGCATTGTCGTTGTTTGTCAACAGGAAAACGTCGAGCAACGCGAAAATATTAGATGTTGGTGCATGTCGGAATGATGATCAAATCAAAACACAAATGTACAACCTTCTGAACCACGTCGACCACACAGATGCCAACAACCATTTCGCAACCCACATAATCAACCTATTCAACTCTGACTTCTCGAAATGCGCTTGGTGACGCAAAACATTTTCTGGTATCTGTGTAAATTACCACATATGCGCTGGGACGACTTTGTTGCCAAAACGACGTCTGAGGTTGTTTTAGACGACGACATTGTAACTGCTCCTGCTCCTGCTCCTGCTCCTGCTCCTGCTCCTGCTCCTGCTCCTGCTCCTGCTCCTGCTCCTGCTCCTGCTCCTGCTCCTGCTCCTGCTAGCTCCTGCTCCTGCTCCTGCTCCTGCTCCTGCTCCTGCTCCTGCTCCTGCTCCTGCTCCTGCTCCTGCTCCTGCTCCTGCTCCTGCTCCTGCAGCTGCTGCTCCTGCAGCTCCTGCTCGTGCAGCTGCTGCTCCTGCGACTTAAATGCAGAGACGGTCTTCACTTCACCACCAGTCAGCGCAAACGTGGGCAGATTCGCGTCAAAATCTGCTGGCAAAATCATCACTTCTGTCTTGGCGGCGTTGATTTGCATGCCAAAGCTAGAGGACACTTTGTCAAGGATTTTCAGCATAAGCGCCAACTGAGCTGGGTCATGCGAGAACAAACATAAATCGTCGGCATACATCAGCATTACTATGCGCTCAACCGACTACGACAACACAGAGCCGCCGGCTCGGGTCACGACTGACACGCCAGCCCCCTCTGGCATCATGTCTAGCGCCTTTTTCACTATGTGGTCAATAAAAACATTGAACAACACAGGAGCAATGACGCACCCCTGTCGCACACCAGACGACACGGGGAATTCGTGCCCGATTTTCCCAGCCAGCCGCACGGCAGCTGCGGTGTTGGTGTGAAGATCCTCCAACAGATCAATAATGTGCGGATGAACACTATATAATCTAAGGACTCTCCACAGTGCCGCACGGTTTATGCAATCGTAAGCTTTAGAATAGTCGACAAATGCCACAGCCATGCATTGTTTGTACTCGGCATGTGCCGCGCTCAGCGAGCGCAGAGTAAAAATCGCACCAACAGTGCCTCTGCTTTTTCTGAAACCACATTGAGCCTCATGCAACTGACCATCAACCTGCGTGGAGACGCGGTGCAGAAGTATGGCAGCGTACACTTTCCCGGCAATAACCCTAAACCCTAAACCCTAAACCGGTGTGTAACTCGCATCATTCGGTAGGGATGACATGTCCACCAGAACAGACATTGAGTCATTTTCGGACGCAATCAGTGTACCCATCAGAGCTCTAACAGGTGTAGACTGAACTGAATCAGGGCAACGTAAAAATGACGTCGAAACCGGCGATGACGATTTTGGTCTGGGTGTCGACGTCAATGACCGCTCCGGCTAGGGCCTTGTTACACGGCGGAGCCCATTTCAGATGCGCATCGACCAACAGCGCCTTCATCCGCGTCTTCGTCACGTCGCGTCCGCAGCCGAAGCCACCGAGAACCATCTGACCGGGCGTGATGCGGTTCGTGTCGACGTCGATAACATTGATGTTGGCGACGAGCGATATGTCCCCTCGTGCATCGTATTGCCGTTCGTCGTAGACACACGTATACCCCAGCAAGCGCCCAAACGGACCAGAGATATCGGGCGTCAGATCCGACACCCGTTTGTTGCTGCTGTATTGTCGGATTTTATCAATGTCCTTCATCACCGACTTCGACTTGGCCACATCGGCGTTCACGACAATCGGCTCACTGCGTTCCTTGACGAAAACGAGTCGATGATGCTTCTCCAACATGCCGATTACAGTTACATACAGTTACAGTTACATGGCATTCCAGCTAAGACAACACTAGTCCTAGTGCCACCGCCCTGTGAAGGACGATAGCCACCAGCCGGTTACCTGCCGTCTAGACTACCGCTCCCGCCGGCTAGTTTAGACCCAAACAAGTCCCTGAGGGACATGTCTGGCAAGGAGCGTATAGGAAAGGACCGTCCTCCTCCTGGCCTTTGAGGCCAACCACGCCGGCTGTGCCGACTGGCGGCGCTGAAGCAGAAAAGTCCCCGCCTGGCAAGGTGCATGGTTGTCCAACTCCATGCATGGGGCTCTGCCTGCGCCCCATGCGTCATGCATGGCCAGGTCCCACCCTCCAGGGGGGCCTGGGCAAACAGAGTCGTCATGGCAGGCTGCCTGAGGACCAATGCCGACGCCAGTCACCGGTCGACGAGTGCCCCCGCGGGTGAGCGCAATGACAAACGCTGCGATGGTGAAGCGGATAAACTCTGTTGTTGCCTCGGCGGTCACCACCGCTGAAGCCCTGATGGTAGCTCGCCCCCACGAGCAGCCATCTTGACCGATGTCCAGCATGCATTGACGGGCGCCAGCTCCTCCGCTCGTCGATCAACTCGTCGAGATCGGTGCCGCATGGCGTCCTGCATGCGAGGAGGATAAGGGCCGTCTCCCAGCACGGGTCGCGGCAGCGCCGCGGCTACTCGCCAAGCCATGACAGCGCCGGGCAAGCCGCTCCTGTAGTTTCCACCGAGGGACAGTCTAGCAGGAGCCAGGCCAGTCGTATTTTATCCCGCTCGTCAGCGGCACGGAGATCCTAGTCACCAGCAGCGCCGCATTGCTGGGTCCAGGGCTCGGCGACGAGAACGCGCCTCCGTTAATCGAGCCCCAAACATGCTGATGAACGGCTTAATTAAACCGTTAGGACGAACATAATAAAAATGTCCATCTAAACGTGCTGCGCGTCGAGCTCCCGCACACACCAGCGCCGCGTTGACTGCATCCGTCAGTGCGGCGACTCTGGTCTGCGTGTCTTTCCGATTGCCCAAACCTTTGAGGATCTCAGTTGAAAACAATTGCAGGTCTTCCATGTTCTTGTACATATATTACACACGTTCAAAAGATGTCCCCAACTAGCAACGTAATTGTGCACACTAGGGTGCACTCATCTCAACCCCTGAACGCCGTTGGTGCGGGTTGCGGTGCGTGGCTGCGTGGCAACGTCTCAGTGTTCGTTGGCCCCGGGCCTGGTGGCAAAGCTTGTCTCAATGGAGGCAAGGGTTTTGTCCTCCCACGCCTTCCATTCCGCCTGCATCTTCTCGTCCACCTGCACCAGCGCCTCCAGCCGCACCAGCGCATCCTCTGCTTTCTTCTTGTCAAGCTCCGCCTCCACCCACGCCGCCTGGGTCTTTACCTGCATCTTGCATGACCTGCGTGTTCTTCCGCGCGAGCACAGCCGCCCTCTCTGCCTTCTCTACGTTCGTCTTCGCGGCAGTCACCGACTTCGCTGCCTCCTCCGCCGGTCCCCTCTTGCCCTCCTCCGCTGGCACTGCCGTGCTCACCGCCTTCTCCGCACTCTCGATTTTCGCCTAGATGTCCGCCTTGGTGGCGGCGAGGGCGACCGACTCCTGTTTAGCGTAGGCAGCGATGCTGGCCTTGACCTCGTTCATGGCCTTGGCCGCGTCGCTTCGACGCGCCAGCTTGTGTGCCGCAGAGCCTCCTGGCGCTGCCGCCTCTGCCGCAGAGCCTTCTGGCGCTGCCGCCTCTGCCGCAGGGCCTCCTGGCGCTGCCGCCTCTGCCGCAGCCTCTGCCGCCTGTGGCGCCGCTGCCTCTGCCGCCTCTGCTGCCGCCGCAGGGCCTAATGGCGTTGCCGCCAATGCCGCCTCTGTTGCCGCTGCCACCGCTGCCGCTGCCACCGCTGCCGCCTCTGCCTCTGCCGCTTCCGCCGCTGGCGCTGCCGCCGCTGTCGCTTCCGCCTGTGCCGCCTGTGCCGCCGCTGCCTCTCCCGCCTCTGCTGCCGCCGCAGGGCCTAATGGCGTTGCCGCCGCTGCCGCTTCCGCCGCTGGCGCTGCCGCCGCTGGCGCTGCCGCCGCTGGCGCTGCCGCCGCTGGCGCTGCCGCCGCTGCCGCTTCCGCCGCTGCCTCCTGCTGCGCCTTGGTGACGGCGAGGGCGTTGGCGGCAGAGCCAGCGGCGGCAGCGATAGTGGCCTTGGCAGCGTCGCGTCGAGGCGCCAGCTTCTGTGCCGCAGAGCCTCCTGCGGCGGCAGCAGCGGCGGCAGAGGCGGCAGCGCCAGGAGGCTCTGCGGCACAGGCGGCAGCGGCGGCAGAGGCGGAGCTCGTGGCAGCTGCCTCTGCCGCAGAGCCTCCTGGCACTGCCGCCTCTGCCGCAGAGCCTGCTGCCAGCAGTTCCAGCGCATCAGCAGCAATTTCAGTGCTCGTGGTGCTCGCGTGCGAGCACGCTGGTGCGGTCTGCTGCGCCACCTTTTTCTGCGCATTCGACCGCGGCGGCCCGCGACCAGTACGCGTGCGCTTGCGGTTGCCAGAGCCGCCGCCGCCGCCGTCCCCGTCCTTGCTGCAACCAGCACCACCGCCATCGCCGCCGTCCCCGTCCTTGCTGCAACCAGCACCACCGTCATCGCCGCCGTCCCCGTCCTTGCTGCAACCCGCACCACCGCCATCGCCGCCGCCGCCGTCGCCGCGAACAGTGCGCTGGCGCTTGCCACAGCCGTCATCCCCGTCTTTGCTGCAACCAGCACCACCGCCATTGCCGCCGCCGCCGCCGCCCGCCTCCATGTCGACCCGCGTGCGCCCGCGCCCTGCCTGGTTGGCGCTCGTGCCCGCGCCCGTGACGGACACGTCCCTGAGCTGGATCACGTCCGCCCACTTTTCCTATGAGAGGGGTGGGTTGGGGATTCAGAGGGTACGAGTGCAGGGTTGAGGTTCAGGGTGAAGGGTTCAAAGCAGCTCCACCGTTGCTGTGTGGTGTGGGTGGGGGATTATTATCGCCAAGGCTCAGCGTCACTACGGTAGGACACGCCACCCACCCTCGGGCCGCCGCCGCACCGTTTGGATTTTTGATGTGAGCTTGTTACGACACGAATGTGTGGCTATACGAGGCTCGCCTCCCTCCACCCTCTGACACAGCAGTGTCCTACGGGCTAGTGGGCTGCGACCCATAGCTTCCCGGTACCTTCCAGTGTGCGCTTCCATGCGCACCTTCTGAGCAGATGCCGAGCATCTTCTGCATGCAGCTTCCGCGTGTAGCTTCTAGGAAGCTGCACCCACTTTGAGTAGAAAACGTTGAGCCGTCTGCGCCTCTCGAGTCACTAACCACCTACAGTTGTAAACTACACGTGGACCCAATTCAACCTTCTCGCCTATCCTACAGCAAGCCGACTCCGGCCCAGCCTCGTCTCTACTACCGCGTTCCTCTAAGCACCACTGTCGTCTACCGCCGCCTGCCACGCTTGCCACGCTTGCCTACGCCTGCCTCGTCTTGCTGTGTCGCCACCTCCTTCCCCCCGCGTTCCGCCGCCGCCGTCTCCCCGCGTGCCGCCGCCGCCATTCCCCCCAGCCAGTGAGTGGCATTAGGAGTGACTCCCACTCACTAGCGAACACTAGATAAGAGCTATCTCTAGGGCGCAGAGTCGGCGCGACTCCGCGGCCCCGGCCATAGCCCCTGTCCTGTGTCACCTGGTTTCAGTGCAAGTAAGCGCTGCGTTCTATCCGTAGCGCCCTCGCGAAGCATTACCTAGCGGACCTAGTGCGTAGCTGACGCAAGGCCACCTTCGCCCTACCCCCTCAGTAGCGGCTGACCTCCTCAAGGAGCTCGGTTACAACAGCTGAGGAGGACGCGCCCAGTGCACCCCGAAAGCCCTAGTTTCCCTTGCAGCCAACAGTGGTCCCAATAACAGTGGTCCTAGACAACCACAGTTGTACATCCCAGCACCGCCACCGCCACCGCCCTACCAGCCGTGCCGGCAGCTCCGCGGTGCGTGAGCACATCGAGTATCACCTGTGAATTCCTGAAATCAGCGGTGACTACTCAAGAAAAGCTCGAGGACCAACTCCTAGCTGCACTCCGGGCAGCCCAAGGGGCACTTTCTGTTATCCAACAGTACTTGCAAGACAAGGTCTGTGATCACCGCTCTAAGCCTACAAGAAGGGACTTTAGCGATTACCAGCATCCCGTGAACCAAACCACTTGTGACGACTGTGATAAGCGCGTGTCGCCGTAGTCTTTAAAGCAAAATTTTCAGTTCAGGAGTTTCAAGAATTTTACAACTGGAACATCAAAGCCGTTTGCTATGGACCCCGAGGTCGACGTCCAACAGCAAATGCAACAGGTCATAGAGCAGCAGCATGCTCAGATGACGCAGCAGCAGGCCCAAATGCAACAGCAACAAGTGCAGATGGAGCAGCTGCATAACCATGCTAACCAATGGCAAGCAGAGGCTGCCCAGGCTCACGCTGCTGCCGCAGCCGCCGCCGCAGCCGCTGCCTTCGCTCAGGATGTTCCCCCCGCCGCCGCACCACATGCACATGAGGGACTGCCGCATGGGTACCGACCTGAGGGGCCACCTAAATACCATGGTCAAACGGGTGAGGACGTAGAGGCCTGGCTGTTCCAGATCAAGGAAGCTAATCGACTCTTCCCGATCGCAGATGAGCAGCAGCGCATTCGCTATGTAGCCCTAGCTCTTTGAGATACAGCTTCTCGCTGGTATGCTGCCATGCAAATGTCACATCCACCCCAGATCACGGATTGGCAGTCGTTACTGTCGAAACTACGCCAGCAGTTCGTGCACTTAGACCAGAAGTGGGTGGCGTGCAATCAACGGCACGCCCTCCGCCAGACTGGTAGTGGGCGCGACTACTCGGTCAAGTTCAGAAACCTACAGATCTTGATCCCGGACATGTCAGTGGCAGATGCACTGGACAGGTACATCCGAGGACTCAAGGACTTTACGTTCAAGGTGTGGCGCAAGAAGTTCGACACACTTGAGGAGGCAATGCTGTACGCTGAGGAGCGGGATCTGGAAGTCCAACAGAAACAAGTGCTAACCAAAGGTAGCCACGACTTTGGACGGGAAGCCACATATACGCCCTTCGACCGCGACAAACCGCGCGAAAGGCTAAGCGACTTCCAGCCAGCTCCACGCACTCCCTCAACCACGGCAGGAACTAAGTAGCTTCCACCTGGAAGGGCCCACGCCTATGGAGTTGGGTATGCTGATGAACAACCCACCCCACATGAATGAAATCGAGAGAGCTCGGCACATTCAGATGGACCTGTGCTTCACTTGTCACAAGCCAGGCCATCAATCAAACGGCTGTCCGTTGAAGCCGGGAAAAGGGTACCACTGGAGCTAGTCACTCTGGCAGAACCAATAGGAGATACCGAGAGAGGTGGAGATGAGGGTCCTGCCCCGGTATGCTCAACGCTGACGTTTTCGTCCCAGGCAGACGAAGAAATGTTGCAGCAAACCACAGTCAATACTAGGCTGTTGGTTCTTACAGGCAACCTGAACGTAAGAGGGTGTCAGTGTCAGTGGACTCAGGAGCAAGCACTCGGTGAATTACTGAGCGCTTAGCTAATGAGTTGTCACTCGCACTCACGGAGAAGAAGAGAAGGGATCGTGTGAGTCTGGCGAATGGGCGATACTGGAAAGTACCCATTACGTCACCACGATCTACTCCATCGGGACCCTCAGTGAGAAGGAACCCTTCCACATCCTAGCCCTTGCACGCATGACCTGATCCTAGGGAGACAGTGGTTGGACAGGCTCAATCCAGATGTGGCCACATCCATGGATTGGCCTCACAACCGCATACGGTTAAACCAAGGATGTAAACGCTATTAGTTGATAGCGCGGGCGAGCAAATAGGCCAATCGCGATAACAACACTTTTCACATGCTGTCCGCCGTCAATTTTATTCAAGAGGTGGAGGGCAACGATGAAGTGTTGTTGGTGATGCTACGCCATGGATCCACGGGTGAGGTCGCTCAAGCCAAGACCAAGACCCCAAGCAGGAAAGAGTCAGCAAACTGCTTTCCTGAATTCCAGGGACAACTCAAGGCGCTGTTGAAAGCGTATGAGGATGTTGTCCCCACGGACCCTGATTTCTCTGGAATTTGAAATCAAAACGATACCTCATGAGAAGATACCAAGCAAGACGGTATACAAGATGGGCCCTATTGAGCAAGAGGAGCTGAGGAAGCAGCTGGATGAGCTAATAGCGCGAGGATTCATACGACCTAGTCGGTCGACATATGGATCGCCAGCTCTCTTAGGAAAATAGAAGAGTGGGCAGTTGAGGATGCGCATTGACTACCGCGCATCCCTGACATACAATGTACGGTTTAATCAATTCAAGGGAGATCGCTACTTCTTGGAGGTGATTTGAAACCGACATCTTACCAAGTGAGGGTCGCTGAGGAATCTGAGGAGAGCAGGGACTCACTAGGTGGTCTTTGAACGTGGAATTGCGTGAGTTTTGGGCTGAGTAAAGCGCCGAGCCACTTTTCACGGTTACAGATGGATGTAGTCAAGGAATTCGGGGACATCGTCGTTTTAGTGTGCCTCGGTGACATCTTCATCTACTCAAAGACAGAAGGATCACCTCATGCACGTGCAGATAGGGTTGGCATTGCTTCGAAACACCAACTGTATTCACGGGCACAGAAGTGCGATTGGGGCACAAAAGAAGGTAGACTTCCTGGGGCACATAGTCTCAGAAGAGGTCAGCTATGATATATCAAATATCTCTTCAGTCCAGGACTGGCCAATGCCCAAGACACGCACAGAGGTGCTTGCCTTCAAAGGTTTAGCCAGGTTTGGCAGGGAAGGTTCGTGAAGAACTTCTCAGACAAAGCGGGCCCGGTATCGGCTTTGACAAGCGATAAGGTCCCGTTCGAGTGGGGGGAGAAGGAGCAAGCATCCCAGTTTAGAGAAGCACTCACCACAGCACCCGTGCTGATGTCTCCGAACCTGACCAAAACATACATCATCAGCACAGATGCCTCCGCTTTCGCTGTCGGTGGTATTCTCTCCCAAGTACAAGAAAGACAACCCACGACAAGGAGCTATTGACATCATGGAGGAGTTAAGGAAGTGGCGGTTCCAAATGGACAAGAAACAATAGTGTTTACAGATAATACCGCCACTAAACACATCCTTAACAAAGCCAATGCTGATGGGTCGCCAAAAAGAGCGACTACAATCTGGCCATTCATTCTCTGGAGTGGATCCCCATCCAAGAGGATTTATGGGAAGATATCAAGGACACAGTACGAGGTGATGATAATAATCAGTCACTCGTAACTGAGGTGTCCACTGGAAAGAGATGTGATTACACCGTGATAGACACTCTTCTGTCAAAGAGACATGGTTGGTAATCCCGAGTTAGGAGATCCAGGAGATTTTACTCCACTTGGCCCATGATAGCCCACTAGGAGGACACCTCGGTCGCGACAAAACACTCGAGCGACTTCAGCGAGCCTATTACTGGGCCCGCATGTCGAACGAGGTGTAAGAATATTGTCGCACGTGCCCGAGCTGTCAGCTCAATTAACTGTCACGGCAGAAACAAATTGGTCTGCTGTGCCCTCTGCCCATTCCTGGCAGGCCTTGGATGAGTATTGGCAACGACTTTATCACCAGACTACCGCTCAAAGCAGGGGTTCTCGGTGATAATGGCGGACGTCGATTGGTTGAGCAAATTCCTGGTATTGATTCTCACAGTAGCAACGTTCGACGCTTGCACTGTAGCGGATCTATTCCTAACTCATGTCGTCAAACGATTCGGATTTCCACTCCGTATCGTTAGCGACAGAAACCCCTGGTTCATCAATGCCTTCTGGGAAGGATGGACTGATCTTGCGGGCTTCAACAAAGGATGAGGACGGCAGCACACCCACAGTCGGACGGAGTAACTGAGCAGGGCAATAGGACCATTGGGGTCATGGTCAGGAGTTACATAAACAACCAACCGTCCACGTGGCGTGAATGCGTAATACCGCAATGTGTGCACACCACAACGTGCCACATGGGCAGCTGGTGAAGTAAACCAGGAGCTACTCAGTTGGGTCATGACAGTGACCCCACAGAAGAAGACCTAGAGCCTGACCCAGTTGTAGCCGTGGTCAAGAAACAAAAAGTCAACAGGCCTTGCTAAGGACCCCACCAGTGGCACGGAGGCCACTGATTCAAAGGGGGGGAGCAAGCCTATCAATGCAGGTCCCAGACGCAGCTGACCTGCCGTCGTGGGCGTAAAGGTGTGTTGGGGCATGAACTGCATGGGTGTGTGCCATGCGCATGGGGCGCACGGTACAGCCATGCAGCCATGCACCTGCAGTGAGCCATCCTCGCAGACGTACCTATGTGCAATGTTACTGAGTATGGTGGCAGCTAAACCAGCACACATCGCAACCCACAAGTAGTAAAAAGAACACACACCCACACACACACAGGCGCGCAAGCACACGCACGAGGCGCGGGGCCACCGACCGATCATCGGTACGCCCAAGCGCCCAGCGAGCGAGCTACCTGACTCAGTGAGGCTGTGTTCTCCATGTACAGCACGTACAAACAAAATAGCACAACACAAAACAATCTTGCGTGAACACCCAACAAAATACCGCCAACGGCGTGTTACTGTTTTCCGGTTACTCGCTCGTGTGAGCAGAACCTTTTCTTCCCCAATCTCAGGACTGATCTTCACTCACCATTTGACCAACTTTATCGCTGAGTCGGCCGATTCTTTCAAGGAGGGGTATGTAACACAGCAGTGTCCTACGGGCTAGTGGGCTGCGACCCATAGCTTCCCGGTACCTTCCAGTGTGCGCTTCCATGCGCACCTTCTGAGCAGATGCCGAGCATCTTCTGCATGCAGCTTCCGCGTGTAGCTTCTAGGAAGCTGCACCCACTTTGAGTAGAAAACGTTGAGCCGTCTGCGCCTCTCGAGTCACTAACCACCTACAGTTGTAAACTACACGTGGACCCAATTCAACCTTCTCGCCTATCCTACAGCAAGCCGACTCCGGCCCAGCCTCGTCTCTACTACCGCGTGCCTCTGCGAACCACTGTCATCTACCGCCGCCTGCCACGCTTGCCACGCTTGCCTACGCCTGCCTCGTCTTGCTGTGTCGCCACCTCCTTCCCCCCGCGTTCCGCCGCCGCCGTCTCCCCGCGTGCCGCCGCCGCCATTCCCCCCAGCCAGTGAGTGGCACTAGGAGTGACTCCCACTCACTAGCGAACACTAGATAAGAGCTATCTGCTAGTGAACAGAGTCGGCGCGACTCCGCAGCCCAGGCCATAGCCCGTCCAGTAACACCCTCCCCTGCCTCTCTTGCTTGCTCGCGCTGTCGCATACCGCAGCAGCACTTGTGCCACGTGCGACCAGGAGCCTCCTTAAGCAGCGGGTTACCTACCCTCAACGGTCGAGCAGGCACAAGCCTGGGACATATTGATGCATCAAGAAGCTGCCAAGAAGCTCCGCGAGGACTCCTGCCCTTGCGAGAAACAGCACAACCTCTAAGGAATTGTTTCAAGAAGAGAAGTTGAAGAGAAGTTGACAAGAACGTTGACGTGGCGACGGAACACACAGCCCGCCTGGGTGTCCACCGCGTCCGATTGGCGGTGCACGTGCACCAATGGGTCATTGCAGCGGTTACTCCAGCAGTCGGTGCCCAAGTGTGCTGCGGGCGATGAAAGGGAGATGAAAGGGGCTGTGTCACGGGACGTCACGCAACACTGCCCGTGTCAGGCTAGGTGTTTCTGTCTCGGCGCCTCAAACTGTTTCTTGAATTACAGGCACACGTGACCGCGGAAGTATCGGCTCAGGAATAGCCCCCACCGACCAAAAACAGTGACCCATCAAAAGGCACAAGCAGTTACTGCCCACAACTGGTGTCGGCTAACTGGTGTCGGTGGCTAAACCCTGAACCTAGTACTCAAACGCAAAATCATACAAAAAGGAGAGGAGGAGGAGGAGAAGGAGGAGGAGGGTGGGTGGCAAAGTAGGGCAGGAATAACCCCGAGCCGCAAAAAGGATTGAGAAAAGGAGCGGTCCTAGCGACCCAAGCTGACGGAATGGAAGATAGCTAGGTGCCGAGCACTGCTAAGACTCCGTACACCGCACTATGAAGCTTCAACATGCTACAACATTAACTATGGTTTTCTACCCATTTGGGGGGGGGGTCAATAGAAGACTTCCATATGACGGCAAAGGCAGTGTGCAAACAGATGAGCGTGCACCCACAAGCTTGTGGCCAGCTGCAGCTGCAGCTGCCTCCACGAGTCCTTTGAGCAACACGTGTGCGCTCGGTGTGCCCGCCATCACAATATGATGATGATGGATGTTACAGTCAGGGACACCTCTAAAGGCGTATAAGACCGTGCTCGGCGCGTATGGCCCGAGCACCTTACTGAGATGGCTGGCTGTTGGTGGTAGGGAACCCCAACTCTGTAAAGAGCGTGGGCGCACCCCTAGATCCCCTACCGCAGCGGCAGCAAACGCTTGTTGAAGTCGGTGAGCGCATGTTGGGAAATATACACACCGCGTGAAATCCACAGTCGTTTAACATATTAAATGTCGTAAACGTACAGCACCCTAGGTCGATTCTGCAAGCGCTTTGCCAGCGTCACGCACACGTCAGGAGCACACACGCCCTGTGCCGCCACGCAACTCAACTGCACAGACAAAGCAACGCACACACGCTCAAGTCCATCATCCTTGTGCCCAACGCCCGTGCCGTGGCGTCGCAAATGGACGTGCGCCAAAGGCCAACGCATCGGCAGCAACAGCGCCGCATGCTCAACCCACGCAGTGGCCGCTGCCTCGTGGTCCGCGATGGAGCAGTAGCTCGTTCCAGCAGGCTTCATCTGTTGGGCACGGATAACTTGCGTTGGATCAACGGGAAACATGCGCCGTGCTCGTCGACTCGTGCGCGCCAGCAAAGCTCGGGTCTTCATCCCCACCCTGGCGCTGGTTGTGCCACGGAAGCCGCACACGCACCACGGTTGCGCGGCTGTCGCAGCCCGGTGCCAGTGCCGCTGCCAGTCCAGTGTGCGAAAACAGTGACGTCAGAACCAATTGAACATTCTGCACTGCGTGTCCACGACCTCGGGTCCCGCTGCGGCGGCGGCGGTGGTGCCTGGCGCGGACTGGAGGCGCCGGCGGTGGTTGCTCGCGGCGCCGGTGGCTGGCGGTGACGGCTGCTGCGGCGGTGACGGCTGCTGCTGTGGCGACGGCTGCTGCGGTGGTGACGGCTGCTGCTGTGGCGGTGACGGCTGCTGTGGCGGCGTCGGCGGCTGCTGCGGCGGCGACGGCTGCTGCTGTGGTGGCGTCGGCGGTGGCGGCAGCATGGGTGCCACCTGGTCGTGGTAGCAGACACATGCAGGAAGCCAAGAATACTGTCAGGCAGTGTCGTGTGCGTGCCATGGTTGTGAGAGGAAAACACCGTGGCCGCAGGATGGTCGGGATTGCGGGTGCAAGCCCTTTTGTTGCACGCAGTAACAGTAACACGGGGTTTCCAGCTAAGCAGGCTACTCTTCTACTAGAGACACCCGCCAAAACTCCAGCACACTTAAGTACTAGAGTACCGCCGGCTCCCGGCCGATAGACTACCGCTCCCGCCGGCTAGACTTCCCCAAACAGCGGTCTCTGAGAGACATGTCTGGCAAGGAGCATATAGGAGAGGACCTTCCTCAGGGTCACAGTAGTGGCCTTGTAGCCAGTCAAGCCGGCAGAGCCGGCTGGCGCTGACTGGAACGGTCCCCGCCTGGCAGTGCATGGCTGTCCAGGTCTCGTTTGCATGGGGCTCAGCCGGCGCCCCATGCCTCATGCATGGCCAGGTCCCACCCTCCAGGGGTGCATGGGCGACAGAGTTGTCATGGAGGCTGCCTGAAGACCTTCCAACGCCAGTCACCGGCAGACGAGCGACCCCGAGGATGAGCGCGGTGACGAACGCTGCGATTGGTGAAGCGGATTTACTCTGTGTTGCCTCGGCGGTCGCCACCGCTGAAGCCGTGATGGTAGCCCGCCTCCACGGGCAGCCATCTTGACCAATGTCCAGCATGCATTGACGGGCGCCAGCTCCTCCGCTCGTCGATCAACTCGTCGAGATCGGTGCCGCATGGCGTCCTGCATGGGGGGAGGATAAGGGCCGTCTCCCAGCACGGGCCGCGGCGGCGCCGCGGCTACTCGCCAAGCCATGGCAGCGCCGGGCAAGCCGCTCCTGAAGTGTTCCACCGAGGGGCAGTCTAGCAGGAGCCGGGCCAGTCGTATTTTACCCCGCTCGTCAGCGGCACGGAGATCCTAGTCACCAGCAGCGCCGCATTACTGGCTCCAGGGCTCGGCCACGAGAACGCGCCTCCGTTAATCGAGTAGTTTTAGCAGTTGAATATTTCCATCCCATTAACTTGGTTTTTAGCTAGGGCAAGAAAGGGAGATACCGAGAGAGGCTGTCGCCGTGTGTGGGTGCTCGCTCTGGCGAAACGGGAAATCCGACAGGAGGGGCATGCATCGCGGCATGGGGGGGGAGGGGGGGGAGAGAGAGAGATGCGTCAGAGGGGATAAAATTATGATCAACGGGGGGATCCAGCTGCGGTAGGTTAGGCAGGCATTGCGGTGTGTGTGTGGGTGGGTGGGGGGGTCAGGCATTGCCGCAGACCGAGCTCACCGGCTGCTGCTGCTTGCTGTGCGCGCCCAGCAGCGCGCGTCCACGCGCCTCAAACTCTGCCGCGTGCTTCGGCAGCACCCACTCACAGCTCCCGTCCCTGCTCAAGACCTGCGGCGCGCGGTGCCGGTAGGTGTTACAGGTTGTACATGTACGTAAGGGTCCAAGCGCTATCATTGACTTACCCATTATCGACTATATACTATTAACGACTAGGTATTATTGGCTATTATCGACTTAACAATCTGGGATAAACACTCCCAGGCCCGGCCCAGGCCACCAGAAATCTAAAAAGAACTGCTTGATGGCAGAGACCTGGTAGAGAGGCTGCAAGGAACACACGACGTTTCATCATCACAGCCCAGACGGTAGCAATTTGTTGTGGATAAGTGTGGGCTTATCGTCGCTGCAAAATGACAGGGCTCCGAACAAGCTGATAACCTCCGCAAGCCGCAAGCTTGCGGAGGTCTCCTTAATGGTTGTGGAGAGGCGAGGACGTTCGCCGCACCGAGTTGCGGAAAGTGTGAGGGCTTGCAGAAAGTGAGAGACGGCCCGTCGCAGGCCCGCAAGGGCCTCAGAACCTCGTAGAGTGCCCCAGAGTGCCTTATTAATGCTTCCATGGCCTCTGATGGGGTGGGGGAGGGGTGTTGAGCCCTGGAGAGGGGTCGGGGGCCCAGGTATGGCATCCACACCCCCTTGTTGACTCGCCTACCCGCGTTGACTGTGCCTCACAGTCGGCAGGTTGCGGAGGGTTGTGGAGGTTGCGGAGGAGGGGTGTTGAGTTGTCATTCGCGGAGAGAGGGTGTGAGCCCTGCAAAATGACTATGTATCGACTGTATCGACTTTCCGTGGAGAATCTAGAATCTGGACCCCTAAATGTACGTGCCCAGAGGACTCGGGGCATGAGGTAAGGCCTAGACTAGATGCCTAGGGGGGCTCTTCAAGGAGTGGGCACGAGGCCGCGGAAGCACCTGCCTACCAGGGTGTCTTGGCGGGGTGGCGACTCGCGTCGGTGGTGGTGACAGTGACTCAGGCTGGCGCTGACTCTGCAAGCGGCGGCACCCGCTGCAGCTCGGCCTCCATGCCCTTTATGGGAGACAGCTGCCGCCAAGGTGCCCAACATATCCCCACGACCTATCGCCACTGCACCACCATGCCGTCCCCTCCGCACCGGTCTGAGCGTGGTCTCGTTCTCCCAGTTCACGTGCCCCGACCGCAGCAGCAGCGCCTTGACCTTTTTGCATGACCAGCGCAGCTGCTTAGCGGTGGCGGCCCGCACGTCATCGCTCTGCAATATGGGGGGGGGGGCTCAGCGTGGTGGTGGCAGCAAGGCAGGTAGGCGGTGGCATGTGGGAGGTGGTGGTGGTGGTGGGTTTTGCAGTTGTGTGTGGTGCGAGGTTGTAGGGGTTGACAACCGGGCGGTGGGTGCAGCCACCGACGCCGCACACCCACGCCTATCTGTGCCACTTCTGGGTGGTACCGGGTGGATATGGGGGGCCTGTCTAGGTCCAGCGTGTGTGTGCGTGCAGCGTGCGCTGCGGGTTTGACATCGCACACCAGACCCCATGAGGTGGCTAGCCAGTTTCAGTCAGGTGTCGGCCAAGCTCCGCCGCAAGTCTTCTTATGCATTAGCAAGTCTTCTTATACATTAGCAAGTCTTCTTATACATTACGAGTGGTGTCACACGGACTGTACGACCAACCATCCCGGCTGAGCCCGTGCCAGTGCATGCCGCCCACCATCCGTCCGGTGCTGATCGCGTCGTCGATGGCGCCCATCGTGGCGTTGATGCGCTAGTCCATCAGGTCGCCGCCGAGCGCGTCGTGCATCTGGCACGGGCGGCAGCGGTGGGGGGTGGGGGGGGTCTGATTGGGGGCAGAAGATTGAAGGATACCTGCAGGCGTGTTGTGCGGCGAGTATTCTCACGTGGTGATTGTGACCTGCCTTGACCTGCCTACGCACGCACACACACGCACACACACGCAGGGGGAAGGGGGGGGGGCAGTTGGCGAGGCGCTTGCGCCCATTGCCGGAAACTATTGCCACGGCATGCAGGGGCATCAGGCGGGGCAATGCAATGAGTGATGTCACGGTGGGCCATCACTCTACCGGAGCGCATCGTGTGTTGAGGTGAGGCACATGAGTTGGCAACACATGAATTCGATCAAACGCCGTCAAAGGGCGTCCAACGGACTGTACAATCAACCATGAAGCAGGCGGCAGCGGTGAGAGGTCAAGGCCAGCGCGCCACCATCCATCCAAGTGCTTCAAGCCCACAGCGGCACCTAGCACAGCCTCTCGGGTGCGAGCCTCACCTTCTCCATCGCATCAAACTGGTCGGCCAGCACCTGGTCCATGCCGCCGGCGAAGTCCGGGATGGGGAAGCCCGCGATCCGGCCGGCAGCCGAAGCGATCTTCAGCACGATCAGTCCAGCCTGCATGATGCAGTGTGATGCAGCCACGTGGACAGGGAGATCCCCAAACCCTGAACCCTACAAGTCTCAACCCTAAAGTACTAAATCCCCGTAGGAGGGCAAATTACCCCACTTGTGTATATTCATGCTGATCCCTGCTGCCTGGCTGTGTGCCCGCACCGCCTTTCTGGAATTAAGCTCCTTACCCATAACCTTGCCTTAACCTGCCCTAAACAAAAAGCGCAGTGGTGGGGGCAGGCGAAGCCCCCAAGGCGAAGCTCCCAACCGCGTCCCAATCGCCTTGATGTACGGCATCGCCGCCTTGACCCACTCCTTTGCAAACTTGATTGGTAAATACACCGGGTCAAACTCCATCGAGACGGGGTCCACGAAGTGGAGGTGCACCACCTGCGGGTGAGGAGGGAGGGAGGCCGCATGCTTGGCCCGCACGGCTTGTAGGTGGCGCAAGGCAGATCCCAGACGGCGAGCCGTGCTGGACGATTACCTTGACTGCTGTTGCTGATACCAATGCGGGCGCTGATGCGGGTGTGGATGCCGCTCCTCCCGTGCCTGCTTGCTGCTGCTGCTGCTGCTGCTTGTTGTTGTTGCTGCTTTTGTTGCTGGCTCGCCTGTGCCACCTGACCCTGGCTGCCCGACTCCGCAACAAACACGCACCGTGTGCAGCCACTCGCTCGGGTTCATCCAGCCTCGGTTGTCTGCTTCCGCAGGCACAAAGCAGAGCAGGCTGGGCACTTCCCGGTCGCCGGTGAGAATGCTGCTCCTCATGCGCGTCTGCGCCTGCGACGTTCAAGGTTTGCACGCGTTTGTGTGCACGCGTTTGTGTGCTTTGTGCGCGTTCGCGTGTGTTCGTGTATTTCGTGCGTGCGTTTATGTGCGTGTGTTCGTTTGTGTGCGTGCGTGTGTGTGTGTGTGTGCGTGTGCGTGTGTGCGAGTGGATGAGCAGCCAAATGCACAGCATTCGCGTCTGGTCCAAGTGAGATTGCGTGAGGTGCAAGCCGTGGGGATTGGGACGCACGCCCCGCAACGCCCACGTATGGATCTCACGCGCGACGACTGCCTTCCAACGTGACAGCGGCTGGGAGGTATCTGTCAGAGGTAGGAATTTCCAGGTCTTGGCCCAGCCAGGTGAGTTGGCCGCCATCAGTGTTTCTTCGATTGGGCGGTCTACCGCCTACGGCGGTTTCTGGGCGGTAAAAATCCATTAGTTTTGAGGGTTTACCGCCCGATTTTGCCTTCTTTCCTCTTTTTTGCCGATTTAGGCCGATTGTGGTCGCGGACACCAGTGGCCGGGCCGGTAAGAATTCATTAATTGAAATAAATTGAAGAAGCACTGCCGTCATGGCCGGGACCCGGGGAATGGCTGCCCTAATCTATGACCAACTTCAGCCTGGAAGGGGGGGGGGGAGGGGGCACATCCGCGCCGCACACTGGCTGTGGGCAGCTCCTGCATCCTCGAATTTGAGAATTCACCTCATTGATGATGTACCCCACCTCCTTCTGATGATGGATGTTACAGTCGTGTGTGACGCACCTACCGGCAGCGTATTCGACCTTGCTTGGCGTATAACGCCCGAGCGCTACAGACGGGTGGCTGGCTACTGGTGGTGGGGGGCTATGGGGCGGGGCTCGAACCAGACAGGGCACTCGGCCCCCAGATATGGCTCCCCCCTGTGGGGCCACGGCCGGGGTTCAAAAGCCCGCGGGATCGTGTCCCCTAGACCTCCACCTAGGCAAACACTGCTCCAAAAGAACCGCACCTGCATGCCCTGCAGCACGAGGTCGAGCTTGGCGTTGGCGTCCATCACCACGGTGTAGATCGAGTCGATGCCCTGGCGGAGCTTGCGCATGTCGGTGTTAGGCGACCGAAAGAAGTCGTGCTCCATCACGCCCACTGCTTCAATGCCCTCCCACTCCGCCCAGTGCGCGAGGCGCGCGGCTGCGCAACGAGGTGGAGGTGAGGGAGGGGGGGGGGGGGAGGGGGGGGGGCAGGGTCAGGTCATGCTGGTCAATGCCCCCCCACTTTTCCCGGTGCGGCTGTACAACGAGGGGGAAGAGGGGGGAGCAGGGTGGGTCGGGTAGGAACATGCTGTTCAAGGTGCTCCCATTGCGGCAACCAGTGCGTGAGGTGCGTGGCTGCGCAGCTCATGGTGGTGCAGATATGTGAGGGGGGGGGAGGGGGAGGGGGGGGCAGGGGCGGTAGGGTCAGGGCATGTTGTTCAAGGTGAAAAGGCAACATATGCGTTTAACGCAGCATGCGGCAACCAGTGCGTGAGGCACATGGCTGCGCAGCTCATGGTGGTGCAGATATGTGTGGTGGGGCGGGGGAGGGGGAGGGGGGAACAGGGTTGGTAGGGTCAGGGCACGCTGTTCAAGGTGCCGGGTCAACATATATGCCTTTAGCGCAGCACGCGGCTCCCTCGGCGACAACCAGTGCGTGAGGCGCGTGGTTACGCAACGGGTGGTGTTGCACAGATGTGCGTGTGGGGTGTGTGGGAGGGAGTCGGTGGGGTGTGTGTGGGGGGCTGTCGTTAAAAATACGGCAGGCACGCGGGAGCATTTATCTCCTCGGGGAAACGGCAAGCCCCGCTGCCGTCACCACTCCCCGTCCCTCACCCTGCTGGGATATCCAGGCAGATCCCCCGGCGTGGTTCCCACCCGTGCGCCTTTCCTTCCTCAGTCTTCCTACCCTCGTCGCACCCCACCTGGCTCGGGCTCCAGGAGCTTGGTGAGCAGGTCCACGAGCGTATCGTGGCCGGTCGCGAGGCCCCGCTGGACCAGCCTGGAGGGGGGGGGGGGAGGAGAGGGGAGGAGGCACAGGCGTGAGGCAAAGACTGACCAAGACCAGCTACGACTTCTGTTGGCGCACGCTCGCTTGTGCTTCCTTGATTGGGCGGTAGACCGCCATGGGCGTTTGTCTGCTGAAGTAATTGTGTTTTTAGGTTAACCTGGGGTTAACCTGGGGTTTATCGCCAGTTTTTTTTCCGTCTTACCGTACAGGGCCTGAGCCTCCGCGAATAAGGATTGTTTTGGACGCCCCCGCACAGCTGAAAACGATTAAAAACTCGCGAAAATCGCGATTTCGGACGTCAAATTGACTGAAATCGAAAGAGAAAAACCGACCTCCGCGGAGCGATTAAACAATGATTTTTTGACCCCCCCGCGAAGGCTCAGACCCTGTGCGGTATATATATGATGATGATGATGATGAGAGTTTTACAATTCACTTCTGGCGGTCACACGTACGGTTCCAAAGCTCCAGTGGGAAAAAATATATACATATTTTTTTCATTTCATCCGGGGGCGCAGCCTGCGGCCGCCGGTGGCCCGCCTGTAAGAGAATTAATTAAAATCAATTGAGGACGCACTGACGCTCGCACGTGCCCGCCACCGCACACCCAAAACACTCGCCTCCTGTTGAGGTCGGCCCACGTCCAGCTCGCCAGCGCCTTGAGCTCATCTACGCCGAGGTTGTCTTCGAAGTCGGTGGGCAGCAGCTGCATGGCACATATAGAGCACGGCAACGGGGACGGCGCATCAGCAATGGCTGTGGCGATGCACTCAGTGCCCTCCTCCTTATGCCCCCCCCCCCCTCCCCCTTGCCCTCCCCTCCTTTCCCAGTAGCATCAGCTTGCCAGCAACGATGTCTTCTAGCCCGAGTGCCACCGCCTAGATCCAAGTCCATCTCTGGCCCTAATTGTCACTTGTGAGGGGCGGTAGCCACCAACCGGCCTCCCAATGCGTAGTGCTACAGCAAAACACGAGAGTTGTCCTCCCTCCCCCCCCCCCCAATGCCGAACCTGGCACGCGGCACTCATGAAGAACAGTAGTGCGCCGAAGCGAAGGGGCGGTAGCCACCAACCGGCCTCGCAACGCGTGGTGATGCAGCAAAACACGAGAGTTGTTCTTCCCTCCTCCCCCCGTGCAAATGCAAACCTGGCACGCGGCGCTTATGTAGAACAGCAGCGCGCCGAAGCTCCAGAGGTCGAACGCGATGCTCGCGCACATGCGGCTCAGCGCGCCGCTCAGCGCGCTGCTCAGCGCGCCTCCCGTCAGCACCCCCCACGCGCGTGCGCTGCCGCCGTCACCGCCGCCATCGTAAGCGGCCAGCAGCGCCTTTGCCAGCTCTGGTGCGCAGTACCCGCTGCTCGGCGCCTTGCTGCCAAAGGGCTGACCGACCTTCCGCGCCACGTCCAGGTCGATGAGTCGCCACGTCTCCCCGATGCGCATCACGTTCAGCGGCTTCACGTCGCAGTGCACGAGGCCCTTGGGGGTTAAGGGTTTAGAGTTTAGGGTCTAGGGTTTAGGGTTTTGGGGTTTAGGGTTTAGGGTTTAGGGTTTAGTAAGGCACAAAGGGTTGGTGGGCATGGAGGGTCTCCGATGCGCATCACGTTGAGCGGCTTCACGATGCAGTGCACGAGGCCCTTGGGGTGGCATGGAGGGTCGGTGGGAAGAGGGGGGGGGGCGGGGGATAAGAGGGGGGGGGAGGGTGTGACACACAATGCGCAAACCGTGTGCTTGGTGCCAGGGCGCCTAGTCTGTCCTGCCCACCCGGATCAAGGGGAAGTTGCAGTCCCAGTGGGAACCCACACCTGATTTCTACCTGCAGCTAGCTAGAGGGCACCTAAACCCTAGCGGGCACATACCGTCCCTCACAGCTGTTGTGGATCCGTGGCCCGGCAGGGGGGGTCAGGCGTGACGGGCTATACAGGGGGTGCACGTGGCACCACTGGTCCGCCCAAAATGGGGTGGCCATAATAGGGTGTGTGCCCTTACTACCGCACGTGCGATTTGGCTTTCCGAATAAACATCGTTTTAAGCCCCCCCCCCTCATCTTAGCGAAGCTGAGAAACTAACCTAAATCGTAGAAACTCGCGATTTGGGGAGTAAAAAAGACAAAAAGACGAACAACTGCCCCCGCAAGCAGTTACAGTTACATCGGCTTTCCAGCAAAGACTACCTCTAGTCCTAGTACCACCGCCTAGACCCAAGTCCAGTTCTGGCCCTAACAATTACTTGTGAGGGGCGGTAGCCACCAGCCGGCTGCCTGCCAACGTGTAGTCCCAGAGCAAAAAGGAGAGCTATTGTGCAACGCCTCCAAAATAGGTCCTAACTGCTTCTAGGGGATAGGGGGTCAAGTGGCGCTTGCCAATCTACTTGACCGCCGTGGTGGAGGGGCCGGCGCCTGAGGGGCAGCCGGACCGTACACCACGGCTCTCCACCCGACCCTATCCTGAGCACGCTCAAACGCCGTGTCCGAAAAAGTCTTCCAATCAGAACGAGTGCCACTAGTTTCGCCTAGCTGCTGAATCAGTAGCTTAAGAAAATAGTGTCGGGAGGAGGCTGGAGGCCGGCCTTGCTGCCGAGCCACATCCATTGTGCAGTCAAACCCCGCAAGCGCATTCAACAATAACACGTTTGCCCCCCACCCACCCCCCCCGGGGAAGGCAAGCAATATGTACAATTACCTCGAGGTGCATGTGGCCCAGTGCCTTGATGACGTCCTCGCCGATGCGCCGGATGCGGCCCCAGTCGGTGCCCGTGAAGAGCTCGTGCTGCAAGAGGGGGAGGGTTTTGGGTTTTAGGGTTTAGGGTTTAGGGTTTAGTTTAGGGTTTAGGGTTTTAGGGTTTTAGGGTTTTAGGGTTTTAGGGTTGAGAGTTTAGGGTAGGGGAGGGGGGGAGGGGGGGGGGGGGGGGGTGGCGGGCGGGTTGGTCGGTGAACAATATTCTGTATAATCGTAGATCGTAGATGAGCGATCGTTGATGAGCGAGACACTGATTAAGACACGAGTAGCAGGGAAGACAAACTGCTGCCACTTGGCCGTCTCTTCGTCACGTCTAAACTCAAATCAGTGGGCTTGGGGTGGCGCGTTGTCGGGTGCTCGGCTTGCTGCACGAGTGTCTGCAGCGTTGTCACACACACACACACACACATACACACACACACACACACACAGACACACACACACACACACACACACACACACTGCCGCCAACACCGTCGGCAACGACACACCTGCAGCGCATCCAGGAGGCTGCGGTCGCCGCGTGGCATCATGATGCACAGCCGGTATGGCTTCACAGCGTCAAAGCTGACATGCACGTCGCCCTCCACGCTATGGCCCTTGCCCTGACCCTGGCACTTCTCCAGGAGCACTTGTGCCGCGCGGCGCCCTCCGCTGTCGTTTGCTGTGAGTCAGCGGGGACAGGGGGAGTTACAATGATTTACACAAAGGGAGACGCTTCCAGTTCCCTGTTGAGGGCCCCGAGGTGTGGCGGGCCCCGAGGCGGGGACAGAGGGGGAGAGAGCACTCTAGGTTTCCGGTCGGGCAATGGCCCAGCCGTCGCACTCAAGCTTGTCGCAGCCTCCTGCCTGTCCCTCCGCCCCCCTCCACTTCTCACACACACACACACACACACACACACACATACACACACACGCACACACGCACGCACCGCGGGTCGTCAAACTCTAGCACCATGTCTGCCCTTGCGCCCGCGCTCTCGCAACGATCCCCAACTCCCAACATGATCACCACCCACGAGCACGCGCACCAGTGATCCTTGCTAAGGCAGTATACCGTTTGGAGCGGAATTTGAGTGGATTTTTTGTTAATTGATTTGTAGGCTTTTCCGCCTTTCCGCTTTTCCGCTCGGGGGGGGAATAATTGTGCCGGGAAAAAGCGGGAAAATAATTTTGCCAGGAAAAAGCCGGGAAAAATCGGAATGATAATGAATTGCTAAATCCTTCCCAAGGATCACTGACGCGCACCTGAGGGTGCGATGTACACGCGCAGAATGCCCACGACGTACTTGCCGTCCAGGTTGTGACCCGCACGCGTCTGCACCTACGGTGTGTGCGTGCGTTCGTGTGTGCGTGCATGCATGCGTGCGTGCGTGCGTGCGTGCGTGTGGGTGGGTGGGTGGGTGGGTGGGAGGTGTCCTCAGCGACGAGTGGTCACCCATTACTGCCAGACGCCCTCATGCGGACCTCTGGAGTGACATTGCCGCTAACCAATGTAGCGGCAATGTGGAATGGAATGGAACGGTGGGTGGGGTGGGGGGTGAGCGGGTGGGGGCTGAGCTATCAGCCAGTACAATTACAGTTACAGTTACATCAGCTTTCCAGCAAAGACTACCTCTAGTCCTAGTACCACCGCCTAGACCCAAGTCCAGTTCTGGCCCTAACAATAACTTGTGAGGGGCGGTAGCCACCAGCCAGCTGCCTGCCAACATGTAGTCCCAGAACAAAAAGGAGAGCTATTGTGCGACGATCAGCCATTGGGCTCAATTTTTTTGCAATGCACCTGCAACCAAGTTGCTGCAGTGCATCTGCAACCAGCCCGAGGGATCGTTTCGGGCCCGTGCTCTCTAGGCTGGCTGAACTTCCCTTTGCGCTAAATTCACCGTGCCCTTCAAGAAGGAGACATTCGTCTAGACGGCGCATGGCGGTTCACTAGGTACTCCGGCTGTGCTCCACCGCCCGAGTTATTCAGTGCACAGTCGGATGCAGCCGGAGTGGCTGCACACAGCCGGAAAGAGAATCACTGAATCGACCTCACCTCGCTGAGGAACGCCTCCTCGTCGTGCATCAGCTTCAGAGCCACGGCGCCGGCACGGTCCTCGTCAGGCAGCTGCAAGCATCGGGCGGTTGGTTGCTCTGACGTGTGAGCGTGCGCATGTGATGGCATGGGGGAAGGGCGGCAGAGGCAAATGCACCCTGCCTCTCGTCTCAGTACCAGGGTTCCAGGCCACGCGCCAGCACAAGTCTGTTGCGCCACAAGAGGCATCTGACAGACTGTACACTGAGCATCTTGACAGCCTCATGAGCGCTTCATCGTACCACTTTCTGTCCCCCCCCCCACACCCTTGCAGTGCATCTATAACAACTAAGGGTTGTTAGAGCTCTCATAGATGGGTGTTGCTGGGGGGTAGCATAGATTGTAAATGCCAGGCCCTCCACGCTCTGGATTGTCCCCAAACTGCACCCTGCTCACGAACTTGGAGCGTCTCAAAACGTGCCCGCAGGTCTCGCGCCAGCCGCACGGTGCATGTCGCCGAGACGTGCACGGGCGCGCCAAGGTGGTAGCGCCCCAGGAACGCGATCGCCTCACGTATGGCCTGCACCGGGACAAAAACGGTGGCGGGATCAGGAGGGTTGAGTCGGCAGTTTGGGCGCCACTACAGTTTGGCGCCAACGAAGCCAGCATTAGAGGAACTCCTAAGACATCATACGAGGAACTGCTGCTAACGAATGATCAAGAGATGCACGGGCTTGCGCACTCCTCGCCGCACCTTGCGGCATCCCCCCACAGCAACCTCCATCGCAGTGACGCCGTTGGCGTCGGCCAGAGTGGCCATGGAGCTGTCCTTCTTCACAATCACAGCCACCTCCTGCGCAAAGGCCTCGACCTGCACAGGGATTGCAGTACGGCGTTGATGCAAGGGGTTCTGTTCGCGTTCACAGTGGATCGTGCGCAACGCTGCAAGCGCCGCGACGGTTGTCGAGTTTGATGGGACGCATATCCACACGCCATGTTAACCGGTTGTGGCACTGGTGTGCAGGATGGGAGAAGCCACCACAGAGGCCGCACCTTGGCGGTCTCGTGCCATGCGCGAGGGACAGCAGGGACACCAGGGGCGCCGCGGGCAGCGCATGCCACAGCGTCAGCAAACGCCGCGCGCCACTCTGGGCCCCGAGTGCTGGCTGCCTGCAGCGCCTGGCTGACATCTCGTGGGTTCGCCACCAGCAGCGCAGCGGCCACCTCTGGCGTCGCCTCGTTCGCAATGGCGTAGTGGAGCGGCAGGTTGCCTGCGCGGCCGGCAAGTGCGCCGGCGCCGGCTGGGTGCGCCTTGAGCAGTGCCGTGATGACCTCGAATGGCGCCAGATTCCCCGCAGCCAGATGAAGTGGCAGCTTCTGCGTGCCCGTCAGCATCTTCGCTCCGGACGGGTAACTTTGCAGCAGCACGGCGACCACCTCGAATGGAGCCTTGTTGGCGGCGGCGAAGTGCAGCGGCAGCCTGCCAATTTTGGTCTTCTGTCGTACGCCGTCTGGGTGGGCGGCTAGCAGCGTGTTGACCACCTCCTTTGGCGCCCGGCAGCGGGCTGCGAAGTGAAGCGGCAGGCTGTGGTATTTGTCCAGCTTCGCCGCGCCCTCTCGGTGCGCGACTAGGAGCAGGCTGACCACCTCGAGTGTCGCGTGTGTTTCGGCTGCGTAGTGAAGTGGCAGCTTGCCATTCCAGTCCTACTTCGCCGCGCCATCCTGGAACACAGCGATCAGTGCTCTGACCGCTTTGCTTGACAGTTGGTTAGCAGCTGCGCAGTGAAGTGGCAGCCAGTCGCACCCCTTCTGCTTCTCCTTTGCGCCGTCCTTGTGGGCCAGCAGCAGCGCATTGATGACCTTGAGCGACGCATTGTAGCAGGCTGCTGCGTGCAGTGGCAGGCGACCAGCTCGATCAGCCACCTGGGCGGTGTCTGGGCACCGTTCCAGCAGCGCCAGCACAGTCTGCGCGCCCTTCTTCGAGATCAGCGCGCGGTGCAGCGCTGTGCGCCCCTCACTGTCGGTGTCCAGGAGCCCCTCGCTGTCGGAGCTCATGGCACCCTCTGCTGGCATGGGGCTCAAACGACAGGCGCCTCCGTCTCCCTGTGAGCAGCTGCCACCAACCTCAGCTGCTGCTGCTGATGCTGCTGGCGATGTTTGTTGCCAATGTTATTTGGTGCCTACAGCAACACCGACACAGTGGTAAGCATCAAGTGGGTAAGCATGCCATATGGCATACAAGGACATGTGGCGTACACGCGCGGGGCCGAGATGGCTCGAGGGTGGTGGTGGTGGTGGTGGTGGTGTGTGGGTGTGTGGGTGTGGGTGCGTGTGCATGAGCGTGTGCATGCATTTCAGGGGCATCTCGCCCTGCAAGAGCCAACAGAGGGTGCATCCGTAGTGCGGGTTGTCTGCTCTAGGATGTCATGGTTCCACATTTAAGGGGGCTACACGGGCTGTGCATGAGCTGTGCAGAGCTGTGCGGCTGAAAAAAAACGTGATCGCATGCGCACGCACGCATCGACACAACTCACCTACGCGCACGTGTCGTCACGTTGGGTAACGGGGGGTAACGGGGGGTAGATCTTTAGGGCGGAGCGTTCGTGTGGTGCTCTGACAACTCCAGATGCCAAACTCTCCCCAGCGCGACGGCTGCAATCACACACACACGCCTGCAACCTCACACGTACACACACGCACAAGCCTACGGATCAGTGCATCCTATCCGTAAGAAGAATGAACAAGAGGTGTTGCTCAGGAGTGTGGTGCTGCGCCCCTGGTGTTGCTGCTGTACTGCATACACTTAGCTCCACACCTTATTCCTGCCTACGGCCCGATTGCCGTGATAATAACTTCAGGCGCAAGCCCGCACTCTTCCGACTCGTCATGCTGCTACGCTGCATGATCGCGTACATGTATGTGACAGATCCGGCATGGCAAGGTTCGATGACTGCTGTCCCAGCGTTTCTGGAGCGTGCGCTGCGATCTGAGAAGACGACGACCTCGTGACACACAAGGACAACTGTGCCACATGCACCTCTAGATCTCTGTCTCCCACTCGCCGCCTCTGTGATGCACGCGCCCAGTAGGCCAGACTGCCTAGCTTCCAAAAGCAGAAGTCGAGCAGGTACTTCCGAAGCCAAGCAGTGGCCAACAGCCACGCAAGACCTGGCGTGCCTGCGAAGGTTGTGCGAAGGACCCAATCCTAACCTGACGTCGTCGCAACAGCAGGTCGGCCTACACTCTCCGGTCTCGAGCAGGTGCCTCTTCAGACCAGCTGCGACCTGCCACGCACACCTAGCGGGCTGCTCGCAGGCCCTGCGGCGCATTGCGCTAAGGACAACCCCCCATGGCACGTCGTTACAACAGCAGGTCGGCCTGCACTCTCCGGTGGAGCAGGTCCTTCCGCAGCCCGGCCGCGTCTAGGGGGGTCTTTATTAGGAGAGCCCGCAAGGCCACGCTGCACGCCGGCCTACCAGTGCGCAACCTCATACGTTGACGCGGCGACGCAACACACAGCCCGCCTGGGTGTCCACCGCGACAGATTTGGCGGTGCACGAGCTCTGATGGCGCGCCGAGTGCAGGGCAGCCGGTTTGGGTCTTTTGGGGTCTGGGTCATTCTGGTCTGGAACCAGAATGCCGAGGTCTAGGCATTGACCTTGGCAGTCAATGCCGAGGTGTGCTGCGGGAGATGAAAGGGGCTGTGTGTTTCTGTCACGGCGCTTCATACTGTTCAGCCTGGAATTACAGTCATGCGTGACCGCGGAAGTCACGGCTAGGAAATAGCTCACCGGCCGCAGAAAGTGACGCGCCAAAAGGCACAAGCAGTCACTGCCCACTGGTGCTGAGCGGCCAGACTCTGAACCTAGCACTCAAATACAAAATCAACAAATAACAAAAAGACTGGGTGGATGGCAAAGCAGGGAAGGAATCACTTCGAGCTGCGTCATGTTTGAGGAAAGGAGCGGGGCAAGCGGCCCAAGCTGGCGGAATGGAAGATTGCTAGGCGCATTCACCGCTAGGCCTAGGGCTTCGTACTTCTCCTTCAAACTATTCAGGCCACTATCAGGCTGATTGTCTAACACAAACTATGATTTTCTACCCACATGAGGGGGCAGTAGAACGACCTCTCAGATGACTGCGCAAGGTTGCATGTAAACAGATGAGCGCGCACCGACAAACGCATATGGCTAGCTGCAGCTGCATTGTTGCCACGAGTCCTTCGCGCTCGTTGTGCGATCCTAATTATCTAAAATCTTAGAGTCGTAAAAAACGTGTCGCTTCCGCAAGCACTCCGCCAATGTCGTGCACGCGCCAGCTGCACACGGTCTGTGCTACCAAGCAACTCAGCTGCACAGACAAAGCAACGTACAAGCGTGCTGAAGTCCATCGTCCTTACGCCCAATGCGCGTGCCGGGCGCCACAAAAGGGCGTGCGCCACAGGCCAGTGCATCGGCAGCAACGAAGCCGCCCGTCCCACTCAGCGGCTGCTGCCTCGTGATTCGCGATGGAGCACTGGTGCGCACCAGCAGGCTGCAGCTGTTGGGCGAGTATGCGATGCGGGAATATGCGCCGTGTCCGTCGAAACTTGCGCGCCAGCAAAGCCCGGGCCCCCCCCCCCTCGCTGGTGCCAGTGCCGCAGCAGCGCCGTACACAACAAGGTCAGCTTTTGCCCAGCTACGGCTGTGCCCTGCTGCCGGTGCAGCTGCCACCGCTACCGCTGTGGGGCCAGTGCCGGTGCCGCTGCCATGCTGCCGCTGCGGCTGTGGCTGCGGCTGAACCGTTGCCGCCGCCCCGGTGCCGGTGCTCGTGCCGGTGTCGGTGTTGCTGGCGCTGCAGCTGCGGCTGCCTGTGCCTGTTGCGAGCATCCCGGTGCCGGTGCCGGTGCCGGTGCTGCTGCCGGTTCTGCTGCCGGTGCTTGCTGCCTGGCTGATGGTGCGGTTGACGGTGACCAGTGCGGCAGATCCCGGTGCCTGCTGCGGTGCCGCCGCGACACCTGCGGCGGCGGCGTGTCCACGAGCGTGGGTGCTGCAGCGGCGGCGGCTGTTGCTGCGGCGGCGGTGGCTGGCGGCGCGGAGTGAAGGCGTGGGCGGTGATTGCTGGCTGCACCGGTGGCTGGCGGCGACGGCTGCTGCGGCTGCTGCGGCTGCTGCGGCGTCTGTGGCGGCGGCATCGTGGATGCCACCTGGTCACGGCAGCAGAGGTAAGCAGGGAACCATGCATAATGTTAGGCAGTGTGCGTGCCGTGGCTGTGTTTGTGGGAGGAAAACACCGTGGCCGCGGGTCGACCGGGATCGCGAGTGGCAAGAATACAAGCCAGCTGGTGCTTCAGCATCAGTGGTCCCTGGGAAGGATGTTAGTCATCAGTTTTTCGCCGGCTCCAGCAACTTTGACCGCTCATACCAGGCACAATACACAGCGGGTATTCATGCAACGCATGCCGTTGTGCTGCTCTCGGCACGAGCTTTCCAACGCACCACTCCACGCCCTCTCCCACTAAGTGTGTGGTGGTTTTCTGGGAATCGGAAAATCCGGCTCGGAGCGGTATACAGCTCGCAGGGGAATCACTGTTCAGCATGTTGAGAACAAAGTGAGATGGAGTCGGCCAAGCAAATGGTGGTTTGTAGTTCGCAAAAGTACGCCTCCACCAAATTTACGCGGTCTGTGCCTGTTGCGGCAAGAAAGAGAGACAGAGAAAGGCCGTCACCGTCTGCGGGTGCGCGCTCTGGCAAAGGGCGGGTTCCGGCAATCCGGCAGTCCGGGGCAGGCATTGTGTGTGTGGGGGGGGGGAGCATCCGGCACAAGGGTATTGCAGCAAACGGGGGGATGCGGCCACAGTAGGGGATGCAGGCATTGCAGTGTGTGTTTGTGTGTGTGTGGGGGGGGGGGGGCAGGTTGGGCATTGCGGCGGATCAAGCTGTGCGTGCCCAACAACGTACGTCCGCTCGCCTCAAACTCCGCCACGTGCTTATCCAGCACCCACTCGCAGCTCCCGTCCTTGCTGAAGGCCTGCAGCGCGCGGTGCCGGTGGTGGGTGGCGACTCGCGTCGGTGGGGGTGACGGTGACGCAGGCTGGTGACTCAGGCTTGCAGTGACTCTGCAAGTGGTGGCACCCGTCGGCTCGGCCTTTACGCCCTTTATGGGCGGGGCACGTCCCCCCCCCCCTGCCGGTGCCCACCTCCACGTTCCGTCGCGACCGCACCACCGCGTCCGCAGTGGTTTCTTTTTCGGCTCTACACATGCATTTGGCTGTATTCCGGTTGTACTTTGACCTTGCACACAGCTCAACCCATCCAGTGGATTCTAAGTCTGATGAGCCCGTCAGACAGAGCACGTCAACAGCTGTCAAATCACCTGTGTAGGAGAAACGGTCAAAAGATGGTCGACGGTCAACGCTGTCAAGGCAAAATCCGGCTGTGGAAGAATTAATTAAATATCTTGAAAAGGAAATCACGGCGCATCCACACCTGTTTGAGGCTGATCTTGTCCTCCCAGTCCGCGTGCCCCGACTGCACTAGCAGCGCCTTGACCTTTGTGCATGACAAACGCAGCTGCTTAGCGGCGAAGGCGCGCACGTCATCGCTCTGCAAAATGGGGGGGGGGCGGGTGAGGTCCTGGATCGCTCGGGTTCCACTTTCATGTTGTTGGCAGCAAGGTGGTAGCAGATGGCAGGCGGGAGGTGGTGGCGATGTTGGTACTGGATTTCACAGTCGTGTGTGGTGGGAGGCAGATGAAGGTTGCAGCTAGGTGGTGGGTACCGATGTCACCACTGCGTGGTATAGGGTGGATCTGGGTGACCGGTCTAGGTCGAGCGCATGCAAACGCACGTTGCGGGTTCAACACAGTGCAGCAGACCCCACCAGATGGCCAGTTTCAGGTAGGTGTTGGGCCTGACATAAGTCCTATACATCATAAGTTTAAGATGTGGTGTCACCGTCTACATTTCACTATCACGTGCCGCCCACCATCTGTCCGGTCTTGATGGCATCGTCGATGGCGCCCATCGTGGCATTGATGCGCTCGTCCAACAGGTCGCCGCCGAGCGCGCTGCGGATCTGGCGTTGCCACGGCACGCAGGGGCAGCACAGGCGGGGCAATGCAGTGAGTGATGTCGTGATGACCACTCTGATGCAGCGCATCGTATGCTGATGGGAGGCGCCTCACGGCAAGTGGCGGAAGCGAGAGATCAAGGCCAGAGAGCCCCCATCTATCCCAGCCGCTTGTCCCAAGCCCCCAGCAGCAACCAGCACAGCCTCTTGGGTGCAAGCCTCACCTTCTCCATCGCGTCAAACTGGTCAGACAGCACCTGACCCATGCCGCCGGTGACGTCCGAGATGGGGAAGCCCGCGATCCGGCCAGCAAACGAGGCGATCTTCAGCACCACGAGTCCGGCCTGCATGCAGTGTGATGCGGCCACATGGACAGGGAAATTCCGTATCTCTGAACCCTGAAACTCAAAACCGTACACCACACAAACAAAAACTAAGGGGTTTGACTTTTCTAGGCAAATTGTCTCACTTGCCCTGCCATTTGCTTTTTGCCACTTGCCACTGCCACTTGCCTCATGTTCCAGCTGATCCCTGCTGCCTAGCTGTGCGCCCCCTCTTCTCTTCTGAAATTAAGCGCCTTCACCCGAATCCCTATAACTTCCCTTCACAAAAGTGTGGTGGTGGTGGCGGGTCAAGCTTCCGAGCGCCCCCCCCCCCCCACTCGCCTTAATGTACGGCATCGCCGTCCTGACCCACTCCTTTGTGAGCTTGACGGGGGAAAAAACTGGGTCGAACTCCATCGAGACGGGGTCCACAAAGTTGAGGTGCACCTCCTGCGGGTGGGGAGGGAGGGAGGCCGCACGCTCGGCCCACACGTCTTTGAGGTGGCGCGGGGCACATCCCAGCCGTGCAAGTCGATTGCCATGACTGCTGATGCTGATACCAATGCGGACGCTGATGCGGGTGCGGATGCTGCCCCTCCCGCGCCTGCTCGCTACTGCTGATGCTGCTGATGCCTCGCCGTGCCACGGTGCAACAAAAACGCACCGTGTGCAGCCACTGGCTGGCTTTCATCCACGCTCTGTTGCTTGCTTGCGCTGGCATGAAGCAGACCAAGCTGGGCACTTCCCGGTTGCCAGTCAGAATGCTGCTCATCATGCGCGTGTGAGCCTGCAGTGTTTAGGGTTAGTGTGCGCTCGTTTTGTGTGCGTGTGTGTGGGGGGGGGGGGGGGGGGGGGGGGATGAGCAGGCAGCTCGGCATTTGCATCTGGCATTAGTGAGATTGCTTGAGGTGCAAGCCATGGGGATTGTCGCCAATGCCCTGCGTTGCCCTCATTGTTAAGTTGAACGTGCCGTGAAGACTTGAGACATTAGCATCGCCCGTACCCCCCTAGTCCTCGAACTTTTCTGCTCGGCATCCTGGAATAACTGATGGCGGCGCGCTCACCTGCAGTGCGCTGTGGAGCTGCATTGCACTACTGCGGTTGGCAGCCCCTGAACAGTGCCCACGAAAGGGTCTCACAGACGACTTCCGACATGAAAACAGCGATTGCGAGCGACCACTTCTCTGATATAACTGCACCTGCATGCCCTGCAGCACAAGGACGAGCTTTGCATTGGCGTCCATCACCACGGTGTTGAGAGTGGATGTGGGCAGCTCCGGTAACCTTAAATATATTTCCCACCTCTTTGATGATTTCCCCCGCCTCCTCCTAGGCAAACACTGCTCCAAAGGAACCGCACCTGCATGCTCTGCAGCACGAGGTCGAGTTTAGCGTTGACGTCCATCACCACGGTGTAGATCGAGTACATGCCCTGGCGGAACTCGTGCTGGTCGGTGTTGGGTGGCCGGAAGAAGGCATGCTCCAGCACGGCCACTGACTCGATGCCCACCCGCTTTGCCCAGTGCGCGAGGCGTGTGGCTGCGTATCACGGGGGGGGGGGGGGGGGGGGGGGGGGGGGAGGAAGAGCAGGTTCGGTGGGGTCAGGGCATCTTCAAGGTGCTCCCACTGTGGCGACCAATGCGTGAGGCTGCGCAGCGGGTGGTGGTGCAAGGGCGTGAGCAGGGGGGGGGGGGAGGGTCGGTGGGTCAGGGCACTTTGTTCAATGTAAGGCAGGCGTGCGGGTTAAGTTGTCTCCAAGGGGCGAACGGCAAGACCCGCTGCCGCCACCACTCCCCGCCCCTCACCTCGTGGGATCTCGGGGCAGACCTCCCAGCGCCACCTGGTTTCCACATGCGCTCCTTTCCCTCCCTCAGCCTGCCTACCCGTCACACCCCACCTGGCTCGGGCTCCAGGAGCTTGCTGAGCAGGTTCACGAGCGCATCGTGGCCGGTCGCGAGGCCCCGCTGGGCCAGCCTGGAGGGGCGGGAGGGTGGGGTGGGGGAGGGGAGGGGGCGGGGGGGAAGGGAGGTGAGGGGAGGCACACGCGTGAGGCAAAGACATACCAAGGCTAGCCACGGCTGTTGCTGGCGAACGCTCGCTCACGCTTGCCACAGCACACCCACAACACTTGCCTCCGGTTGAGGTCGGCCTGCGTCCAGCTCGCCAACACTTTGAGCTCATCCATGCCCAGGTGGTCCTCGAGGTCGGTGGGCAGCAGCTGCATGGTACATATGAAGCACGGCAATGGAGGCACAGAGGCGGCGGGGGCGGCGCATCGGCAGCGGCTGTGACGCCGCATTCAGTGCCCTCCTCCTTGTACCCCTCCCATGCCCCCCCCTCCCCAAATGCGCACCTGGCACGCGGCGCACACGTAGAACAGCAGCGCGCCGAAGCTCCAGAGGTCTAACGCGATGCTCGCATACATGGCGCTCAGTGCGCCACCCAACGGCGCCCCCCCCTGCGCGTGTGCGCTACCGCCCCCACTGCTCCCAGCGTACGCGGCCAGCAGCGCCGCAGCCAGCTCTGGCGCGCAGTACCCACTGCTCGGCGACTTGTTGCCAAAGAACTCCCCGACCTTCCGCGCCACGTCAAGGTCGATGAGCCGCCACGTCTCTCCGATGCGCATCACGTTCAGCGGCTTCACGTCGCAGTGCACGAGGCCCTTGGGGGTTTAGGGGTTTAGGGTTTTAGGGTTTTAGGATTTTAGGGTTTAGGGTTTAGGGTTTAGGGTTTAGGGTTTAGGGTTTAGGGTTTAGGGTTTAGGTTTAGTAAGGCACAAAGGGTCGGTGGGCATGGAGGGGGGGGGGGGGGCGAGGGCAGACAGGTGGGGGCGAGAGTGTCACACACACTGCTGATATCATGTGCTTGGTGCCAAGGTGCTCCCGCCTCGCACCTGCACTGTCGTGTCCACCCGGATTGAGAGGCAGTGGCAGGCCTAGTGGGAACCCGCACCTGGTTCCCGCACGCAGCTGTTGTGGAGCTGTGGCCCGGCAGAGGGGCTTCATGGTGTGTACGTGGCAATAATAGTCTGCCCAAAACAGGGTGGCCATTATAGGGTGTGTATACCCCTACTATCACTACCTCGGCGTGCATGTGGCCCAGTGCCTTGATGACGTCCTCGCCGATGCGCCGGATGCGGTCCCAGTCTGCATGTGGCCCAGTGCCCGCGAAGCGCTCGTGCTGTATGAAGGAGGGAGGGGGTGCGTTGTCGGGCGGGTTGGTAGGTGTGGACACATGTCTAAATAAGCAGAGATCTTAGATGGTAGATGAGCAGATCAGACGCAACATTGCTCAAGCGAGACGAGAGTAATAAGAGACAAACTGCTGCCACTTCGCTGTCCCTTCGTCGCGTCTTAACCCGAATCAGTGAGTTATAGTGCACGCGTGCTAGTGTACGCAAACATGGTGATGGTTGTGGTGGTGGCATGTTGGCGGGTGCCCAGCTTGCTCCCGAAGTGTCTGCATCATTGCCACACACCCACTCACGCACTACCCCCACACCGTTGGCACCAACCAACCTGCAGCGCATCCAGGAGGCTGTGGTCGCCGCGTGGCATCACGATGCACAGCCGGTATGGCTTCACAGCGTCAAAGCTGGCATGCACGTCGCCCTCCACGCTCTGGCCCTGGCCCTGACCCTGGCACTTCTGCAGCAGCGCCTGCGCCGCGCGGCGACCTCGGTCGTTTGCTGTGAGGCGGCGGGGACAGAGGGTGTTCAGGGGTTTGCGCGTATGCTCCTAGTTCCATGTGAAGGGTCCGGAGGCGTGGCGGGCCCCGAGGCGGGGGCAGAGGGGGAGAGAGAGCTCTGGGTGGCAGGTCGGGCAACGGCCCAGCCAGCGCACTCAAGCCTGCCGCAGCCTCCTGCCTGCCCCCCCCCCCCGCTCCACCTCTCTCACACACACACACGCATGCTCAAACACACACACACACACACACATACACACACACACGCATGCATACACCTGCGGGTCATCAAACTTGCCCGCGCTCTAACAACAATCCCCAGCCCCCAATATGATCACAACCCAGGAGCACGCACACCTGAGGGTGCGATGTGCACGCGCAGAATGCCCACAACATACTTCGCGTCCAGGCTGTGCCCCGCACGCGTCTGCACCTACGGAGCGTTTGGGTGGGTGGGTGCGTGTGGGGGGTGGGCTATCATCCAAACATTCTGCAGCGCACCTGCAACCAACTTGCTGCAGTGCATCTGCAACCAGCCCGAGGGATCGTGTCGGGCCCTTGCCCTTACACACACACCTCTAGGCTGGCTGAACTGCGCTCAGCGCCGACACCTCCACGCCCTTCAGAATGGAGGCATCGGTCTAGACTGCGCATGGCGGTCACTAGCTAGATATTCCGGCTGTGCGCCACTGCCCCAGATATTTAGTTTACAGCCGGATGGGGTTTAGGGTTTAGGGTTTAGGGTTTAGAGAGCCAGAATGGCAGTTTACAGCCGGATACAGCCGGAATGGCTGCACACAGCTGGAAATCGGATCACTAAATCGACCGCACCTCGCTGAGGAACGCCTCCTCGTCGCTCATCGACTTGAGGGCCACGGCGCTAGCAGGGTCCTCGTCAGGCAGCTGCAAGCAAGGGGCGTTCGGTTGCTCACGTGTGCGTGCGCGTGTGGCGGTGGGTGGGTAGGGCAGGGGCAGATGCACCGCCTTTGGCCTCTGCATCAGGATTCCGGGGCACATGCCAGCACAAGTACACACCACAAGAGGCGTCCAACAGTACGTACATTGAGCATGCCTGCCCTGGTGACTGAGCGCTTCATCCTACCGCATTGCGTGCCTACCCCCCCCCCCCCCCCCCGTTGCGGTGCATCTATAAAAACAACTCGAAGGGTGTTGTTATTTATCGTAAATTTTCAGGCCCTTGAGAATGAGCATCAGTCTTAATTTCCCTCTACAGGCAATTCTGGGAAGTATCTTAACGCACCCGCAGGTCTCGCGCCAGCCGCACGGTGCATGTCGCCGAGGCGTGCACGGGCGCGCCAAGGTGGTAGCGCCCCAGGAACGCGATCGCCTCACGCATGGCCTGCGCCGGGACAAAAGTGGTGGCGGGAGCAGGAGGGTTGAGTCGGCAGTTTGGGCGCCACGGCAATTGATGCCAGCAAAGGCGACATTTAAGGAACTCCTAAGCCAACATACAAGGAAATCCTACTTGCGAATACGCGAGAGATGCACGGGCATGCGCACTACCTTGCCGCACCTTGCGGCACCCCCCCACAGCCACTTCCATCGCAGTGACGCCGTTGGCGTCGGCCAGAGTGGCCATGGAGCTGTCCTTCTTCACAATCACAGCCACCTCCTGCGCGAAGGCCTCGACCTGCACAGGGATAGCAGCGTGGCGTTTTGATGCGAGAGGTTCAGTTCAGTGTGGATCGTGCACATTGCTACATGCGCCGCGACAGCAGTGGAGTGTGATGGGGCGCAAACCCACGGGGCGTGCCAACTGGTTGTCGCACTGGCACTGGTGTGCAGACTGGGAGAAGCCACCACAGAGGCCGCACCTTGGCGGTCTCGTGCCATGCGCGAGGGACAGCAGGGACATTAGGGGCACCGCGGGCAGCGCATGCCACAGCGTCAGCAAACGCCGCGCCACTCTGGGCCCCGAGTGCTGGCTGCCTGCAGCGCCTGGCTGACATCTCGTGGGTGCGCCACCAGCAGCGCAGCGGCCACCTCTGGCGTCGCCTCGTTCGCGATGGCGTAGTGGAGCGGCAGGTTGCATGCGCGGCCGGCAAGTGCTGACGCGCCGGTTGGGTGCGCCTTGAGCATTGCCTTGATGACATCCAGTGACGCGAGGTTCCCGGCTGCCAGATGAAGTGGCAGCTTCTGCGTGCCCGTCAGCTTCTTCGCTCCGGACGGGTACCTTTGCAGCAGCACGGCGACCACCTCGAGCGGCGCGTTGTTGGCGGCCGCGTTGTGCAGCGGCAGCCTACCGGTTTGGGTCTTCTGCCTTACGCCGTCTGGGTGGGCGGCTAGCAGCGCGTATACCACCTCCTTTGGCGCCCGGTAGCAGGTTGCGAAGTGAAGCGGCAGGCTGTGGTATTTGTCCAGCTTCGCCGCGCCCTCTCGGTGCGCGGCCAGGAGCAGGCTGACCACCTCGGGTGCCGCGTGTGTTTCGGCTGCGTAGTGAAGTGGCAGCTTGCCAGTCCAGTCCTCCTCCGCCGTGCCAGGCTTGAATGCGGCGAGCAGTACGTCGACTACTTCGAGAGATGCCTGGTTCGCGGCAGCGCAGTGATGTGGCAGCCAGTCGTACCCCTTCTGCTTGACCTTCACGGCGTCCCAGTGGGCGGTGAGGACCGCATTGATGACCTTGAGCGGAGCACTGTTGCAGGCTGCCACGTGGAGGGGCAGGAGACCAGCTCGATCAGCCACCTGGGCCGCATGAGGCCACCGTTGCACCAGCTCCAGGACAGTGTTCGTGCCCTGATTCAAGATCAGTGCGCGGTGCAGCGCCGTGCGTCCCTCCTTGTCGGTGCCGTCAGCGCCCTTGCCCTTTGCCGGCATGGGATTAAAGCGCTCGACAGCTTCCTCCTTGAAACCTGCCGAAGTGCGTGCGGTGGGGCTGCAGCATCAGCATCAGACAGGTACGTCTTCCTGCATGTTGTTTATTCCTATCTCGATCTGCATGCTTGAGCTGACGATGCTGGGCAAGGGTTGCCTTTGTCCTCGCGCTCACTCAATGCGCACGCATCGCATCGCGCCATACAGTCTCACCTACGCACTTGTGTCGTCACGGTATGTAACGCGGGCTCTGCAGAGCGGAGCGTCCGCGGTGCAAGGTGCTGCAAAAACCCTCCCACGCGCGCGCGCATGCCTCAGGCCAGGTTCATCAACATGAGAGCATCCGGTACCCTCAGGGCCTCAAGTGAAGTTTTAACCTCACGTCACTGTGATCGGGTCGCACGATGCCCATCCTTGCCCACCCAAAAATGCTTCACACAAAAATGTGGACTGCACCAGATTGCTTCAGGAGCCCCAGGGGGAGCCTTACTATGTGTGTACTCCCCGAGGTTTCGTTGCGGACCGGGGTGTTTAGGCTTGAGGGTCCCTGACCTTTTTCTGGCTCTGGCTTTGGCCCAGGGGCCGTTTTGCCCCTTAACATAACAGCATCCGCTAAACGCGACGTTATTCCCAGTGGGGGGAATATTGCTCTTGTCAGGGGGAGGGGGAGAGATGGTGCTGAGGCACTCCAGGGCCTTGTGGGGCCCAGCTGGGCCTGTAGGGCGTGGCGGAGGAGTTATGGTGGGGATGAGTTAGGTTGCGTGCCCGCTTTTTGCCCTCAGAACCGTGTGTGGTAGTTTTTTGCGGTTCGCCGCAACGGGGGGGCTGTGCTGGGGGGTAGACGCGCCTCGCTGGCGAAAGCCTTTTTGGGTCGTGTGTTTTTACTCGGGGTCTAGGCGTGTCTCCCGTTGGGTTGCGCTTTCGACGACGACGACGACGAATCTCATCCAACTTTGTTATTTTAATCAAATCCCCTTTCATTAATGCCTACATCTGTCTATTTATAATACGGCTTGCCCACGTGCCATTCATGATTGTTTTCCGCAGGTGGTTTTCCGACCCCAAATTCGTTCGACAAGTCTTCAACACGTCGCAGATGATCGCGTATGTGTCTGGGCAGCAGCGTCGACTGACCGCAAAATAAACGTTGTCACAAGCAGAATCGGCTTGCAAGCGCGGCCCCTCAAAAGGTCAAAAGGTGTCGAAAGGTCCTGATGGCTGCATCTCCCATTTTTTCCTATGTGGAGTTGCAGTGCTGCAATGGCTGCTGCGATGGTGCGAGCTGTAAATCTCCGAAAGACCAACCTCGTGTAACACAGTCTGCAGGCTCGGCCACAAGTCACACTTCACCCCCATGCCCTGGCACATCTGCGAAGGTTTTGCGAAGGACCCAATCCTAACCTATCACGACGTCACAACAGCAGCGGTCGGCCTACATTCTCCCGTCTCGAGCAGGTGCCTCTTCAGACCAGCTGTGACCTGTCACGCACACCTAGCGCTGCGAGCAGCTGTAGACCCTGCAGCGCATTGCGCAAAGGATATTGCGCTAAGGACACCCCACCCAGCGTGGCACGACGTCACAACAACAGGTCGGCCTGCACTCTCCGGTCGAGCAGGTGCTTCCGCAGCCCCGCCGCGACCTGCGCGCCGAGCGCCTCGTCACACAGCGGGTCCAGCACCAGGTACAGCTCGCACTCTGAGTCAAGGACCGCGAGCATGCAGTGGTCGTCGCACGACAGCCACGCGACGCGGTTGGGGCGAGACGGCTCGGACCCGGCGTCGCGCACGAGCCCCACGAGCCGCGCGTACCTGCGCGGCGCGGCGTGTGTGTGTGTGTGTGTGTGTGTCTATGTGTGTGTGTGTGTGCTTTTGTTGGTGGGGCAGGCTGCAACGGCGCTGACCCAGGTGTGTGTGTGTGTGTACATGTGCGCGTGTGTGTGCGTGTGTGAGCGTGTGCTGCTGTTGCGGGTGCACGCGCGCCCACACGTACCCGTGTGCGTTTGTGCGCGCGTGCGGACGTGCGTTCGTGTGTGTGTGTGTGTGTGTGTGTGTGTGCGTGTGTGTGTGTGCATGTGCGCGTGCGCGTGCACGTGTGTGTGCGTGTGTGTGTGAGTGTGTGTGTGCGCGTGCGGCTGTTGCGGGACTGCACGCGCGCCCACACGTACCCGGTCGCAAGGCGCTGGCGCCCTGCCAGGTCAGCAAATAGCGGGCAAGGCCCTGAAGACAGCGCCTGGCCTGCGTGTCGTGTGCGTGTGTGCAGGCGTGTGCGTGTGAGTGTGTGGCTGATGCCACAGCCCCGTCGACCGTCAACGGCGGCGGCGGCTCAGGCTTGTGCTTGCGCGCCCTGCCAGGTCGGAACGCAGCGGGCAGGGCCCTGAATACAGCGCCTGGCATGCGTGCCGTGCGCGTGGTCGGTTGTGCAGTCCGTCGCACTCACTTGGCGTACGGCGTGTGAGACTTAGGTGTGTGTGTGCGAGCGTGCGTGTGCGTGCGTGTGCGTGTGTGCACGTGCGCGTGTGGCCGATGTCGCAGCCCGTCCGATGGGGGCGGTTTGGACTTGTGCTTGCGAGCGCGCCCTGAAGGCGAGGCCGGCGGAGGGAACCTGCGGACGCACCTTTGGTCGTCAGGTGTGCGAGGAAGTGCCACAGCGGGGTCGCCCCCCAGCGCCCGCCGACCGGCCGCGGCAGCGTGTCCAGCAGCACGCGCCCGGCGAGCCCGGCGTCAAACGCGCCGACCGGCCCGAGCGCGCGCCCGCGGTGCGCGCAGTGCTCCACCCCCCACGGCTGAGGCGCCGACGCGGACGCCGGTGTGCCGCCGACGCCGCTTCCGCTGTCGTTTCCCGCGCCCGAGCCGCTCCTCAACTCGGCCCTGCCACTGGAGCTGCCCCTGCCGCTGCCGCCGCCTGCGCTGACGGCGCCGGTGGCGCTGCACGCGAGCAGCAGCGAACGCAGGCGGTGCAGCATGCCGGTGACGGTGAGGCGCGACTGCAGCGCCTCGCGCGCGGCCGTCTGGTTGGTGTGTGGGGGGGTGGGGGGGCTTAACGTTTGTGTGTGCACTTCTGTACGCATCAGGCGCCCCCTGCGAGGAGCACCACGTACACACAGCCCAGCACAGGCCGACGCCCCGGTCGAGGTGTACACCTGAACTACCAGACAAGACACTACACATACAGATAAGCACACATAGGTACACACGCGCAGTGCAGAGAGGAACAACCCACCAGCGCTCGGTACGCATCTGGCGCCCCCGCGAGGAGGACCACGTACAGGCCGACGCCCCGGTCGAGGTACGCGATGTGCGTGTGCACAAACGCGTCGGGGTTGAACGAGGGGAGGCAGACGGGGCAGAACACGTCGCCGCAGTCGGTCCTGTGTGTTGATATTTGGGGGCTTTGAGGTTTGAACCCTGAACACGCTTTGTGGCAGTGTGCTGGGGCAGCTATGGCCAAGGGTTTCGGGGTTTAGGGCGTCAAGGTTGAACGAGGGCAGGCAGGCGGGGCAGGAGGCGTCGCCGCAGTCGATCCTGCGTGTGACGGTTGGGGGTTCAGGGTTCAGGGGCAGTTGGTGGGCAAGGGTTCAAGGGTTTCGGGTGTTTAGGAAGGCAGAGGCAGGCAGGCAGGGACAGGCAGGCAGGGGCAGGCAGGCAGAGGCAGGCAGGCAGAGGCAGGCAGGGACAGGCAGGCAGGCAGAGGCAGGCAGAGGCAGGCAGGAGAAGGCAGGGGCAGGCAGGGGCAGGCATGCAGGCAGAGGCAGGCAGGGGCAGGCAGGGGCAGGCAGGCAGGCAGGGGCAGGCAGGCAGGCAGAGGCAGGCAGGGGCAGGCAGGGGCAGGCAGGCAGGCAGGCAGGCAGAGGCAGGCAGGGGCAGGCAGGGGCAGGCAGGCAGGCAGGGGCAGGGGCAGGCAGGCAGGTTTGACGGAGGCAGCAGACATCGCTAGAGTCGGCCCTGCGTGTGAGAAGGCCGGGTGTGGGGCTTAGGGAACACAGCGCGCGCACACACACACAGGCACACACTTACATAAACACACACATAACGTCCATATTGTTTGCCTTCGCGGGGGGGGGGTCGAAACTATGGTTGTTTAATGCGACTGCGGGGGTCGTTTTTCGTCGTTTTTCGTCGTTTTGACGCCCCAAATCGCGATTTCCGACAATTTATATTAGTTTCTTAGCTTCGCGGGGGGGCAAAAAACATCATTATACGCAAAGGCTAACCGTCCGGACGGTACACAAACACACAAATACACACACACACACACACACACACCTGTATGCCGGATTGCTCGTGATGAAATTCGCGAGGCACAGCACGTCCCCCGCGTCGAGCGCCGGCTGTCCCTTTGCTCCGACGGCCGACACGATGTGGCTGCCGACCATGATGAGGCCGTACAGCAGCTGGGGGGGCCCGTTGCTGTTGCCGTTGCCGTTGCCGCTGCTGCTGCTGCAGTGTGTGTGTGTGTGTGCATGTGTGTGTGTGTGTGTGTGTGTGAACCATCAGTACTAATAGGCCGTAGAGCAGCTGGGGGGGGGGGGAGTTGCCGTGGCCGCTGCTGATGTGTGTGCATGCATGTGCACGAGCATGTGCACACACACCCGTCTGCATCTGCAGCGCGCCGCGGCGCGCGCATTGCGTCGTGGAGAGCTGCTTTTATAGCAGCACGGTCGGCCGCAGGCAGCGGGAGCGGTTGCAGCCCTCCGAGCAGGTAGGCAGGGTCGAGGCGCAGCTGTGTGTGTGTGTGTGTGCGTGTGTGTGTGCGCACGTGCGCGCATGTGTGTGTGTGTGTGTGTGTGTGTGTGTGTCAGTGGCTACAGCCCTGCGAGCAGGTAGGCAGGGTCGAGGCGCAGCTGCGTGTGTGTGCGTGTGTGTGTGTGTGTGTGTGTGTGTGCCAGCGGCTGCAACCCTCCGAGCAGGTAGGCAGGGTCGAGGCGCAGCTGCAGGTGTGTGTGCGTGTGTGTGTATGTGTGTGCGCGCGCTTGTGTGTGTGTGTGTGTTTGTAGCAGCGGTTGCAGCTCTCCGAGCAGATTGGCAGGGTCGAGGCGCAGCTGCGTGCGCGCGTGTGCGTGTGTGTGTGTGTCAGCAGCTGCAGCCCTCCCAGTAAGTAGCCGGTTCCAGGTGCAGCTGCAACTCTTTATGTCTCTAAAGCACACACCAGCAGCAGCTGCACGCCCACACGTGCGCGAGTGCGCACCCGCTCTCTGTCCCTCTCCAACGCCCCTCTCTCTTTTACTGCCACGCCCACGTACACACCTGCCGGATGAGCGCGCTCAGCATCGGGGGCACGCCCGACAGCAGCCCGCGTGCATCGTACGAGGGGTTGCGATCCAAGTGGCGCTCGAGCCCGCTTGAAACCACCAGCGTGAGCTGCCGGTGGAGTAGCAAGAGCTGGCGCCCGAGCGGTCCCGGAGGCTCCCCGAGCCGGCTGCACTCGGGCGGGGGGTGAGTGTGTGTGTGTGTGAGAGAGAGAGAGAGAGAGAGAGAGAGAGAGAGAGAGAGAGAGAGAGAGGAGAGGGAGAGGGAGGGAGGGAGAGAGGGAGAGGAGGGAGAGGGGAGAGGGAGGGAGAGGAGAGGGAGAGGGAGAGAGGAGAGGGAGAGGGAGAGGGAGAGGGAGAGGGAGAGGGAGAGGGAGAGGGAGAGAGGGAGAAGGAGAGAGAGAGGGAGCGGTCCCAGCGGCTCGCCCAGCCGGCTGCGCAGGGCGGGGGAGTTTGGGCGTGGATACGAGATGGCTCGGGTCCGGGATGGCTCGGTAACGATGGTTCGGGAGGAATGCTCGACACCACCAGTGTGACTTCCCGGTGAAGTGGCAAGAGCTGGCGCTCGAGCGGTCACGGCAGCTAGCCCAGCCGGCTGCACACAAGGGCGGGGGGGTGGGGTGAGAGAGAGTGAGAGAGAGTGAGACAGAGAGTGAGAGAGAGAGAAAGAGAGAGGGAGGGAGGGAGGGAGGGGGGGAGAGAGGGAGAGAGAAAGAGCGAGGGGAAGAGAGAGATAATGGTGAATGTCGGCATAACTGTGCCGGTGGAGTAGCAAGAGCTTGCGCCCGAGCGGGCCCCGAGGCTCGCCCAGGCGGCTGCGCGCAGGGGTGTGTGTGGGATGGGTGGACGGTGGATGCCACACTCGAAAGGGTTCGGGATGAGTGGTGGGTCGTCACCACAGAAAGGCCCTACAACATTCCCAACGCCGTCACTTGCGCGAATCAGGCGGCACCTCAGGCGCTCCGAGACCGCCTGAGGCCGACCCCTGGCCGCCTTAGGCGCCGCCTGAGGCGTCACTCCTGACCGTCTCAGGCGCCACCCCGACCGGCTTAGGCGCCCACCACCGCCTGAGGCGCACCCCTGACCGCCTCAGGCATTATGACCGCCTTGACTTGTGCGGATCAGACGTTGGGATTTTTGAAGGGAGAGCTGACGTGCTCGTGCGCCAACCCAACATGGCTAGGGCGCACCCCCACCCCAGGGGGCCCAGATAAGCACTTGCTCTCCAAGCAAGTGCTTAGGCCAGGAGGCCTTGTAATAAGGACTCGGTAGGGGGAGGTGGGGTACCCCTAAGCGGAGCTTTGTGCCAACCTACCTAGTGGCGACGAGCAGGAGGGGGCCTATTCAGCTCCAGTGCAACTCCCTTATTATGTCCTGATAAGCACTTGCCGCACTTGCACTTCCTTCACTTGCATGGAGGCCTTACAAGGATTCCGTAGGGGTAGCTAGGGTGCCTCTAAGCGGAGCTTTGCGCCCACCTACCTCGTAGCAACAAGCAGCAGGGGTCCTCGCGGGAGGAAGACGATCAGCGTGGGTCCGTGCGTGATGTGCTGGAGAGTGTCGCCCTGTGTTGCGGGGCGTGTGGATACGTGTGGAGGTGCGTGTGATGTGCTGGAGTGTGGGGTGGGGTGTGGAGCGTGGGGCCGTGCGTGATGTGCTGGAGAGAGTCGCCCCGTGTTTAAGGTGCAAATTAGTGGAGACCAGTGATGTGTTGGAGTGGGGCATGGTGTGTGCAGCGTGGGCCGTGCGTGACGTGCTGAAGAGTTTTGCCACGTTTTTTTTTTTTGTGTGTGTGCAGGTTTTGTCGTGTGCAGGTGAGCGGGGGGGGGGGGAGGGGGGGAGTGTCGCGAGGTGTTGGTGTGTGTGGAGTGGAGGTGAGCGGGTGCGTCTGGTGGGGGGGGGGGGGGGGGCGCGATGCGTGACGTGCTCTCTCACGCTCTCTCGTGCACGTGCATGGACTGAATGAGCATCATCGCAGCGCACGCGTGCTGGCAAGGACACACGTGCTGGTGCACATGCACACGCACATGCACGTGAGCACACTCACGCATGTAGCGCACACCGTGGGGGGGTGACCCTCACAGCGCAGCGGGCTCCTACCAGGTGGCCAGCCAGTTTCAGCAAGGGGTCGGACGGAGCGGCGACACAGGTCGTGCATGCTTCATGAATGGTGTCACACAGACGGTAAACGCCACCATGCCCTCTCTCACCCCCACCCGGCGCTACGCCACTGAGACACCAGAGCTGTGCTGATTGCCACGAGGCACGTGCACGGACGTGCTCGTGCCGCACGCCCACCCACGCCCTGTCCTCACCACCTGGCACACACACACACACACACACACACACACACACACACACACGACGCACGCACGCACGCAGACTCGCGTTCACAGGTGGTCGCACTAAGTCACATCGGCACACATAACCCACAACCACAACCACATCTGCACACACACACACACACACATACACACACACCTGGCTCTGCACCACACACGGCCCACGCACACAAACGCACGTTCACAGGTGGTCGCACTCGGGCACAACGACACACACAACGCACAACCACATCCGCAAACACACACACACACACACACATACATACACATTCCATTCCAGATCGTTACAAATACACATACACACACACACACACTCATGTATGCAGGTGGTCGCACACGACACACACGCGCACACACACATACCTGGTTCTGCACCACGGACACGAGCGCCGTGATGAGCGCCATCAGGCCCGCTAGGTGGTCCTCGTCCCCGTGGTAGCTGTAGATGGGCCTGCCAGAGATGGAGAGGATGAAGAATTGCTTGGGGTGGTGGATCCAGGACTCGACGGTGTCGTCCTCGAGGGGCTGCGTCATGAGCGAGCCGCCCGGCTCTGCTGGCTGGCTGCCCGCTCGTCCACCAGTGCCGCCCCCTCCACCACCACCTGTCGTGGGCTCCTCCGCCAGGCTGAGTTCCGACACCGAGACGTGCATGCTGCTGGCGAAGCTCAGCTGCGGGGATGGGCATACTGCTGTTGTTTCACTCTCGGCGGCTGGCTCCCCGCTGTCTCCAGGCGCATGGGCATGCTCGCCATGCGTGCCATGCAATGAGGAAAGAGCGCCCAACGAGCTCGCGTCCGCCTCCACTGCCTCGCCCTCCTCTGTCCGCCACTCCAGAGATCCCGCAGATCCGGCCACATCTTCAGAAGTGGCCGGATCGACGTTGTCAGGTGGGTTGTCAGAGGTGCTAGGCCTGCGCGGGGGCGTGTCCGGCTCCAATCCGCCCTCATCCTCCTCGTCGTCGATCTCCTCTGCAAACGTGAGCACGGGCGGTGGTAGGCCGCTCGCTAAATCGCCCTCATCCCCAAACACAAGTCCCGCAGGGACAGAATCCGAGCCCAAGATTGACGCCATCAGCGGACGCTCTCTCCACTCTTCAGCAGGGTCGTAAGCAATACTCGTCGTCGTCGTTTGCATAACACAACGGGAGCGCCTAGACCCTGAGAAAAAACACAGACCCAAAGCTACTTCTACAGCCAGCGAGGCGCACACCAACCCCCCAGCACACTCCCCCGTCGTGAAGAATCGCAAAGAAATACTACCCACACGGTTCTGAGAGCCAGGTGCGGGATTGCGAGCCCATGTCCACACTCGACAAACACTGAGGCGGCACGCCCCTAACTCGTTCCCACCTCAACTCCTCCGCCACCCCCGGGGTCCCACACGGCCCGGGGTGCCTCAGCACCATCCCTCTCCCTCCCCCTGACAAAAGTAGCATTGCCCCCCGCTGGAGAGTTGCGTCGCGTAAGCGGGTCCTGCAAAGGGGCAAAACCCGTACCAGAAAAATTCAGGGACCCTCAAGCCAGAGAACACCCCGGTCTGCCTGGAAAACCCCGGGGAGTACACACATATAGTTCGGCTCCTCCCCACACAAAAGCACTGGACATGGTTGGACACTCGCATATCCCGCCAATTTGGCAGGAAGCACCGCCGCACACCCCGGAGGATGTGGGCAGTTAAGGACAGACCCCCCTCTCGCAGGAGGGAGCGCGGCCAAGACGTGGCCCAAAAAAAAGGATGAAAAGCCGGGCCGCAACCTCTAACGTTCAAGGGGATTTCTAACTGGGATTTCAACCAGCTCACAGGACTTGAAACCTGCCACCCTTAACATGGCTCTGGGCACATGCCCACCCCTTTGAGTTGCACCGAGCACGACTTTGAGCTTGTCGCAGGCCCCCCCCTCTTGGGCGGAGGCACAAAAGGACTCGGTGAGGGGCACATCCTAACTGAAATTAGTTAGGGGAAAACGGAAAGACAGGAGGGACAGGACCGGGGGGGGCATGTGCCCACCCCCCTCTGAACAGGCCGGGCCTGCACCAACAAAGGCATAAAAAGTATAGGGCGGGCGAGAACTGGCCGGGTATCCCGGCCCACCCGCGGGAGGGCAGGGGTGGGGAGGGGGGAAGGGGGGGGAGGCTCACCATGCTACAGGGGCCGCCCATGCGGACCGCACCTTGCCTAGACGACGTGACGTGTGACTCTCTCGTGAGCCCATGCGTGAGTTTTCCCGTGGTCGGCGACACCCCAGGGGTCATGCTTGTCCCCCTGACCAAATCACCACACGTCACGTCGGTTCGGCCAGATTCGGGGCGGCGAACGGCCGCCACCCCTAGCAATGACAAAAACTCCCACCTCTCCCCTGCCCTGACCCAGGGCACGGGTCAGGGCAGGGTCGCGCCCCACACCTACAGAGTAGCAGGCATGGGTGGCCGGTTCAGGACCGTGCGCTGCCCCTCCCCCTCAGGCAGGCAGCCGAAAAAGGGGTGGTTGCTCGGGAGCACCCCCCATGTGGCCGGGACGCGGCCGACCCCCACAAAATCTTGGAGGAGGCTCCAGAACTCCGCCGCTGCGCCGCGTCCCGCCGCTACCACCGCCGCCGCATCTCCGGCTGGGGTGCGGCCCAGGCCGGCCGATGGTGGCCCCAATACGGTTGCCCACATGCGGCGGCGGCCACGCTCCATGGCGTCGACTGCCGCTGCGCACACCACCGCCCATGCCCCAGCGTGCAGCCCTCTGGCCGCCACCGCAGCCGGGGGGGGGGGCGCAGGAGCCAAACGTCCGCCCAAGAGGGCCCGCCGGCCACCGGGAGCCCCAGGCCAAGGAGGAGCTCCGCGACGACTGACGCTGCCACGGGGCAGGACCAAAAGTAGTGCTCCCGCGCCTGCAGCGCTTGGGCTGCTTTGGGCGCGGCCGGCGACGGGGCCCAGCCGCACGGGCAGTGCCCCCGGGGGGGGGGGCGACGTCGTGGCCACCCGCACGCCGCACGCCGTGGGCGGCCAGCCGCCAGTAGGTTTCCTTGGACTGGTTGACCCACAGCACCCGCCAGAGGCCATCCATGGCCCTCCTCAGCGCATCCACCTCCACTGCCCGCTCCGCTGCGTCGACCGGCCCCGCAGCGTCGCCCTCAAAAGCGCTGTCAACGAACTCCCCCTGCCGCCCCGCGCGCACCCGCCGTGACGGGGCCATCAGCTGCCGGGTGACCCACCCCACCCGCAGCGCCGGGTGGTCAGCTAGGCTGATCGGCGCCGCCACGCCGTCGGCAGACGCCCGCCAGCCAAGCGAGTCGACCACCTCGCGGTTGGCGTCACGCGCGTCGGCGGCGGCGTCCCCGCCGCCCGCCGTCGCGCCTGCCCGGCACAGCTCCGGGATCGCCGCCATCAGCATCAGGCCGGCCTGCACGCTGACCCCCGTCCGGGTCGCGACCGCCGCGCCGAGGGTCGTGGCGCCGCCCAAAACAGCGGGGCAGAGCCCTGTGGCGACGACCTCCGCGATCGCACCCGATTGGGAGCCCGCGATCATGCGAGCGATGATCACCTGGTGAGGAGTGGAGGGGGCTAGGGCAACGGTGAGTGGCACGGGCCACCCCCCCGGGCGCGACCCCAAAGGGCGGTCGATGTGCAAGTGCGGGTTGCCCCAGAGCGGGAGGTGCTGCCACATGGAGGCCCGTGTAAAGTGCAGCGGCCTCATGGGCACGATTTCGCCCAGTGAGCGAAGCCTAACTGCCATCCGGCGCAGCGGGCCTGCCGGGAGGTCGTGGGCACGCGGGAGGTGGAGGCAGGGGGCGAGGCGCCCCGCCCCTGGGTCAGCCCCTGGCTGGGTGGCGGACAGCAGGGCCAGGACGGGCGGGACGTGCGGGCACAGCACATGCAGGATATCTGCGCCCATATCCATCCAAACCGGCTTTGGGGACGGCGCGTCGCGTAGCAGCACGTCCTCCACGGTGAGCTCCGGTGAGCCAGCCGCACGGGGGCGGCGGAGGCCGCGCTGGGCGCGCGGGCAGGTTGCGTACGTGTCGCCAACCGCACACCTGATGAACCGGCTTGCCTGGTTCGCATGCCGAGCTTGCAAGTGCTCAGCAAGGGGGATGAGGCCAAAGCCACCTGCGGCAGGGGGGCCGCTGAGGAGGTACGTGTGGAGGCCCGGCACGCGGGGCATGATGGAGGCTCCGAGGCCTGGGGGGGCGTCACCTGCGTCCACCAGCCAGCGTGCCCAGCTGTGGGCGACAGAGAGGACAACAGGCGGCGGGTCAAAGTGCTCAGCCAGGTGCAGCAGTTTGGACATGCCGTACGTGTGCGCGGCCGTGGCCCGCCCAAAGGCAGACAAACCTGCGGTCGAGGCTCCGGTGAGGGCCCGCAGGACCCCCAGCGGCGCGCCCCACGTCGGGTCACCGAGCAGGGCGGCCTCGTTGACGGGGCGCGAGCCGCCGCCCGGCCCGCCTGACCAGAGTGGGCCGCCAAGCGCCGTGACGGTGCCGGACACCTTGAGCCCCTGGACCAGCACGGGCTCGTCGATGGGGCGCGCGCTCCCGACTGGGACGAGGAATGATTTCTTCTCGTTGAGGTGCTGGCCAGAGGCGCGAGCGAAGACGGCCATGTGGCGCAGGAAGCAATACTGCTTTTTGTTAGGGGATTGCACTTCCACACTTCCTTGATTTGCGTCCACGCGGACGCAATCCACTGCGCTGCCAATGCCGGCCCTCCATGGCCAATGCTGGTGGTCGAAGGAGGTGAAGGATCTGCGCGCAGCACTGATTAGTTAAACAAACAGCTCCTGCAAGCTTGCACCGCGCCAACGTGTCGCGTGGGCCGAAGGGCAGATTGACACAACACAGCATGGCGTCTTGGGAGAGCATACGAGAGGAGCTGGGTGACAGGGCGAATGTGAAGTCGCGCCTTCATGGCTTGGGGTCTCTCCTGGTGAGCTGCAGGCTTGCTTTGCACTGCACAATTACACGAGAGTGGTGGATTGTACGCGGTGGCGCTAACGGCACGCTCGTTGACCGCAACCACGGCAGGAATTTGCGGAGCATGGAGGCCCCATGAGCGCGACGCAGGTGGCAGAGCTCGTGGACCTGTGCACCACGCTTCTGTCAGACGCCAACCACAAGGTCAGAGGCCAGGCAACGACCCTGCATGCATGGAGAGCAACCTTGGTTGTTGCATGGCGCCTGCATGCATGCAACGGCGCATGGGCTCACCGACACGGGCCCTTGGTACCCGTGCTTGTGCTCGCAGGTGGTGCAGCACTCACTGCAGGCGCTCTCTGCAGTCGTGCATAAAGAGGCAGGCGCGGTGCGACCGTACGTGGGCTCCATCGTGCCGGTCGTGGTGAGGGGGGGCATGCACGCCTGCTCGTCTCGCTCTCGACCACCTCCCCCTCTACCACTCAACTCACACCACACTGACTCCCGCACAGGCTGAGCGCCTGGCCGACTCGCGCCAGGAGGTGCGCCTGGAGGCGTGCGAGGTGCTGCTCAACTGCATGGCGTCGCTCGGGGCAGCTGCCGTGCTGCCGCGTCTGTCCGGCTGCTGGGGTCACCGCGCGTGGAAGGTGCAGCGCGGCTTGCACACACACGCACACACATGTGCTAGCACACACATGTGCTCGCACACACGCGCACACACACACATGCACACACACACACGCACACACACACACATGTGCACACACACACACACACAAACAAACAAACACACACACACACACACAAAACACACACACACACACACACACACGCGCGCAAAAGGCGTGGTGCAAACACACACACGCACACACCCTGGGGGAAGGTGCGGCACGGCGTGCTGCAGACGCTCGCCGAGGCGATTGTCGCAGACATCCCGGGCGTGCTCGACGACCCGTCTGTCAACCGGCACATCATCGAGAAGGTGGTGGAGCTGGTGGAGGACCCGAACGAGTGAGTGGGGGCGCCAATGGCCACTGGGGCGCCAAGGGCCAGTGGGGGCTTGAGCTGGTTGGGGACCCGGACGAGTGAGTGGGGGGCCAAGGGCCGATGGGACGCCAAGGGCCAATGGGGGCGCTTGGGCACAAACGGTGCACCCTGCCACGTGTGTCACGCTCGGGACACGGGGTGTTGCTCTGTAATTGGGACCTGACACACGCATACACACACACTGTGCCCACGCCCCCCCCCACACACACACACACCCCACACACACACGCCTACACACACCCTGTCTCCCCCAGGGGTGGAGAGCAGGGAGGGGGGGGGCTCGTCGTTAGGTGGCCTTGCGCGACAACTCAGTGCTGCGCTGGGGGTCGGAGGCCAAGAAAAGCTCAGCTTCTCCTTGGCTGCCTTATGAGGGGGTGGTGGTAGCAAGCTTTTGAGCTTCAAAATAAGCAGCTCAAAAGAGCCTGCTAAGCAGGCTCTTTTGCTAATCAAGAGACTTAGTCTCTTGGTTTGGCTTCCAACCCCAGCTAACCTGTGCCACCTAAACCCTCAAAACTTATGCACTCCGTTTGCATGCGCACGTGCAGACACGTGCGCGAGGCAGCGCTCGAGTGCATGGAGGAGCTGGCGCGCTCGCTCGGCCCGCAGGTGTGTGTGTGGGTGTGTGTGGGTGTGTGTGGGTGTGGACAGGCAGTGTCTGAGCAAGCGTGTGAGTGGGCGTGTGGCGATGTGCTGTGCGGTGGGGTGTGCCGCGTGTGGTGGGGGGCGGGACGGGGCGGGGTGGGGGGGAGGGGGGTCGGAGCAAGCGTGGATGTTTGCGTGTGGATGGGCGGCGCTGTGCCGTGAGGTGTGGTGCGCCACATGGACCTCACGCCAAGGCATGCGACGCGCGCGTGCGGGCGGGCGGGCGCAGGTGCTGGGCGTGCTGAGCGGGCAGGGCCTGCGCCCCGGGATCGCGCGCGAGGTGTCGGCGCGCGTGGCGAGCGCCGCCGGCGACGCGACCGTGCGCGTCGTTGCGGTGGTGACTCAGCAGCAGCAGCAACAGCAGCAACCGGGGGCCGCTGGCGCTGGGCAAGCCTCCAAGCCGGCGCCGTGGGCGGCCGCGCCCCACGCGCCGTTGTCTGCCACACTGGGCCGCGGCGCGCCCACGCCGCCGCCGCCGCCCACGGCAGCCCCGCAGCTCGCCGCGCGCGTTCCGCTGGTGTCGGTCAGCGCGGCGGCCCCGCAGCGGCAGGCGGCGGGCAGCTTCCTCGGGGATGCGCCGCCGCCGCCGGTTTTGGTTTCGTCAGAGGGCGAGCTGCGGGGAGAGCTGGAGGCGATCGCTGGCAGCCTCGGCTCGCTCGAGGTGTGTGTGTGTGTGTGTGTGTGTGTGTGTGTGTCCCAAGCCTGAACTCCGCGCCTGGCGGAGGCAGCGTGCACGTGTCTCATGGGATTGAGGTGTGTGTGTGTGTGTGTGTGAGTGTGTGTGTGTGTGCATGTGTGTGTGTGTGCGGTGGTGGCCACTATACCCACTCGGTCGCGACTTGGAAGGGCGTACGGCGGCAGGGCACGGAGAGGCCGCTCTGGCCGCGTGCACAAGTGGGGTTTTTATACCCCCATGCACAGTTTGAGTCTGGGGAGGGTGGGGTGGTTGGGAAGAGGGAGGGTTGACGGTGTGCTGTCTCTCTTCTGCCGCACCTCGGCTGCCGAGGCACGCGGCATCAGACAGAGCAGTGATTCCCCCGCAAGCCGTATACCGCTCCGGGCCGGATGTTCCATTTCCCAGAAACCCACCCCACACTTGATGGCAGAGGGCGTGGAGGGGTGCGTTGGAAAGCTCTCGCCGCGAGCAGCACAACGGCGCGTGGCGCGGGAACACCCGCAATGAATTGCGCCTAGTCTGAGCGGTCAAATTTGCTCGAGCCGGGGGAAAACTAACTACTAAAATCCTTCCTGGGGTCACTGAGACGAAGGCGTGTCCTGGAAGCCAGCCCCGCGAGGCAGCTCCCTCAATCCCACGCCCCGAGCGTGCGATGTGCAAACAGTAAACTGTAAGATTTCAGAGGCGTGTCATTTTTTTAACCTGTTTTTACCTGTCACCGCCCCCCCCCCTCTCCCGGTGTCACTCCCACACGCCCCCTGAAAAGCGCATGTGTCGGGCCTCGAGCGCCTCGCAGGCATCGCGTCGGGGTCGCCGACATGCCGTTTGGACCTGTCTTGACCTGCCTATGCCTCCCTCCCCCCTTCCCCGGTGCCACTCTCACAGGCCCCGTGGACTGCGCGCGTGTCAAGCCTCGAGCGCCTCGCTGGCATCGCGTCGGGGTCGCCGGCGCTGCACGGCCCGCTGGCTGACGCGTTGAAAGCGCGGCCGCTGAGCGAGTGCCTGGTGAAGCAGGTGCGCGCGTGTGTGTGTGTGCGTGTGTGTGTGTGTGTGTGTGTGTGTGTGCGTGCGTGTGTGTGTTATCTCGCCAGCGCTGCACGGCCCACTCGCTGACACGTTGTAAGCGCGGCCGCTGAGCGAGTGCCTGGTGAAGCAGGTGCGCGTGTGTGTGTGTGCGTGTGCGTGTGTGTGTGTGTTTGTGTGTGTGTGATATCTCGCCAGCGCTGCACGGCCCACTCACTGACGCGTTGAAAGCGCGGCTGCTGAGTGAGTGCCTGGTGTTGCAGGTCCGCGTGTTACGCATGCCAACGCACGCTGACGCAGCCACACAAGAAACGCAGCCGCGGCGTGCGCGCTCACATTCAGCACACGCCGTCCCCTCCTTGCCCTCGCACACGCACACCCCCCCCCACACACACACACATAGTCGGGGTTCACACGCGCACCGTGTGCAACAAATATGGGGGTGCAGTGTGCGTGGGTCTTGACAGCGCACGCCCTTGCAGGGGCGTGTGGGGCACGATTGCCCGCAGGTGCTGGTGCAAGTGGGGGGCCCCCTAGGTGCACACCGACACACCGACACACCCACGCACACCGCACACCAGGTGGGGGACCGCCGCAGCGCGGTCGAGCGTGCCGCGTGCGCCGCGATCGCTGTGCTGGCGTCTTCCCTCCTCCCCCCACCCCCCACACACACTCAATGCACATACACATACATACACACACACACACACACACACACACACACACACACCGCACACCAGGTGGAGGATCGCCGCAGCGCGGTCGAGCGCGCGGCGTGCGCCGCGATCGCTGTGCTGGCGTCTTCCCTCCTCCCCCCACCCCACACACGCACGCTCACGCTCCCCTCACACACACCCACACACACACGCTCTCACACCGCACGCCAGATGGAGGATCGCCGCAGCGCGGTCGAGCGTGCCGCGTGCGCCACGATCGCTGTGCTGGCGTCTTCCCTCCTCCTCCCAGCCCCCCACACACTCAACACACATACACATACACACACACACACACACTCACACACCGTCCACCAGGTGGAGAACCGCCACAGACCGCCGCAGCGCGGTCGAGCGTTCCGCGTGCGTCACGATCGCTGGGCTGGCATCTTCCCTCCTCCCTCCTCCCCCCACCCCAAACGCTCACGCACCTCACACACACACACATACACACCGCACACCACGTAGAGGATCGCCACAGACCGCCGCAGCGCGGTCGAGCGTGTCGCGTGCGCCACGATTGCTGGGCTGGCGTCTTCCCTCGTCCCCCCACCCCACACACCCACGCTTCCCTCACACACACACACACACACACACGCACACACACACACACACACAGCGCACACACAGCGCACACCAGGTGGAGGACCGCCGCAGCGCGGTCGAGCGCGCCGCGTGCGCCACGATCGCTGGGCTGGCGTTGTCCCTCCTCCCCCCACCCCACACACGCACGATCACGCTCCCCTCACACACACACACACACACACACACCGCACGCCAGGTGGAGGATCGCCGCAGCGCAGTCGAGCGCGCGGCGTGCGCCACGATTGCTGGGCTGGCGTCGTCGCTCGGCTACCGGTTTGCAGACCACGCGGTCGCGCTGATGCCGGTGCTGCTGAGGCTCGTTACGATCACAAAGCAGGCGCGTGGTATGCGTGTATGGGCGTGCGTGTGTGGATGTGCGTGTGTGTGTGTGTGCGTGCGTGTCGGTGATGCTGAGGCTTGCAACGATCACGAAGCAAGCGCTGGTCATGCGTGCGCATGTGTGTATGTGTGTGTGAGTGAGTGAGTTTGTGTGTCGGTGTTGCTGAGGCTTGTCACGATCACGAAGCAGGCGCGTGGCATGCGCGTGTGGGTGTGCGTGTACGTGTGTGGGTGTGGGTGTGGTGTGTGCGTGTGTGCTTGTCGGTGCTGCTGAGGCTCGTCGCGATCACGAAGCAGGCGCGTGGCATGCGTGCGCATGTGTGTGGGTGTGTGTGGGTGTATGAGTGCGGCGCCTGATGGCTGGTAGCGCAAGATGCCAAGCGCTGCACTCGGGTGCTGACTTCTCCCCTCTCGTAGCCCATCACAGGCGCGGCACCGGGAGCTGTGGCCCGCTTTCCTCGCAGCCAAGGCTGCGGGCAAGCGGGCGCAGTTCCACCGCGCGCGCCTCATGGTTGACGGCGAGCGGGTGGCTGCACCTGTTTGCTAGTTGGCATCCCCTCTGGGGGTGTGTTGAAGGGGAGGTGGCGCCACACGCGCGCAGTGGCGGGTGCGGTGTGGTCGCTGAGTAGAGTGCTGCGGCGGGTGTGCTACCAGCCCCGCTTCCAGTGGTTTGGGGGAGGGCTTTCTGGTCCCTTCATGGTTTTATACCTTGGGCCCACCCTCCGGCCACTGGAGGGGTTGGGTGTGGAGCCTGCACTGTGGTGCTGCTTGCTTAGCGCCCGCCACGACGTGGTTGGCGCTACCGTGGGCTGCTTTAGTAGCTTTACCTTTTTGGTGGGCCTCGAGCCTGCTCTCTTAAGTCCCGCTGGAGCTTTGGAACCGAACGTGTGACCGCCGGCAGTGGATTGTAAAACTCTCATCATCATCATCACACCCTCTGCAACGCAGATCCTGGCAGATTCTGCATAAGAGTGCTGCGCGCGGCTGCCTGGCCTCATCCACATGCACGCCACCACCATCACACGAAGCGTTGAAGCACGTCACACCTTGAACCCCCAATGCGTTTTCGTTCACACATTTAAACAACACATGGCCACGCAGATCCTGGCAGGTTCTGCATCAGAGTGCTGCACGCGGCTGCCTGGCCTCAGCCACACGCGCACCGCTGCAACCACACGAAGCGTTGAGGCACGTCAGACAACTCGGAATGTCAATGCATTTTCCACACATTCTCATTACATGGCCACGCAGATCATCAGCAGACCATGGCAGATTCTGCCCGCTCAACATCACACCCTCCGCCATGCAGATCATGGCAGATTCTGCATCAGAGTGCTGCGCGCGACTTCTGGCGTGGTGCCCGAGCGCGCGCCTCGCGTGCGCGGTCGCGTCCGCGGCGGCGCGCGACAAGCACGCGCGCGTGCGCTCGGCCGCGGTGTCGTTTGTCGCACTGCTGCTTGAGACATGGGAGCCGTATGTGTGGGAGAGCAGCAACCAGGTGTGTGGGTAGGTGGGTAGGTGGGTGGATGGGTGGGTGGATGGGTGGGTGGGTGGCTGCGCGACAAGCACGCGCACGTGCGCTCGGCCGCTGTGTCATTTGTCGCAGCACTGCTGCCAGAGACGTGAGAGCCGTATGTGTGGGGGGGGAGCAACCAGGTGTGTGGGTGGATGGTGGGTGGGTGTAGGTGGATGGGGGGGGGGGTGGGGGGGTGGGGGGGCGCGGCAAGCACGCGCACGTGCATTCGGCCGCTGTGTCGTTTGTGGCACTGCTGCTGGAGACGTGGGAGCCGGATGTGTGGGAGAGCAGCAACCAGGTGTGGGGATGTGTGGGACTGGGTCGGTCCACAAACCTCTGTCTATGGAACGCCCGCGTTGGGGACCGGACCCGACGGGCCGACACTGTGCTAAGTGTTGTCCGTATTTTTACCCCGCGTGGCGTGTGGGTGGCGTGCTGTTGGTGTGTTTAAGAACACGTGTTTGCCGCGTTTCCTTCCTGTTGTGCGCAGGCGGTGCGCGAGCTAGACAGCGCGATCTCGGCGGCGGCGCAGGACGCGTCGCCGGACGCGCGCGCCGCTGCGCGCAGGGCATTCGAGGCGTACGCGATGCAGGTGCGCAGATGAAGGGAGGGTTTACGACGAGGGGCGGTGAGCAAACTGTCGCGCGCGCCCACAGTCGTCGACCTGCACGCCCCGCGCCCCCCCCCCTACACACACACACACACCGTGGGCTACTTTTGTAGCTTGACCTTTTGGTGGGCCTTGCCTGCTGTCTGATCGTTCCGCTGGAACTTTGGAACTGATTGTGACCATCGGCTTCCGCCGGCTGTCACAGTGTGGATTTATAACACTACTCTCTCTCTAACACACACACTGCCACCGCCCCGACACGGCGCAACTGCGCGCACCTCACCGCAGGCGCCAGACTTGGCAGAGGCCCTGCTCTCGCGCGTGCCCCCCGGCGTGCGCGACAAGCTCACCAAGGCCGTAGCAGGGCTCGGGATTGGGGGCGCGTCGTCGTCGGCGCACACGCCGGGCGCTGGCGGCGACAACGCACGGGCGCGTGCGCGCACGCCGGGCCCGCCAGCCAGCGCGAGCGCCGCCGCCGCGCGCAGGCCCGGGACCGCCGGTTCCAAGCGGCCGGGGACCGCCGCAGCTGGGGGGAGTGGCGGCGGCGCCAGCGGGTATGGCGCCCCAAGCGCGGCAGGGGGCGGGGGGCAAGGTGCCGGCGCGCGCGGCGGCAGCGGGGGGCCCGCGTACGAGGAGGCCTCCGAGCCGTTCGCGTACGCGCACGGCGGCGGCGGCGCGGCGCCGATGCCGTCGTCCGCGTTCTCGTCGGCGTCGGCGTCGGCCTCCCACGCGGGGCCTCCGACGCATGGAGCAGCGCGGCCGGGCACCGCCGCCGCCGCCGGCGCGGATAAGGAGCGCCCCGGCAGCAGGGGCGCCGCGCTCGAGGGACTCGCCGCGGCGCGCTCGGCCGCGCACCGCCGCACCGGCAGCACGCCGGCCACGCTGGCGACGAGCACGGGCATCCATCAACACGCCGCCGCGGGCGGGCCAGGCGCTGCCCCGCTGCTCCACGCACGCGGCTCCGCGCCGCTGGGGTTCGACGCCGCCGCCGCGCTGCTGCCGGTGCTGGGATCGCTCAGCATCGGCAGCGGGGGCGGCGGCGGGCAGCGGCGAGGCAGCGCAAGCGGCGGCGGCGGCGGGTTGGGCCCGTCGGGTGGCGGCGCTGCCGCTGCCTCTGGCCGCGCGGCGGCCGACGCCCCGTGGGCCGGCACGGCGCCCGCGCCCGCCGCCTCGCACACAGCCGCCAGGGGCTCCTCGTCTTCCGCTTCCGGCAGCGGCCGCGCGAGCCAGCCCGCGCCGTCCGCTGCCCCCCCAGCCGCGCAGCCCAGGCCGGGCCCTGCGGGCCCAGGCCCAGGCCAGGCGGGCCTGACCCTGCCGCGCGTCGTCGCGTCGCTTACCTCGTCCACTGTGATGGGGTGGTCCGACCGCGCCGACGCGCTCTCCGCGCTGGCGCTGCTGCTGGCAGACCTTCCAGGTAGAGGGAATACAGATAGCCGGGGTTCACATACGCACCGTGCGGGACAAGTGCCGTGGTGCGGTGTGTGTGGGTCCTGCCAGCGCACGCCCTTGCAGGGGCGGGTGTGGCTAGGTTGCCCGCAGGTGCTGGTGCAAAGCGGGGACTCCCTACACACGCACACGCACACACAGAGTGACGTTCGTTACAGTTCCCACTTGGGGGTTGTTGGTTGTCACGAGCGAGTGCTCTTGCGGCGGTGCGGTGCGTTACACTTGGTCGGCCGTTCCCACGCTCGCCCACTTCCCCGACCAATTTTAACTGATGTATGGATTATCGCCATCCATGGAGCCAGCTAGAAGCAGGCGTTGTTGTTACCCCGCGGCTGAATAAACGCTGCATTTTAGGCCCGTTATTGGATAAAGCAATTATAATTTTGCCCCCCTCCCCCCCCCGCGAAGGCAAGCACTATGGACGGTATTGTTGTTGTGCACTTCCTCAGTTCTTTGGAGCCACAGGTTGCATGGGCAGCCTGGTGATTGCACGTGCTGAAGCCCCCCCCGGCAATCGTTTCATGAGCCGAGAGCCTTTGGATCTCAAGTTGGTTTGCTAACGGGTGGCCAGCCAACACACTCACACACGTTAAGTTCCCTTGCGTTCCATTCCGAATCGTTGCATAGATAACGGCGATATCCTTCCAGAGGTCTACATGCGGGCGACTGTCATAAGCGGGCGACCACTCGTCGCTTTGAGGGGATGAATTGCCACTCTGCTGGAGGGGGTTGCCTCTGAGGCGCTGCAACTAAGTGCGCTGTGTTTTGTGTTGACTAAACCGACTATGAGCATTCTCTCTCTGATGCTGTGTGGAGTTCGTCACCTATAACCCGCCCTAACCAGATCACACACACACACACACACACACGCCCGCACGTGCCTTGCAGGTGGCGGTGGTGGTGCGGGTGGGAGCGTGCGTACAGCCAGCGCCGCCCTAACCAGGTCGCACGCACACACATACACACACAAACACACTCACGCGTGCCTCGCCTCGCCTCGCAGGTGGCGGTGCGGGTGGGAGCGTGCGTACGGTCAGCGCGGCCGGGGTGACGGCGGATCAGTTGGAGCGGCTGGGGGGGAGGCTGGTAGAGGCGGTGGAGGACCCGCACTGGAAGGTGGGGTGGTCGGTGCTGTGCTGTGCTTTTCCAGTGCTGTATTGTGCTGTCCTGTGCTGTTCTGCCTGCCGTCGTGCTGTGCAGTGCAGAGGCGGTGGAGGACCCGCACTCGAAGGCCAGGTGGGGTGGTCGGTGCTGTGCTGCGCTGTGCTTTTCCAGTGCTGTATTGTGCTGTCCTGTGCTGTTCTGCCTGCCGTCGTGCTGTGCAGTGCAGAGGCGGTGGAGGACCCGCACTCGAAGGCCAGGTGGGGTGGTCGGTGCTGTGCTGCGCTGTGCTTTTCCAGTGCTGTATTGTGCTGTCCTGTGCTGTTCTGCCTGCCGTCGTGCTGTGCAGTGCAGAGGCGGTGGAGGACCCGCACTCGAAGGCCAGGTGGGGTGGTCGGTGCTGTACTGCGCTGTGCTTTTCCAGTGCTGTATTGTGCTGCACTGTGCTGCGCTGTCCTGCCTGCCGTCGTCCTGTGCAGTGCAGAAACGGTGGAGGACCCGCACTCGAAGGTGGAGTGGGGTGGTCGGTGCTGTGCTGTTCTGACTGGACGGCGGATGCCCCCACCCTGCCCCCACCCTGCCCCCACTCGCAACCCTCCCCGACTCTCACAACACAGGTCGCGGGCGCTGCGATCGATGCGTGCCGCGCACTGGTGTCCGCGTCGCCCGCCTGGCTGGTGCCCGCGTCCGAGCGCCTGCTGCCGGCGGTGTTTGCTAGGGCAACGGGCGACGCGAGGGAGGTGTGTGCGCGTCGGTTAGCGCACGCCAAGGCGCTGCGCGCATGCACACGAGCACACGCTCACACACGCATCCATCTGTCCATCCATCAGAGCGCTGCACCGCACCGGCAATGCCTGCACTAACACACGCCCACACTCGCGCGCCCGTCACAACGGAGAGGTTGATATCAGTATGATATAGGCTGCAGGTGGTGGTGCAATAGCTAGTATGAGCTAACTACGGGTCCGGGCACACAGCCAGGCAGAGGGATCAGCTCTTCAACAGCAAAGTGTGCTAATGTTCCCCTGCGCATCCTCCTAGGGCGGACACAGCCACTGTGTATCCACTAAGTGGAATAGCAGGGTGCTATCTGCATCCCTCGGGGATTCGGTGCGCAAGCACAAGTCCATACGCCATTTAAACGCATCCAACGGACTGTAATAAAGTAGACCACACACGCGCGCACACGACACACGCAGGCGACGCGCATGGCGGCAGAGGCGCTCCTGGAATCGCTGCCGGCAGCGATCGGCGCGGACGCGACTCTGAGCGGTGGGTAGGGGCCCGAGGCGGTTGCGTGCATTACAGCCTGTATGTCGCCACTCATGATGTGTACGACTTGTGTCGGTGCGAGGCTCGGCACCCGACTGGAACTAGGAGGTAGGCGGGGGGGGGCTGCCAAAGGAACGTGAAGCCGCAAACCGACTGAGAAAAGGAGCGCTGCTAGCGACCCAAGGAGACGGATAGGAAGCTTGGGGTGCTAGCACCATAAGAGGCTTCTGTAAATCTCACTTCACACTTGGAAAGTCTGACTCGACAGAAACTCCAGTTTTCTATCCACCTAGCAGTTCAATAGAAAACCACCAAGGGGTGCTGCTTGCATGCTTCCATGTTGTGGTATTTGTAGTACAGGGTACCAGCAACAGGGTACCAGGAAACAAAAACCAACACGAGCCAGCTGATGATGCGCCCCCAGGTCTTGGGCGTTCTCTGGAAGCATGCGAGCCCTCCTGCCCCCCTCCGCACACTCAATACGCCAACATGTAAATGCGCCAACATAGGCGTCCGACAGACTGTAAATCGGCCCGCACACCGCGCCTGCCTCCTCCCCAGGCCTCGCGCGTCCCCTTAGGGGCGTGCAATCTCCCCCCCCTCCCCTGCGCGCACTCAATACGCCTTCATGTAATACGCCAACATAGGCGTCCGATAGACTGTAAAATCGCCCCCCTCCCGCCCCCCTCCCCCCCGGCCTCGTGCGTTCTCTGGAGGCGTGCAAGCTCCAGCGCGCATGCGCGCAACGGTGTTCGAGAGGCGTGCAAGACCCCCCCCTCCCTCCTGCACACTCTCAATACGCCCAAATATAGTACGCCAACATAGGCGTCCGACAGACTGTAACGTTGCCCCCCCCCCCCAGGCCTCGTGCGTTCTCTAGAGGCTTGCAAGCTCCCCCGCGCGCGCGCGGCGGTGCTCGAGTTTGCCGCAAGACGGCTCGGGTCTGGGCGCCCTGGGGGCGCACCGACAGCCGCGCCCACGATCAAGGTAGCAGTGGGAAAGAGGCACGCGCGCGCGTGTGTGTGTGTGTATGTGTGTACGTTTTAGGCACGTGTGCACGCGCGGTGGCAGGGGTTTGAGGCGCCCTGGGGGCGCGCCAACCGCCGCGCCCACGATCAAGGTGCGTGCTTGGAGGGCGTGATGGGTAAGAGAGCAGGGGGAGAGGGAGAGCAGGGGGAGAGGGAGAGAGAGAGTGTGCCTCGCCCCCTCCCATCCCTCCCCTGCGCGCCCCCTCCCTTGCGCCCGCCCTCACATCCTCACGCCCTCCCTCACGCCGTCCCATCCCTCCCTCGCGCCTTCCCATCCCTCCCTCACGCCCTCCCATCCCTCCCTCACGCCTTCCCATCCCTCCCCCACGCCTTCCCATCCCTCCCTCACGCCTTCCCATCCCTCCCTCACGCCTTCCCATCCCCCCCTCACGCCTTCCCATCCCTCCCTCACGTGCTCACTCCCTTACGCCCTCCCTCGCATCCTCACGCCCTCCCTCACACCCTCCCTCACATCCTCACGCCCTCCCTCACATCCTCACGCCCTCCCTCACGCCTTTCCATCCCTCCCTCACACCCTCCCTCCCTTACGCCCTCCCTCACATCCTCACGCCCTCCCTCACGCCTTCCCATCCCTCCCTCACACCCTCCCTCCCTTACGCCCTCCCTCACATCCTCATGCCCTCCCTCACGCCTTCCCATCCCTCCCTCACACCCTCCCTCCCTTACGCCCTCCCTCACATCCTCACGCCCTCCCTCACGCCGTCCCATCCCTTGCGCGCTCGCCCCCCCTACGCCCTCCCTCGCATCCTCATGCCCTCCCTCACGCCGTCCCATCCCTCCCTCATGTGCTCACTCCCTTACGCTCCCCATCACATCCTCGCAACCTCCCTCGCGCACTGCCTCGCTCCCTCCCCTACGCCCTCCCTCACATCCACACGCCCGCCCTCACGTCTTCCGCCCTCCCTCCCACGCCCTCCCTCCTTGCATCACTCGCGCACTCACCATCATGATGGCAGATGGCATGCTAGGGGTCTAATTTTGACCGGCTGCCTCTTTCCTAGGGTCTCATGCGCCATCAAAAGCTTCTTACGGACTGTACAATCCACGCACCCACGCACACACTCTGCGTGCACAAGTCTGGCTGCGCCACCTCTGCAGCCTCCTCTCCGACAAGCATGCGCACGCACCTCCCCCCACACACGACCCCCCTCCCTCCCGCCCCGAACACAGTGACACCTCCCTCCCTCCCCTACCACAGGCATGGCTGCGCCACCTATGCAGCCTCCTCTTGGACAAGTACGCCGACGTGCGGAGGGCCGCGTCCTACACACGCACACCTCCCCCCCCTAACACAGGAACACCTCCCTCCCTCCCCTACCATAGGCATGGCTGTGCCACGTCTGCAGCCGTCTGTCAGACAAGAACGCCGACGTGCGGAGGGCCGCGTCCCACACACGCGCACACCTTTCCCTTAACACAGTAGCACCTCCCTCCCTCCCCAACCATAGGCCTGGCTGCGCCACCTATGTAGCCTCCTTTCGGACAAGCACGCCGACGTGCGGAGGGCCGCGTCCGCCGCGGTCGAGGCGCTCTACACGCGCGTCAACGCAGACCTGGTGTCGACTTACGCGTCCTATGCAACGGGGCCAGAGGCTCTGTCGTTAAGAAAGGTGTGGTCCATCGTTCTTCCGGGGGTTTCGGGGGAAGCTTGGGGTTGAAGCGCTCTACACGCACGTCGACGCAGAGCTGGTGTCCACTTACGCGTCGTATGCGACAGGCCAGACTCTGAGAGGCTGTCGCCAAGAAAGGTGTGCATCCGTTGCCGCTCGCGTGGCTAGGCGGATGCACACTGGACAGTCGCTGCACCAAAGTGTGCGCACGTGCGAGAGGGACAGTCAGTGAGAGAGAGAGAGAGAGAGAGGGAGAGACAGACTGACAGAGCGTGTAGTCGGAGGAGCGGTGTTTTGTGGAAGATCGTCCATCTGCGTGTGCGTGCGCATGTGCGTGTGTGACGAAGAGAGAGGGCGATAGAGAAAGGGAGAAAGTAATGGGAGTGGGGGGAGTGTGTGGTTGGAGAAGCGCTGTTTTTCAAAGAAGTCCTCCGTCGGCTCGATCACGGACGGATGAATGAAGGGGGACGCGGTCGATGCGTGCACGCACCAACAAAAAACAATAAATGTTAACAACACTCTTGGGTTCTCATTGGACTGATATGGAGCGGGACATGGTCGACGCACGCACGTACCATAAATGGCAATGACAACAACAATGTGAACGACAGCAATAACAACAGCAACAACAACAACAACAACAACAACAACAATGAACAATAAAACAACACTCGCAGTCTCTCATCGGACTGGTGCAGCGGGACACTGTTAACGCCCACACACACAAGCCCACACACACACACAAGCACGCACACACACACCGACACACACACACGCGCGCGTACACACACACGAACACACACGCCCACCCTAATGTCCACACGCACCCACACTCAGGTTATCATCGGACGAATGGAGCGGGACACCGTCGACGCTGGCGCACCGCTCTCTCACGCGCACACACACTGACACACACGCACACGTACACACACACACACTCAGGTTCTCATCGGACTTATGGAGCGGGACACCGTCGACGCCGGCGGCGCGCCGCTGTCCGCGCGCAGGGAGCACCACGGCGCCGTGCCGTCTATCGCGGGTGCGTGGTTAAGTAACGTTACGTACCGGTCACCCCTCCCCACCACACACACACCACCACCACCACACACACACAAACACACGCACACACACATACCAGAACTCGCACACCGTTGTCCAAAATCCAACGTTCCATTTGATCTCGAACGTTTTTTTTGCGTTTAGTACCACAGCCTAGGCGCAGGGAGCACCGCGACACCCACACCCACCCCTTCAACGCACACCGTTTTCAAAATTCAAACAATCTGATTGACTTGGAACATGTGCAGGGGATTCATTCCCAGCGTGCCTGTATTCTCTTATTTGTTTTGCTCCCCCGCCTCCCCCGCCCCTCCCCCCCCTGGAATGCCCTTGGGGTGATAGCAACAGTAACAGTGGCATCTGGGCCAAAGGCCCGCCTTCCAGCAGAGACGTTTCCCACTTCTGGTACCACTGCCTAGGCCCAGGGAGCATCACTGTGACACACCGACCATCGCAAGTGCGTGCCTCCCCCCCCCCGATCAGAAACACTTGCCCCACAGGTGCCGCCGCTACAGTCGCACGGGCGCACTCCGCACACGCTCATGAGCCATTGAACCCCAACCGCCCTTCAACGCTAAAAAAACGAGCATCCCTGTCGCCTGCCTGCTGCCGCAGCCGCCGCTGCCTCCGTGGGCCCTCTCCGCTACCCCACTGTCGAAGACACAATTTCTCATACTGTACGCCCGCCACCCGCGACTCTACGCCTCTCTCTAACCCCCTCCAAGCCCCTAAACCCCAACCCTTCATCAATGGCCGCAGCCGCCGCCGCTGCCTCCGTGGGCCCTCCGCGCTACTCGGCCGTGGAATACATGACCCCGATGCGCGTCGACTTTGGGGTGCTGGGCAGCGTGGGCGCTGCCACCTCCTCAACAGCAGGCGCCGCTGGCGCGAGCACGAGCGCGAGCGCAGCAAGTGCGGCCGCGGGGGGCAGCCCGCGCGCAGCGGCAGGGGGCGGCGTGGGCGGCGCGCGTGGGGTCGCGGTGACCACGTCGTTCGGCGCGCGCACCGGCGCGCTCGCCGCGGCCGAGCTGCACGGGGGGGCGTCGACGAGCGCGCCTTTGAGTAGCGGGGGCGGGGGTGTGGGGGGCGCAAGCGCTGCGGCAGCGGCAGCAGCGGCGGCAGCAAGCGCGCTCGCGGCGGGGCTCGACCCGCAGGCGGCCACGCGGCACGTGTCGCAGCGCGCGTCGCGCCTTGCGCAGGTAGGCGGTCAGCAGGCGTATGGCCATGCGTTGTGGTGCTCGTACTTGTGTGCGGCGGGGGAGCGGGGGACTGCCACGCGGCATGCGTGAGTGATGTGTGCAAGCTGCTGACTGCCTCTCTGCCCACCACCACCACCACCACACACGCACGCACACGCAACACACGCCAGGCCTGTGCCCTGACCTGTGGGTCTTCGGGAACCTCCGAGCCCGCATTCCTCGGGCTCACGATCACTGATTCCGCTAAGCCACCCCGCCTAAAGGATTTATATAAGGCCTTGCTTATCTGGACATACAGTTACAGTTACATCGGCTTTCCAGCAAAGACTACCTCTAGTCCTAGTACCACCGCCTAGACCCAAGTCCAGTTCTGGCCCTAACAATTACTTGTGAGGGGCGGTAGCCACCAGCCGGCTGCCTGCCAACGTGTAGTCCCAGAGCAAAAAGGAGAGCTATTGTGCGACGCCTCCAAAATAGGTCCTAACTGCTTCTAGGGGATAGGGGGTCAAGTGGCGCTTGCCAATCTACTTGACCGCCGTGGTGGAGGGGCCGGCGCCTGAGGGGCAGCCGGACCGTACACCACGGCTCACCACCCGACCCTATCCTGAGCACGCTCAAACGCCGTGTCCGAAAAAGTCTTCCAATCAGAACGAGTGCCACTAGTTTCGCCTAGCTGCTGAATCAGTACCTTAAGAAAATAGTGTCGGGAGGAGGCTGGAGGCCGGCCTTGCTGCCGAGCCGCATCCATTGTGCAGTCGAAAGTCGTACGAGGAAGACGAGAATCCGGCATGCGCATCACATGGCCTAGCCACTGCATTGATCGCTTTGCCACGAGGCTCTCAATTGGCTCTCAATTGGCAGTGTCGCACGCCTGCCGAATATAAGTTAATCTGTGCCGGTCGACCAGGCGCACACCCAGAATGCAACGAAGGCAGTTAGAGTGGGCAACCTCCAATCGAGTCAGTTGTGTTTCAGTAGAGGCCCATGTTTCGCAGCAGCACAGAAAGTGGGGCAGCACGAAAGTGTTGTAAACCCGCATCTTCGACTGCACTTGCATCTTCTTGCTGGCCCAAATCTTATCAAAAGACGCAAACACGCCCAGCGCGCGACCGACACGCACACCGATCTCCTTTTCCACCCCACCACTCTGGGTTATCCAACTCCCTAGATACTTAAATGCAGAGACGGTCTTCACTTCACCACCAGTCAGCGCAAACGTGGGCAGATCCGCGTCAAAATCTGCTGGCAAAATCATCACTTCTGTCTTGGCGGCGTTGATTTGCATGCCAAAGCTAGAGGACACTTTGTCAAGGATTTTCAGCATATAAGCGCCAACTGAGCTGGGTCATTCGAGAACAAACATAAATCGTCGGCATACATCAGCATTACTATGCCCTCAACCAACGACGACAATACAGAGCCGCCGGCTCGGGTCACGACTGACACGCCAGCCCCCTCTGGCATCATGTCTAGCGCCTTTTTCACCATGTGGTCAATAAAAACATTGAACAACACAGGAGCAATGACGCACCCCTGTCGCACACCAGACGACACGGGGAATTCGTGCCCGATTTTCCCAGCCAGCCGCACGGCAGCTGCGGTGTTGGTGTGAAGATCCTCCAACAGATCAATAATGTGCGGATGAACACTATATAATCTAAGGACTCTCCACAGTGCCGCACGGTTTATGCAATCGTAAGCTTTAGAATAGTCGACAAATGCCACAGCCATGCATTGTTTGTACTCAGCATCTGGACATAAGAAGTCCTTATTCAAGTCCTGGAGGCGGGTTGCCTTACAGAACCACTGCTCACGACCGCTGCATACAACCTTCTGCAGTTCCAATTCTCAACTGCAAACTCCCTGCCAACTCCCTGCCAGCCTGGCTTGCGCGCCGACCCACAGGACCCCTCGGAATCCGCTCTCCTCGAGCTCGCGACCACTGCATACTCCACACCCCTGCAGCCTCCCCCTACCAACTCCCTGCCACCCCTCCTCCCCCCCTGGCTTGCGCGCCGACCCGCAGGACCCCTCGGAATCCGCATTCCTTGAGCTTGCGACCATTGCATGCTCCACACCCTCTGCTGCTTGGGAGAGCAGTGTACCAAGGTGGGTGAGCAGGGGTTGCTTGATTCACTTACTGGCTGATTGACTGATTGATTGATTTGGATTGACTGGTTGATTGATTTGGCTTGAACCGCTTGGATTGAAGGGAAGGGAGAGCAGGGTTGATGGATTGATTGATTGACTGGTGCATACTCCATGCCCTCTGCTGCGTGAGAGAGCAGCGTGCCAAGGTGGGGGAGCTGGGTTGACTGATTGATTGATTCTCTCACTCATTCATCAATTGGTTCATTTGGATTGAAGGGATTGGATTGGAGGGAAGGGGAAATTGAAGGGGGGGATTCGGGGGGGGGGGCCTCTGATGCGTGCCCAGGTGTGAGGGGGGGCGCGATTGATGAGGGGGCAGGGGAGCAATCTGCAAGGGAGGGGGTGAGGAGGAGGCACCCACCCGTTGCCCCTCCTGCCCGCCCTCCACGCACCCACACCACCCCGCCCGCTGTTACTAGCCAGCTGCCCCCCCCCCCCCCCGCCATTTCCCCACTGGCCTGCTCCGCGCTCACTACAGGCGTGCCTTCTGCGATGCCCTGCCCAACCCACCTACCCGTCGATCTGCTGACCGGACCCCCACCCCGCCCACCCCACACACACGCCCAGGATCGCGGACGCTCTGGCGGCGGCGGCGGCGCGCCGCGATGACGCCGCGCGCGAGGCCGGCGCGCGCCTCGCCGCCGCGCTCGCGCACGCGCACCCCGCGCTCGCGGCGCGCGCGCTCCTCCCCGCTGCGCTCTCCGCGCTGCTGTCGCTCGCGTGTGGGTCCACAGACACGGGGGGGAGCGACAGCGGCGCTGGCGTTGGTGGGGGCGTGCGTGGGAGCGGAAGCGCGGCAGCGGCGAGGGCGGGCGCAGACGCGCTGGCGGCGGTTCTCGACGCCGCCCCCGCGCCGCGCGCGCTGTCGCTGCTGGCGCAGCAGCTGCCGTCGCACGAGCACCTGGTGCGGACGTTTCTGTGGGGGCTGGGGGAAGGAAGGAGTAGGGAGTCTGTGTTGGAGAGAGGGGTTAGAGGGAGGCTTCGGCGGGGGGGGTCAAGGTGCCTGGCGCACGCGCACCTCACCCACATGCAAACACACACACACACACACTCACATGCACACCGTGCAGGTCGGCACCTCCCCGCCCGAGGCCCTCTCCCTCGCCGTGCGCTCTGCGACCACCGTCGCGCGCGCGCTGGACGCCGCCGACCCCGCCGCCGCGCGCGCCGCCGCGGCCGCGGCCCCGGGCCTCGTGCGGTGCCTCGCGCACGGGCGCGCGGACATCCGCAAGGGCGCGGTGTTTGCGCTCGTGGCGTTGATGCTGGCGCTGGGGAGCGAGGCGATGGGCCCGCAGCTCGAGGCACTGACCGACTCGCAGCGGCGCCTGGTGGACATCTACTATGAGCGCGCACGTGGCGGGCAGCTGTAGAGAGGCTGGCGCACCCCCACTGCGGCGCCGCACCTCGACCTTTCTCTAACCGACTCGCTGAGGCGCCTTGTCGTGGCTGAGGCGCCTTGTCGTGGCCGCAGTGAGGGCTGCCTGGACGGCCGCACACCAGGCATACTTGGGCGACCGCGCACACAGTTGACGTTGCTTGCTTGTCATGGCCTCTTTTCTGGCTGGCTTCTTTCCCATTCTCAAAAAGAGGGAGAGACGCAAGGAAGGGCGGAGGGGATTCCTGATGTTTACAATGCGGCCAAAGGACACGCGAGTAAACACGCTGTTACAAACTTGCGCATGTATGCGCAACCGTTTCCGACCGACCTGCGCTCGCGTCCCCAACTGGCGAGCCGTACCCGGCCCATCATCAGTGCGCACCCCTCAGTCATGCACTCGGTCATCAAAATAGCCAAGGACGCGCAGTGCATCTTATGCTGCCTTCCGCACGCGTGCCGAAGAGTCAGCCCCAAGCAGCTGCACAAGAGACGGAATCACACCAGCGGCAGCAATGTCGGCCTGGCGCTGAGCGTGATCAACAGCAAGGATGCTCAGTGCAACCGCCGCTGCCTCAGCCACGTCTGCCGAGCAATCAGGCCCCAGCAGCTGCACGAGAGCTGGAATGGCACCCGCGGCGGTAATGGTTGCCTTGTTCTGAGGATGGCCGTTGGCCAGGCCGCACAGTGTACGTGTTGCAGCCATGTGCACGTTTGGCGGCGTGTCAGGCCCCAAAAGTTGCACGAGCGCCAGAACCCCACCACCAGCGGCAATGGAGTCCTGGTTCTGAGCATGGCCGGCAGCCAGGCTGAATAGTTAACCAGCCGACGAGACCTGCACGGCTGGCAAGTTAGGCCCTAGCAGCTGTATCAGGAACGGAATGGCACCAGCAGCGGCAATCGCGGCCTTGTTCTGAGCATGTTGAAAAAGCCAGATTGGCCAATGCGCGTGCTGGTCCCTCCTGCACGTTTGCCGATGCACCAGGCCCCAGCAGCTGCACCAGAAGCGGAATGGCTCCAGCGGCGGCAATGGCGGCAATGTTTTCTGCATGTTGGGCAGCTAGGTTGCCCAGCGCAATCGTTGCTGCATCTTGAACATCTACCAGCATGTCAGACCGCAGCAGCCGCACCAGGGCCGGAATGGCGCCAGCTGCGGCGATGACAGCCTGATTCTGAGCATTGTCGTTCGCCAGCTGACTCAGAGCACCTGCTGCAACCGTGCGCAAGTCTGCAGAGTAAGCAGCCCCAAGCAGCTGCACGAGAGCCGGAATGGCGCCAGCGACGGATATGGCGGCCTGATTTTGAGCGTGGACTGCGGCCAGGTTGCATAGTGCATGTATTGCCGCCACCTGCAGCTTCTCATCTGCAGAGGACTCAGGCGCCAGCAGTTTCATCAGAGATGGAATGGCGCCAGCGGCGGCGATGGCAGCTTGAGCTTCGGAGCCTCTCTCGGCGCTCATATCTGCCAGCGCATATGCCGCACGCTCCCGCACGCTGGGCGGCATGCTGGGCTGGAGCTCGTGCACCAGGCCTTTGGGCTTGACCGACGACGGGTGCGCCAGCTGCGTGCAGGTCAGCTGCAGGTCTTCCACCTGCCTTTCCAGGCGAAACAAGGAGTCACGCAGGTCAAGCTTGCGGAGGCTGGGGCACGCCTTGAGGGGAGCCAAGCTCTCAATAGCAGAAATGGCCATCCACAGCTCCTCGAGTGTCTCGCCGCATGCCCCGAGTGGCGACAGATCTGACACGCTCACACATGCGGGCATCCACAGGCACCTGAGCTGCACACAGTTGCGAACGACGTCGATGGAGCGGAGGCCCATGCAGCCGGTGATGTCGATGACTTGCAGCGTTGCCGCCATGGTGCTGTTGAGCGTCGGCATGTCAAAAGCCGCCGGTATCGCATCTGCGTCAGGTGGGGCCTGCGTGCACATGCACGGGTCACGGTTCAGAGCCTGGAGGCACAGGATCTGGGCTAGGGATTGGCATGGCATGCACAGCATGCAGCCATGCAACGGGGGCCAGGCCTGCCGATCCCTCGCACACAGCATGGATCAAACGTCCATGCGGGCCCCATGCGCGCGTCCATGCGCCCACCCACCTGGCGCACGGTGAGGCTCGTCAAGCCGGCCAGCGACGCAGTGGCGAGCGGCTGGAGGTTGTCGCTGTTCACGCTCAGCAGCCTGAGGTCGGTGACGCCAGGCCACAGTCGCAGAGCGGTGGTGAGCTCGGGCGCCGAAAATCCCTCGCTCGGACTGCCCACGGCCACCATCGCGCCGTCCACCAGACCACGCAGAGCTCTGTTCATGCCGCGAAGGACGCGCTTGCTGTTGCTGTCCAGCCAGCGCCACAGCTGCTGGGAGCAGAGATCGGGGGAAAGCAGGACAGCATGGGCAGACTGAAACGCAATTGCAGCCACGGCCTCTGCGGCAAGGCTGGCAGTATGGCGGGTCTGCATGGTGTGATGGCACGTTATGCTCGTGTTCTGGGCCTTGTGCGCACAAAGTTTCTATGTGGACGGTGTGGAAGTTGGGGGGCCGCATGAGTGCTGGTGAATGCTGTTAGAGCTGCAATGATGATGAGAGTTTTACAATCCACTTCTGGCGGTCACACGTACGGTTCCAAAGCTCCAGTGGAACGTAGAGAAACAAGGCTCAAGGCCCACAAAAGGTCAAGCTACAAGTAGCCCACGGTAACGCCATCCACACTTGGTGGCGGGCGCCAAGCAAGCAGCACCACTGTGCAGGCTGCACACCCAGCCCCTCAAATGGCCAGAGGGCGGACCCAAGGTATAAAACCATGAAGGGACCAAAAAGCCCTCCCCCAGACCACCGGAAGCGGGGCTAGTAGCACACCTTAGGCTGCAAGGCAGGCTGGAGGAAGCTAGAAATAGAAGATGCACGAGCGACCCTGAGGGTGCATGTGCCGAGAAACCTCCACATCGCATGATGACCAGACAGAGATTGCCGACGCTTGCGAAGAGGAACGCGAGCTCGATCTTGTCACAAACCTGGCCTGATCCTCTGCCCGGTCTTTATGCGCGGGCGCATTATGATAAGCCTTGGGGGAAGCACCGGGGATGAGCACTCCCCCAACTAACTATAGGTTGTTTAAAATCCTGTTACGTCGCGGGGATGTCCACCGGCCAGGCGCCCGCCAGGCGCCCACCAGGCGGCCGCGCCACAACCGACGGCGGCAGCACGAGCGCGTCTACTTGAGGTTGTAGTACTTGCGGATTGCCTCGGGCACCTTGTCGGCGACGTGCGCCATGTCGCCCCACGCGTATCCACCGACGCGGAAGTGGCGCACCGGCTCGATCGGCAGGCCCTCGGTCACCTGGGTGGGTTGGTCACAACACACGCGCGTGGGGCGTGCGCGTGAGTTGTGGGCAGCAAGAGCATGTTGCGCGAGCATGCGTCCGCGTTTGTTCGCGTGCGTGCGTGCATCCACGAAACTGTGTCTCGATGTCCTTGGAACCCGAGCGGCCCGAACGCTTCCCCCGCTCCACTTCTCCCTTTTCCCCCGGCTGCGGCCCGCTGCGCAGCGCGTGCACCCACCCACCTTGGTGGGAGTGATTCCGAGGTCCTTCAGCCCGAGCGCCCCGTGTGGCGCGATCTTGCCGGCCGTCATCTCGTCGACGTAGTCCGATGAGTACTGCCAGTTGGACATGGGCAGCGTCGGCAGCGAGCGGCGCGCCCAGTCCTTGGGCGCGAGCAGGAGCTTGGCCATCCACGCGGGGATGGGGATCGTGTCGTCGCGCTTCAGGTTCAGCGTCTTGATGATGAGGTCGTACACCTCGCGCCACGTGAGCACCTGTGCAACGAGTGGGTATCGTGGGTGGGTGAGTGGCGTGGAGTGGGTGGGAGTGGTGGATCGTGTCGTCGCGTCTTCCGGATCAGGTCGTACACCTCGCGCCACGTGAGGTGAGCACCTGTGGTAAGGGGACGTGGAGGGGCGTGAGGGAGTGGGTGGGTGGAGTGGATGGAGCAGAGTGGGTGAGGTGGATCGTGTCGTCGCGCTTCAGGTTGAGCGTCTTGCTGACCAGGTCGTACACCTTGCGCCACGTGAGCACCTGTGCAACGAGCGGGTATCGTGGGTGGGTCGGTGGAGTGGGTGGGTGAGCGGGTGGCATGGAGTGGGTGGGAGTGGTGGATCGTGTCGTCGCGTCTTGCTGATCAGGTCGTACACCTTGCGGTACGTGGGCACCTGTGGTGAGGAGGCGTGGAGGAGCGTGGGGTGTGCGGGATGTGTGGACGGGCGGCAAAGTGTGGTTGGCGCGCACACGCACGCACGTCGCGCCGTCCAGCTTCTGGGCAGCTGCATCCAGGGCTGCCTGGTGTGTGTGGGGATGGCGGATGGGCAGGGGGGATGGGGATCGTGTCGTCGCGCTTCAGGCTGAGCGTCGATTTTCCATGCTATGCGGATAGCAGTGCCTCTGCGTCATGCTCTGCCGCTTATGGCCAACGTTGTTATTTCAGCTCTTCTAGTTTTATTCTGGTTCCTAACGTCGCGTCGGCCGGCTTCACTGCTGCCTTAACCTTGACCGTTGACCGTCAAATATATGCCATTTTCAACCTCTTGACGAGATCCGATGGGTCGTCAGACCACCCAGCAACTTGGGAAATCGCCTAATCAAATGCCTCATCATCAGGGCGTTGATGACCGCCTCGGCGACGTCGTTAAGCTACAAACCAAACCATGCACTTTCGGGACAATCTAGCCTTGGTAAGGGCCCTCACCTCGGGCCCGGCCAGGTAGTAGTCCTTGCCGACCGAGTCCTTCATCATCAGAGCATTGGTGACCGCCTCGGCGACGTCGTTGATGTACGCGGGCTGCACGCGCGCCGCGCCGTTGTCGTACAGCGGGGCGATGAGCGAGTAGGAGACCTGGGGGGGGTAGGGGGCTCAGGGTTTAGGGCTGAGGGTCGGGCCGACGTTGAAGGGTTTGACCGAGTGGGAGACCTGGAGGTTGAGAGGGTTCAGGGTGTTACAAGGTTTAGGGTTCAGGGTCGGGCTGACGTTTCAGGCTGTAAGAAGGTTTAGGGTTGAGGGTCGGGCCGACATTTTGGGGTTCGACCGAATAGGAGACCTGAGGGCGGGGGAGCGGGGGAGCGGGAGGGAGCGGGGGAGCGGCAGGGAGCGGGGGAGTCGGCGCCAGCACGCTCAGCACTCGCTAGCGAGCACAGGCTTGGCCAAGCGCCGCGCCGTTGTCGTACACCGGGGCGATGAGCGAACAGGAGACCTGGGGGGGGGGGGTAGGGGGTTCAGGGTTTAGGGGGATTAGGGTTAGGGCTGAGGGTCCGGCCGACGCTGAAGGGTTCGACCGAGTAGGAGACCTGAGGGTCATGGGGTTTTAGGGTTTCGGGGGGTCTAGGGTTTCGGGGGGGTGGGGTTTAGGGTTTAGGGTCGGGCCGACATTTCAGGCTGTTAGAAGGTTTAGGGTTTAGGGTCGGGCCGACGTTCTAGGGCTCGACCGAGTAGGAGACCTGGGGGCTGGGGAGCGGGGGAGCGGGAGGGAGCGGGGGAGTTGGCGCCAGCACGCCCAGCAGCCACTGCGAGCACAGGCTCAGCCACGCGCCGCGCCGTTGTCGTACAGCGGGGCGATGAGCGAGTAGGAGACCTGGAGGAGTAGGGGTGCATAGTTTGGGGGTTGTAGGGTTTAGGGCTGAGGGTCGGGTCGACGTTGTAGGGTTTGACCGAGTAGGAGACCTGGCCTCCCCCAGTGAACCTCCCCCCAAGGCGGCCAAAAAGCGGCCAAACTGCAAACCCTCAAGTTTTCACGCACGCACACCCTCACACGCACGTACGCACACGCACACTCTCACGCAAGCAACCACGCGCACGCACCGCGTAGATGACGTTGTTGTAGAAGTAGTCCTCAATGCCGACGATCGGCGCGGGCTTGAAGATTGTCGCGGATGGGACGAGCTCGCGCACGGCGGCGTCGCCGGCCGCCTGCAAAAACACACGGGAGAGAACTCAGGTTTTGCTGATGGGTTTTGCTGGTGGGCTGTTCAACGGGACGAGCTCGCGCACCGCGGCGTCGCCAGCCGCCTGCGAAAAGGAAACACACAGGAGAGTATTTCCCAGGTTTTGCTGGTGGTTTTGCTAGCTCAGCTTTGCCATGGCTTTGCTGATGGTTTTTTCAATGGGACAAGCTCGCGCACCGTGACGTCGCCGGACTTCTGAAGATGACTCACAAGAGTGAGTCATTGGGCATTGGGTTGCGGGTCAGACCTTATCACGCACACGCATACACAATGGCGCACTTAGCGCACACACACAATACAGGTTCCAGGGTTTAGGGGGAAGGCACACACACGCACACACACACACACACACCTTGGTGCGCATGCGCCGCGACGTGGCCTTTGCATCGGCGCCAATGTCGGAGAAGTGGATGAAGCGCTCAACGTGGCCGGCGTCCTGTGCATGCGAATGGAGTTAAGCGTACACGGAGGAGGGGGTCAGTATTTGATGTTTGGTTGTGGCCGCAGGTCTTGACAGCGTGGCTACGGGTATCGACGAGGGTGATGATGGGTGTTACAGTCTGTTTGTGACACCAGTAACGATGTATAAGACCTGCGTCGGCGCTAGCGCCCGACACTTAAAACTCAGTTTCAGGATGGAACTGGCTGGCTACCTGGTAGGGGCGAGAGTGAACCCCCACATGCGCGCACGCACTGGACCTAAGGGTAGTACCCAGGGGGTCTAGAGTGTTGATGCTGATGGCCGTACCTTGACAATCTGGGCGAGGCGCTTGGGCCACGCCTCGTGCACATCCTCGTACTTGAAGTTCATCGTCTCTGTGCGCTGCCCGACCATGTTGATGACAACGTTGGAGCGCGCAATCGCCTTGCGCACCATGTCGTCGTCTTTGATGTCAAACTCGTTGAGGATAATGATCTGTGTTAGTGGTGGTGGATGTTGGGAGGCAAGGGATGGGGGGTGGGGCGCAGAAGTGCCCCCATGGCGCTCGCATGGCGCTCCCTGCATGCGCATGGTCGTTCCCCATGCATGCGGGCGCTCCCCTGGAACTTCGCTGATGGGTGCGCCACTCCGCTCACGGCCTCGGTGAAGCATGCAGCGCTGTGTCCCACCTGCCCCAGGTCGCCCATCTGCCTGATGTGCTGCGTCTTGATGTCGGTGGTGCGTGAGGGCACCACCACCTGCGAGCCGCGCTTCCCCAGCTGGTTGACGACGTATGATCCGACGAAGCCGTACCCGCCAAACACGGTCGCGGTGACGCCGGAAGCCTGCCAGACGCATGCAATGAGAGAGTGCATGCATGAAGTGCGGTCATCGCCCCCCCCCCCCCCTGCTCCCCTCCCCCCATCGGAACTGGATGCATGGCCCTGCGCATCACTCCATGCCACCACGCGGGTCTCACCGAGGAGCGCCCTCCCGCGCCAGCCTCAATTCCCTTGTTTGCGATGGCGAACTGGGCCATGCTCCTGAGGCCCGAGCCTCCCGATGCGAGCGCAGCCCGCAGACCTACGTCTGCACACGCCATTTGGGGAGCAGCGAGTGTGCGTCCCTGGGGGACAGGCATGGTGCTCTCGTGCACCATCATCCCATGCGGCGATGCACGCGCGCACCTGCGAGCTGCGACAGCGCCGGCGACGCCGAGCGCGCAATCATACCGAGCATGGCGTTGCTCGCCCAGGCAGCAAGGGCGGGGCAGGGACCCCTGTGTGACTGGTGACGCCCCACTGGCACAGGGGAAGGGTGGTAGGTACCAGCGACGCGTGACCACACGCCGTGACAGTGTGCGCGTCAGGCACAGCAAAATGCAAATCACTCCACGCCTCGTCACACTTCCCGCTTTCACCACCTCCCGCCCTCTCCCCTGCTTGCGTGTCTTAGAAGGTTGAATCGAGTCTGATGGAGGTACTGCTACTGAGAGAGTAGTGGCACGGTACTGGGACGCTAGAGACGGTACTGGGACGCTAGAAACCTTGAGCCAGTTGGCTTAACCGCGACGCGATGCCGCCCAAGAAGGCAGGGGGCGGTGGGCCGCCGTCGCTGCCGGCGGAGCCCAGCCCGGAGGAACAGGTGCGCGAGGAGGGGCGTGATGTCCCGCTTGGCGTGCCGCAGTAGTGCTCCCGCGTGCAGCTCGTGCTCCCTACCCCAACACGCCGCGTGAGAGGCACATACACATGCGCGAATGGTGGCGTGGCGGGGAGCAGGAGGCGCGTCAGGGGCAACAGTTTGTGAGTTTGTCTTTCAGGTGTTGCTTTCTTCAGGATGCGCGGAGTGCTCTGATGGCAGTACGTGTGTGTCTGCAATTGTGTGAGTGGACCCCCCATGTATGGCACGTTCCTCTGCACGCGTGTTTGAGCATGTGGGTGTGCTGCACTGGTGTTGTTGCAGCTGCCGCAGGAGGTGCGCGACCTCGCGGAGCCCCCGTTCAGCGTGGCGTGGCACCCAGTAGTGCTGGTGGTGGCGCCCGCACCAGAGATTGTGCCTGTGCCGCTCAAGGCCACGCTCCTGAAGAAGGGCGCCGTGCGTGCGCCTGTTGTGAACGACCTCTTCCTGCGCCTGCCCCCCGATGCCGAGCTCGCCGTGGCGATGCGCGAGGAGCTGGATGAGCACCTGGCTGCGGGAGGCACCTGGGAGGACTTCACGTGCGTTGGGGCTCTGCATGCATGCATGGCGTGTTGCACGCGTGTTGCGCGCCATGCGCGGCACCCACACACGCGTGTTGCATGCACACGCGCAGGCCGTGCCCCGCGCACGTGGCCGGCGTGCTGCAGGAGCGCTTCGGCCGCGACGAGCGCGCCGACTGGAAGGCCGAGTACCACCGCCGCAAGAGCGCGCTGGACAAGGTGACGGCGGAGGGCGCTGCGGCAGACGCTGCCAAGGCAAAGACTGCGGCAGCGCTCGCAGCTGCCGAGGCAGCGCTCGCTGCGTGGAAGGACAAGCAGGCGGCTGAGAAGGCGCGGGCGCGCGCGGAGGCGGAGGAGAACGGGGAGGAAGTGGACGAGGAGGAGGAAGGTGGGGAGTTGTTCCGAAGGAGGGGAAGGGGTGCCTGCAGGCGCGCTCTTACACAGCACGCGTGCACAGACCGATCATGCATCACTAACCGCACGGCACGCGTGCACCAACGAAACCAAATCACAAACCGCACGCCCCACCGCAAGCAGGCGAGGAGGACGACGAGGAGCGCGAGCTCAGCCGCGAGGAGGAGGCACGTGAGACAGCGGCCGCAAATGCAGCCAAGACCGCAAGCTACGCGGCCGAGGTCACTGCCCGCGTTGCGGCCACGACCGACGCACTGTCGGAGCCGTTTGTGTGCTACCAATCGTACTGGGCCGAGGGGCTCGGGCGCGACGCGCCCGCGCTCGCGGCCGCGGCGGCGGCCGGCATGCCGCTGCGGGGCGCGCTGTGGCTGCACGCGCCTGCCGCCGCTGATGGCGCCCCACCCCTGCAGCCGCCGCCGCTGTTTGCATCGCTGCGGGCCGCGGCCGACGCGTCGGGCTGGTCGTCCGACCTCGCGCTGCTCGCGTGCATCGAGGCCGAGCTGCCGCCCACGCCCGCCGACCTCGCGGGGCCGTCGCCCGCGCTTGAAGATTCCAAGGCCCCTGCAGCCCCGGCAGCCAAGGGCAAGGCTGAGGCGGCACCGGCGGCGCCGGTGATTCAGCGCGACTGCCCTGGGTGGGACGTGCTCGCGGGCGCGCTGGGTCGGCTGAGGGACGCTGCGCGCGCGTACGACGAGTGGCGGGCAGGCGTCAAGGTGCACACCGCCGTGTCGGAAGCACACGTGTCAGAGGGCGCCGACGGGGCCGCTGCTGCTGGTGTTGACGGTGCGGAGGGCGAGGCGGGGGGCGGCGCGCAGCTGGAGGCGGCGGCAGTCGACCCGATGCAGCTGTACGCCGCGCTGCTCGACGGCGTGCCGCCCGAGCGCGTGTCAGTGCCGCTGCTGCTGCACTGCATGCTGGAGCAGGTCGCGCGCAGCGCGCAGGACGCGGGCGCGGTCGCAGAGGGCGAGCAGGCGGCCGCAGAGACAAACGCGTTCGCTGCCCTCTCGGCCGCGTTCGGCGACCTCGGCGCAGGCGGCGTGTTCGGCGGCGGAGGTGCCGACGGAGCCCGCAGTGCAGAGTATGCGCCGCAGGAGGTGACGCTCGTGCACGCTGGTGACGTGCTTGGCGCGGCGGCGGCGGGGCTCACGACTGGCGCGGCGCACGCAGCGCGCAAGGGCGGTGCGCATGCGCCGCCCTACGGCGCCTCGTCCGGCCCGCCCGACTCCCCCACCAGGCCCGCATCCCTCGACGGCTCGGCACAGGATGACCTCAGCAACTGGATGACCTCGACGGCCGGGCCACGGCAGCTCGACGGCCTCTCCCTCTCCCTCTCTCTCTCCACCGGCGGCGGCGCCACCGCGCCCATGATCGCTGCGGACGCTTCGATGGCCAGTGCCGGCGGCATCGACATCTCCCTGGACATGGATGCCGCCGAGGCGCACATGCTCAGCTTGGCGCGCGTGCCGGGCGTCGCGCCCGCGCTTGCACCCACGGGCGCCGTTGCCGCGCCAGTCGCCGAGTCGGACATCGCCGAGGCGGGCGTGCCGCCTGGCGCGGTGCGGCGCGCAGAGGTGCTGGCAGCCGTGGTGCGCATGCTGCCGCCGAGCGCGCGGCTTGCGCATGGCAACGAGCTCACTGCCAGGCGCCACAGCGAGGCGCTGCTGCCGGGCGTCGTGCACCAGGTGTGGAGGTGTGGGTGCTTTGTGAGTGGGTGGGCGTTGGCATTGGGGACCCTGAACCCTGAACTTTAAACCCAAACCCTGAAACCCAAAACCCCAAACCACCCGCAGGTCGTCCTTGGCGACGCCCTCCTGTCGCTGCCGCGCGCCAAGGCCGATCAATCTCCGCCCACCACTCGCCCCCCTCCCCTTGTCTACACCCACCCGTCTCCCTCACCCACAGGTCCTTTGCGATGCCTCCTGTCGCTACTGCACGCAAATGCCGAGCACTCTCCGCCCACCACTCGCCCGCCTCCCCATGCCCACGCTCACCCGCCTCCCTTACCTACAGGTCCTTTGCGATGCCTCCTGTCGCTGCCGCACGTAAATGCCGAGCACTCTCCGCCCACCACTCGCCCGCCTCCCCATGCCCACGCCCACCACCCTTCTGGCAGAAATGTGTACGAGCGAAGCATTTTTTGTGTTACCCGAGTGTACTGTCAGGTTCAGGAGGAAAAAACGTATCACTCTCACACCCACAGGTCCTTGGTGATGCCCTCCTGTCACTGCCGCACGCCACGGCCGAGTACTCTCCCGGGGAGGGCGCTGCGCTCGTCGCGGTGTTCGCCGGCGCCTACGAGCGCACCGACGGCGGCGGCCTGCCCGTCGCCGCCACGTTCGCCATGTTCTGGGACCGCAGCGAGGCCGCCGCGGCGTCTGGCGGCGCGCTGTCCATGCCGGCCACCGTGTACGACGTCCGCCCCGAGCTGCGCGCGTCTGCGGAGGCCGGCGCGACGCGCCGCTACCAGTTTGGCGCCGACGGCACGGTGCTCATGGCCGGGGGCCCGGCGCCAGTTGCACTGCGCGACGGACCCGTGGCCGTGTCGCTAGCGTGCGCCGATGGCACGCCCAAGCTGCTGGCGTCGCTCGACGCGGGCGTGACGGTGTGCGCGTACGCGGCGGAGGGCGCGGCAGCGGGTGCTGCGCCTGGGCCCGAGGGCGAGGCCGCAGGCGCGGTGGCGGCTCCGACCGACGACGCGCCGCCCGGTGCTGCCGACAGCGAGGCGCCGGTGCCAGCGGTGGGCGGCAGCGGCAGCGCGGTGGTGGCGGTCCAGGTGGCCGATGCGCGCGGCGCGGTGTGCGACCTCTCGTCCGCCGGCGCGCTCACGCTGACTGTGTCGCCGGCCGATGCCACGGCCACGCACGCGCGCGGCCGCTCGCCACAGCAGAGCGACGCGCACGCGCACGCGCTCCAGCACACGGTGCTCCGGGACGGGAGCCTGCTCACGACGTGGAGCGACGGCGCGAAGCGGCTGGTCGCCCCCGACGGCACGGTCAGCGAGCGCCTGCACCCGGGGTCGCTCCCCGAGTGGGTCTACCCCGCCGACGGCTCCGACGCCGGCGGCTGGGTGCGCACGCTGCCAGACGGCACGCGGTGGGCCGAGCCAGATGCTGAGGCTGAGCCGCGCCCCCCTCCGCCCCCGCCGCCACCCCCGGAGCCCGAGCCAGAGGACCCAAAGGCCAAGAAGAAGCCCGTGAAGAAGGTACACCAGTCAGGGGGGTGGAGCTGGGAGGAGGGTTGGGTCGGGGCACCTGCACGGGGCGGGAAAGGGGAGGTGCGGGGAAGGAGGCGTCACGTTGGTACAGGCTGAATGTGAGCACTTTGGTCTGTTGGGTTCTCACACGATCTTGTCTGGTGTGATCGCATGCAGGGCAAGGTGGAGGAGGAGCCGCCGCCGCCACCGCCGCCGCCGCCACCGCCGCCGCCGCCGCGCCAGGTCATGCTCAAGCCGGTGCACTCGGTCGAGGTGAGGCCTGCATGCATGCTTGCACGCTGTGCTTTCTCCCCCTGCCCATCCGCCAAGGTGGATGCGTGTGTGCATGCATTTGTGTGTGTGTGTGTGTGTGTGTGTGCGTGCTGTCTGCCATCAATGCACTGTGCCCTCTCTCTCTCCTTGCCCCCCCCCTCCCCTCGCACACTCTCGCACCCCTCCCCTCACCCACCCACCCCCCTCCACACGCACATGCGCAGCTGTCCGACCCAGAGAGCGCCTCCCGCGTGCTCGTGCGCGACGACGGCCTCATGCGTGCCACCCACCCTCTCTCCTCTCCACTCCCCCCTCCCCTCGCACACTCTCGCACCCCTCCCCTCACCCACCCTTTCCCCCCTCCACACGCGCATGCGCAGCTGTCCGAACTCGAGAGCCCCTCTCGTTTGCTCGTGTCAACGACGGCCTCATGCTTGTCACCCACCCTCTCTCATCTACCTCCCCCCCTGTCCCTCGCACACTCTCGCACCCCTCACCCCTCACCCACTCCCCCCTACAAACACGCACATGCGCAGCTGTCCGACCCCGAGAGCGCCCCGCGCGTGCTCATGCGCGACGACGGCCTCATGCGTGTCACCCACCCTCTCTCCTCTCTCCCCCCTCGCCTCGCACACTCTCGCACCCCTCCCCTCACCCACCCACTCCCCCCTCCACAAACACGCATGCGCAGCTGTCCGACCCCAAGAGCGCCTCCCGCGTGCTCGTGCGCGACGACGGCCTCATGCGTGTCACCCACCATCTCTCCTCTCCTCTCCCCCCTCCCCTTGCACACTCTCGCACCCCTCCCCTCACCCACCCACTCCCCCCTCCACACACGCGCATGCGCAGCTGTCCGACCCCGAGAGCGCCCCGCGCGTGCTCATGCGCGACGACGGCCTCATGCGTGTCACCCACCCTCTCTCCTCTCTCCCCCCTCGCCTCGCACACTCTCGCACCCCTCCCCTCACCCACCCACTCCCCCCTCTACACACGCGCATGCGCAGCTGTCCGACCCCGAGAGCGCCTCCCGCGTGCTCGTGCGCGACGACGGCCTCATACGTGTCACCTACCCCGACGGCTCGCGCCTCACGCTCTCGCCCTCGGGCGCGCGCCTCTCCACGCTCGCACCGCCCGCTGACGGCAGCCCCGTGGCGTGGGCGCTCGAGATCGACGCGCACCTCCCACGCGTGTGCGGCGACGGGCGCGGCGGGCTCACCACCACGCCCGCGCCGGGGCTGCTGCTGTCGCTCTGCCCCGGCGGCGGCAGCGGGGGCGGTGGTGCCGCAGGCTGCGTGTCGTGCGTGCTACCGAGCGGCGCCGCGATCGTCGCGGTCGCGCGCGTTGCGGCGTACGTTCCCGCGTCTCTCGCCGCGTCTGCGGGCGGTGCGGCGAGCTGCGCAGGCGCCCTCGGGGACGCGGCAGCGGCAGCTGCGCGAGGTGGGGTGCGCGGCCTGGCGGGCGCGTTTGCTGGCGTCGCTCTGATGGACGTGGTGAGCGGCGAGGGCGCGATGGCGGGCGGCGCGACGGGCGTGCCGGGCGGGCCCGACATGTCGTTCCACCTTGCGCCTGGCGGTGGCAAGCTGCTGACGTGGCCGCAGCCTGCACCGCTGTCATGGATCGAGTACCCAGAGGCTCCGGCCGAGCCGGAAGAGGAGGCCGGGGAGGAGGGCGAGGACGGTGGCGAAGAGGACGAGGAAGAGGAGGAGGGAGATGAGGAGGACGACGAGGAGGAGGGCGAGGGGGGGAGGAGGAGTCGCGCGCCGCCGCCGCCGCCGCCGCCGATCCACCATGCCAACCCGCTCGCGCCCGGCTGCCAGCCGCGCGTGTTCCTCGTCTACCCCTCGGGCGCCGCGCTCGAGCTGCTTGCCCCGCCGTCCGTCGCGGCGCTGTCCGCGGCCGCTGCCCTCGCGGGCGCGTCGCTCTCGAGCGCCTCCCTCCCTGGCGACAAAACCACGACCGTGCACTCGCTCGTGCGCACGCTGCCACAGCAGCCGGGCGGCGGGCGGCGGCTGCTGCTGCCCGCTGCGCAGCTCGTGCCGCCGCAGCCAGCGTACGGCCCCTTGGAGCCACCCCCCTTCATGGTCGGCCTGCCGCGCGTGACCACGACGTCGGGGGCCAAGGCGGCGCCGCCGCTGTCGCCCGAGGGGCTCCCTCCCCCGTCGACAGACGCGCTCTCATCCCTCGCGGCAGTCGCGCCGTGGCCCTACGTGCCGCGCGTGACGGGCTACCAGCCGCACGCGCACGGCGCGCGGTGCACGCCCGGCCCGCCGGTCCTCGAGTTCAGGGAGGTGCTCGAGGCAGCGGTGCTCAGCAAGGAGCAGCACGCGGCATGCGCGGCGCTCGTTGCGGCCGCCGCACCGCCGCTGCCCCCGGCCGATGAGGAGCTCCGAGAGGCGGAGGAGGTGGCGGGCGAGGAGGGCGACGAGGAAGGCGAGGGCGGCGAGGAAGAGGACGTCGACGAGGCCGAGGCCGAGGCGGAGGAGGCGGAAGAGGCGTCATCAGGGCACGCCGTGGCAGATGAACCGCAGCCCGCTGAGCCCGCTACTCCCAACGTGCTGCTGGCCGGTGTTACGGAGGGCGCTGCTGCACGCGGTGCAGCGGCCGCGGCGGCGGTGGGCGCCGCGCGCGCGAGAGCCGCGGGCGAGGCGTTTGAGGCCGCAGCGTCGGCGGTGGTGGAGGCCGCGATGGTGGCGGCAATGGCGGAAAGGAAGCCCACGCACCGGCCGCCAAAGGTGCGTGTGAGGGTGTGCGTTTTGTGCATGTGCATGTGCATGTGTGTGCGTGTGTGTGCTTTTACGCACTGTGGGGTGTGTTGTGTGGGGGGTAAGGCATCCGTCGTTCATTCGGGTCCCGCACGTGCGTCTAATCATCAGTTCCGCATGCACATGTGCTCACGACAACACGTGCCTCACTCGCTGCCTCAAAAAAACTCCGAACCTCGCAGGTCGGGCGCTTCGATGGCACGCCCAAGCGGCCGGCGCCGACCGGTGGGGAGACGCTGCGGTTCTGGGACGCCGAGGAGGGCATGCTCGCGCGCGACAGCGACCCTTTGCTGGCAGAGCCCGGCTGGGGCGCGTCGAGCCTGCGGGCACGTGGGGAGGGGGAGGACGGCAGCGCCGGGGACGGTGGGCACCACGCGCACCACGCGCCGCCGGGCGCGCCGAGCTTGACGTTTAGGGGCGTGTACGTCGACGGCGAGACCGCGCGCGCACTCGCCGTGGCAGCGGCGCAGGCGGCGCAGGATGACGCGCTTGCAGAAGCTAGCCAGCAGCAGACTGCCGCCATGCACGCCGCCATGCACGGGTTTGGCGCCTCGACCGGCCGCACCACCGGTGGCGGCCGCGCGGGGGGGAGCCCCGGGCGGTTTGGCGGCACCGCGGCGGTCATGTCCGGGGTCGACTACTCGTACCCCGAGCTTGGGCATTCCGAGTTGGAGGACCTCGCCGCGACGCTCAAGTCGACAAACCCAAAGTCGGTCCGCCTCAACGTGACCGGCTCGCCGCGCGCGCTTGCGCCGCTGCTGCCCGACATGTACTCCACCAACGAGGCGTCTGCCGCCCTCAACGAGCGCTACCTCGCTGCCGAGGGTGGCCCGCTGCGCGGCACCAACACGGCAAGCTCGTCGCTCATCCGGCTCGCTGGCAAGGCCGGCAAGCAGTTCAGCCTGCGCCCGGCGCACGTCAACTTTGGGGACGTGGCTCTGGGCGACGTGGTCCACAAGGCGGTCTCGCTGCGCAACGTGTCGACCGGTGCGGCGCGCTTTGCAGTCGTGCGCCCCAACCTCCCGCTGCGCGTGATCCACAAGCCCGGGCCGCTCGCGGCCGGCATCGAGACCACGCTCACGCTCGAGCTGTCTGCGGCCGAGCTCACGCCTGGTGACTACGCAGGGGAGCTGGTCGTGCGCACCGAGGTCAACGTGCTCACACTCACGTGGTCTGCACGCGTGCTCGGGCCCGGAGCGCCCGCATCCACACACGGCGCGCTCTCCCCCTTCAAGGAGCACGCAGCGGCGCAGGTCCCCTCTGTTGGGAGCGGGGGCGCCTCGCCGCGGCCGCTGCGCACGGGCTCCCCCGCGGCGTCGCTGTCTCGTGTTGCCGCCGCCGCTGCTGCCACGGGCGGCAGCCGGGGCGAGTCGCCAGCTGGCGGCTCGCGTCCGTGGAGCCGCCCGAGCAGTCGCCAGCCTGGAGGGCTGCCTCCGCCCGACATGCCGGAGATTCGACCAGAGCTCACACTCGAGGAGGTGCTTGCGGCAGAGAGGGGAGAGGCGGCGTTGGACCCGGGCAGCGAGGGCGGGGGCGAGGGCGATGCGCAGGATGGGGCAGACGCCACGGCGGCATAGTAGCAGCTGAGACGTATTAATTTGGTGTTTATATAAGTTTCTTCTTGGATTGGAGTTCGAGGCGCGCGTGCACAGTGTGTTACAAGCACGCAACCAGTCGTTGGTGAAGTCTGTTGACACATGTCAGCCCTCAAACCCGCTTGAACGCATCCCAGGGTCACAATGACGTCGTTCCGCACTTGCAACCTGGTGCGTCGTTCTGGGGAACCTTGGGCACCAGAGCAACTTGGTGGATGGCGAGGTGTCTGGCAACTCTGTGTGTGCGGAGTCCGTACTCTCGCACATACCCGCCTGTCTGTGGTAGGGATGTCTGCCCCATGTCCAGGTCGGCCATCCCCCTGGCCTGCTACTAGCTGTAGTACTGCTCGTTTGTGAATGCACTGCGGGATGGCCCTTGACTGACTGACGCTTTCAGCTCAGGAGAACAGCGGTCATCACGCGGTGGGCGTGGTAGGAAGCGCTCCTGGAAGAGCCTTGTGCGGCGGCGATGCCGCGGGTGGCTGGTGCTGCGGCTGGGGCACCTGCTGCTGCGCCTGCTGCGGCTAGGCCACTCTGGTACTGGCTGGTGCGGCATCGGTGGCGGTGGTGCAGGAGGCACCTACCTGCTGCTGCGTCTACTACTCCTGCTGCTGCTCCTGCTGCTCCTGCTGCTGCTGCTGCTGCTGCTGCTGCTGCTGCTGCTGCTCCCGCTGCTCCTGCTCCTGCTGCTGCTGCTGCTGCTGATGATGGCGATGGAGATGGAGATGTAGTGGTGGCAGCTGAGGTGAAGGCGACTCTAGAGCACTGGCAGGGCGCGCGCAGAGCCTGCACCGCCACTGTCACTCTCGATGTTGCTCTTGCTGCTGCTGCCGGATGTGCCATCTGCTTCTGTGCTGTTTCAGGGCTGGGTGTGCTGCCTGGCTGACGTGCTGCTTGCTTGGTGCCCGCCGCCACGTGTGGGTGACGCTGCCGTGGGGTTCCCCCCCCCCTTTTTTGACTTTTGACAGGGCTCCTGCTTTGTTTGATCCTGCTGGAACTCTGGAACTGATTGTGACCGCCGGCCTGTGATTGTAAAACCCTCTTGTCTGTGTCTGTGCCCAGTGCAGCCGCGAGCGCGTCGTGCACAAACCGGTGCTTGTAGCGTCCCAGCCCGAGTAGTGTAGCGTCCAATGGAAGCCGCGCACCAAGGTTGTCACCCCGTCGAAGTTCATGGTTATTTGAGTGTCAACGCTAGTGGGGGAATTCCGATGCTTATCATCCAGCGCATACATAGGCTTGCAACAGATCTCGCTTCGTTCCTCCACCGCCAGCCACCGCTCTCGCAATCTGCGACTATCATGCGGCGCGGAGCCTCAACACCCAGATTCGCTCGTACATCTTCAGTTTTCAGCCTTCTTTTGCAGTCCTGTTGCCTCGGCATCCACGCGTGCATCCCCAACCAACTTCCACACACAGTTTTTGCACACAGGAAGAGAACGGCGTGTGCCAGACGTTCCATCGCCATGCAGACCCGCCATGCTGCCCGCCTTGCAACGGAAGCAGTGGCTGCAATTGCATTCCATTCCGCCCATGCTGTCTTGCTGTCCCCCGACCTCTGCTGCCAGCAGCTGTGGCGCTGGCTGGACCGCGACAGCAAGCGCGCCCTTCGCGGTGTGAGTAGCGCTCTGCGTGGACTGGTGGACGGAGCAATTGTGGTCGTGGCCAGTCCGAGCGAGGGCTTTTCGGCGTCCCAGCTCACCACCGCTCTGCGACTGTGACCCGGCGTCACCGACCTCACGCTGCTGGGCGTGAACACCAACAACCTACAGCCGCTCGCCACTGCGTTGCTGGCCGGCCTGACGAGCCTCACCGTGCGCCAGGTGGGTGCATGGACGCGTGGATGTATGGGGCCGCATCCACGTTGAATGAGGTCCAGATGTTGTGCGGGATCGGCAGGCCTGGCCCCTGTCGCATGGCTGCACATGCTACGCATGCCATGCCAATCCCTCGCATGCATACAGCTCTCGAGTTGAAGCAGGGCGGTGTGCGTGCACGTGTTCGTGCAGGCCCCACCACCACCTGGGCAACTGCGCCCGGTGGTTTACCTGCCGACGCTCAGCAGCACCATGGCGTCAACGCTGCGAGTGATCGACATAAGCGGCTGCATGGGCCTCCGCTCCATCGACGTTGTTTGCAACTGTGTGCAGCTCAGATGCCTGTGGATGCCCGCATGTGTCCGCGTGTTGGATTTGTCGCCGCTCGGGGTATGCAGCGAGACGCTCGAGGAGTTGTGGATGGCCATCTCTTCTATAAGGAGCTTGGATCCCTTCAAGGCGTGCCCCAAGCTCCGCAAGCTCGACCTGCGTGACACCATGATTGACCTGGAAGAGCAGGTGGAAGACCTAGCTGCAGCTGACCTGCACGCAGCTGGCAGACCCAACGTCAGTCGAGCTCGAAGGCCTGGTGCACGAGCTTCAGCTCAGCATGCCGCGGGGCATGCAGGATTCTGCGGCATTTGCACTGGCAAACATCAATGCTGATAGAGGTCCTGAATCAGGCTGCGATCGCTGGCGCCATTCCGGCGCCATTCCGACTCTGGTGAAACTGCTGGGGCCTGAATCCGCAGCAGATGTGCAGGTGGCATTAGCAGCCGCGTTGGGCAACCTGGCTGCCGACAATGCTCAGAACTCGGCCGCCGCTGCTGGCGCCATTCTGGCTCTGGTGCAGCTCTTATCGCCTGCATCACCGGCAGACATGCACGAGAGTGCAGCAGGTGCATTGCACAACCTGACCGCAGCTTCTTCGAACACGGACGCCATCACCGCCTCTGGCGCCATTCCGGCTCTGGTGCGGCTGGGGCCCGAGATGCCGGCAGATGTGCAGGCGGCGGCAATGATTGCACTGGGCAGCGTAGCTGCCCACCATGCAGAAAACCAGGCCAACATTGCCGCCACTGGTGCCATTCCGGATCTGGTCCAATTTCTGGGGCTTGCATCCTCAGCTGCCGTGCAGTTTGGTGCAGCACATGCGCTACGGAACCTGGCTGCGAACAATGCCGAAAGCCAGGCTCCATTTCCGATGGTGGTTCATTCCGACTATCGTGTAACTGCTGGGGCCTGGTTCCTCTGCAGAAGTGGCAGCGGCGATTGCACTGAGGATCCTGGCTGTTGATCACGCTCAGCGCCAGGCCGCCATTGCCGCTGGTGCCATCCCGTCTCTCGTGCAGCTGCTGGGGCCTGGCTCATCGGCAGACGTGCAGCAGGCATCAGAAAATGTACTGCACGTCCTTGGCTCTTTTGATGATTGAGTGCTTGAATGAGGGGCGTGCGCACTGATGAGGGGCAGGGTAAGGGACGAGCGAAGGTCAGGGACAGTTGCGCAGCCGAGCACAATTTTGTAACGTGTTGTTTGCAGCGTGTGGGCTCACCCGCGCCAGCTGCTTTGGCCGTCCTCCTCCCCCCCCCCCCCCCGTCTCTCCCCTACTTGACAATAAGAGAGAAGTCATGGTGGTCACCAGCTTCATTGGTCACCAGCTTCACCAATAGAGGTGGTGAATTCATAGCTCTATTTGCCAGCTATGAATAGAGGCCGAGCGAGCAACGTGTGTTGCCGTCCAGGACCGCGGGCAGGCAGGCAGCCCCCACTGCGGCAACCTCGACAAGGCGCCCCTGCGCGTCGGAAAGATTCGAGGTGCTGCACGTTTGGGAGGCCTCCCTACAGCTGCCCGCCGTGCGCGCACTGATAGAAGATGTCCACCAGGTGCCGCGGCGAGTCAGGGACCGAGCTGCGGGCTCGAGGCCCTGGCCATCCTCTTGCCCCCCAGCGCCAGCATGCATGATGCGCATCATCAACACGAGCGCAAACACCGTACCCTTGCGGATGTCCGCTCGCCCGTGCACCACACGATGCAAAGAGGCCGTGGCCGCTATGGCGAAGTCGGCAGCGTCCAGCGCGCGCGCGTCCCCATCTTTCCCCAGCTTACCAGAAACGGTATCTCTATCTATCTATACTTCAAACTACTACCGTACAGGGAGTAGGCCTTCGTGGGGTGTGTGTGTGAAAAAATACGTGTATAATCGCCCCGCGCGGAGGGTCGAACGTTTCCGTCCGTTTTTAGTCGATTTCGTCCAAAGTTTCAATTTTTTAATTTCAGCTTCGCGCCGGGCTCCGAAGCATTTCTTATCCGCGAAGTCATAGGCCCTGTACGGCACTTTCGAAGTATTGCCATGGTATTAGCATGAAGTAGTGGCCGCCAGTCTATTCCTGTTGCGGGTCAGGGGGGCGTTATAACCTCCCACACCGAAAATGTTGCTCCCTTCGTCGACGTGGATGTCGCGACCATAGAAAGCCCATACGCAGGCACCAGACACCTTATAAACAGCGCCATATACTTCGCCGGCAGCCACCTCAACCCAACGTCCAACCAACGTCTCCCTACGCTGCACAGCACACCAACGGGCGACTGGTGTGCCATTGCGCAGCCACTAGCACAAGAGCTGTAGGATCCAAGCTTCCAATTCACGTTTTTCGTGCTCTAGTGGAGGCCAGGCGAGGCGAGGCCAGGCGTCTGCAGGGTGAGTAACGACTGCTGACCTGGCAAAGCGGGCGGAGACACACGCGCACGCGTCCCCCCCTTGCATCGAGCAAATGCACGTGCGCCTACTCCTACATGCTCGGCTCTCGAGCAACTCCGCCCCTGTGCATCGACACCACCACCAACAACACATGCATGCACCACCACGCCATGCAACCCCAGCCATGCACCCGTAGCTGTGGCCTGAAGCCCCCCCACGCCATGAGAGCGCCGTCGTGCAGCGGTGGCATGCGCACACGTGCTGGCAGCTTCACAGCAGCACGAACAGCAATAGGGCACGCATACCTGGCTGCGTATGCACGTCAGGTGACCGTGCCACGTGCACTGCCCCTGCTCGTGGCGAGCAGCTTTGACGCTGTCAGCTTCGACGAGGAGGAGTCCTGCAGCGCAGCGGCGGGCGGGGGCGCTGGTGTGAATGAGCACCAGCAGCAGCGCGAGCGGGACCAGCAGCAGCGGGAGCGGGAGGAGCAGCAGGAGCAGGATCAGAAGAAGCAGCAGCGGCAGCAGCAGGGGCCGTCGCCGTGGTCGTGGAGCAACAACCCGCTCTCGCGGGTGCTGTCACTGTTTGACTTCACGGCGCGGCGCGGCGTGGCGCAGAAGCAGCCGACAGCGCAGCAGACGTTGCAGGTGATACAGGGCTGTATCAACCAGTCAGTAGGCCTGTCAGTACATGTCACGCTCTAGGGCGGCGTTGTCCTTTGTCAGTAGGCGTCAAGCTCTAGGGCGCAGAAGCAGCCGACAGCGGAGCAGACGTTGCAGGTGGGTGTAGGAGGGTTTAGGGTTAAGGGTTTTAGAGTTTAGGGTTAAGGGTTTGGGATGTTAGGGTTTAGGGTTTAGGGTTTAGGTGATACAGCGTTGTATCAACGGCCTGCGTCAGTAGGCGTCCCACTCTAGGGCGGCGTTGTCGTGTGTCAGTAGGCGTCACGCTCTAGGGTGGCGAAACGGCGCGCACGCACATTTGCTGACGCAGCACACTCATGCGACATGATGCACACCGAACTGTGCTGTGCTTGCTCTGCTCTCCGCGTGTGGCTGATACAGTTGCGCTGGCACATGCTGGCACATGCAACTGCCTGTTAGCATGCGCATGGCCAAACACAGAGTGCATCTGACTGTGGTGATTCGTGGTAGAGGCCAAGGGGACGGCGCCCCATCCATGCGGCCAGAATCCATGCGCCTATTGCTTCCGTCACATACTGCCTCGTGTGCAGGCGGCACGCAAGGCGCGGTTCCAGCTGCTGCTGCAGCAGAAGGAGGCTCAGGTGCGTGTATGGGGGGAGGGGGGGCGGAAGGGGGGCAGACCGGGGCAGAGGGGGAGCAGCGGGTCAGGGGGGCGGGGGGGGGGGGCAGGGGAGCAGAGAGGGGAGAGGGGAGAGGGGGGTCAGAGGGGCAGGGGAGGGGGAGGGGAGCAGAGAGCAGAGAGGAGAGAAGAGAGCAGGGTTTAGGAGAGAAGGGAGATTGGAGAAGAGGGGGAGCAGAGGGGCGAGGGGGGACAAAGAGCAGGGAGGGGAACATAGAGGGGAGCAGAGAGGGGAGCAAGGGGGGGGGGGGGGGGTTAGAGGAGGGGATGGGACGCGGGGCCACGCATGCATGCGCGCGCGCACCTGCGCACCATGCCCACACATTAACAGTGGCCTCGCCGATACACCCCCCCCCTCACGACAGGCTCCCTGATGCAGGCTCCGACAGGCTCCCCGATGCACCCCCCCCCCATGGCTCCCCGATGCTCCGACAGGCTCCGACAGGCTCTCCGATGCACCCCCCCCCTTGCTTCAGGCGCAGCGCGACCAGTGCGACTTTGTGGACGCGCCCTCCTCCCATCACAGCGCCGTCGGTGCGGTGGGCGCGCACGTGCACGCGCACGCGCACGAGCACGCGCGCGCCTCCGCTGCGCGCGCCGCGCCCGCCAGCAACAGCAGGCAGCACACGGTGGGCGGCACGATCAGCGGTACGGCCGTCCGTACTGCGGGTGGTACGCCGCCGAGCGGTACGGCCGGCGCGGCGCGGTACCTGCTGACTCAGCGCGTGATGACGGGCGCGATGCGGCTGCGTCCGCACCAGCTGCGCGCGATGCTGATCGCTGTGAGTGCGTGTGTGTGTGTGTGCATCTGTGTGTGTGTGTGTGTGTGCGCGCGCCCGTATGGCGGGCGGCACCCCTCTGAGCGGTACGGCCGCCTCGGCGCGGCACCCGCTGACTCAGCGCGCGCTGGCGAGTGCATTGCGGCTGCGTCCGCACCAGCTGCGCGCGATACTGATCTCTGTGAGTGCGCGTGTGTGTGTGTGTGTATGGGGTGGTGGTGGTTGATTCAACAGTCTGATGGCGTATTCAACCTGTGCTTGCGCGCCCTGAAGCCGAGGCTTGCAGATCACACACACACACTATCCCACCGTGTGTGAGAGTGTGTGCTGTGTGTGGAGGGGGGGAGTGTGAGGCAGAGAGCTGCAGTCCCCCCCCTCCCAGCCCTGCCTCTCCCCCCCCCAGGTGAGGCACGTGGTGGCCGATGGCAGCAACGACATGCGAGAGCAACACAAACGATCCCCCTCACCCTCAGTTACAGTAACAGTTACATCGGCTTTCCAGCAAAGACTACCTTTAGTCCTAGTTCCATCGCCTAGACCCAAGTCCAGTTCTGGCCCTCACCCTCACCCTCACCCTCACCATCACCCTCACCCTCACCCATTCCGACAGCAACACAAACAACCCAGCTCACCTTCCACCACCACCCCAGGGGCGGCACGTGCTGGCCGAGGGCATGCAACATCTTTTGCAACAGCAACACAAACAGTCCCCCCACCTACCACCACCACCCCAGGGGCGGCACGTGCTGGCCGAGGGCATGCAACATCTTTTGCAACAGCAACACAAACAGTCCCCCACCTACCACCACCACCCCAGGGGCGGCACGTGCTGGCCGAGGGCATGCAACATCTTTTGCAACAGCAACACAAACAACCCAGCTCACCTACCACCACCACCCCAGGGGCGGCACGTGCTGGCCGAGGGCATGCAGCATCTTTTGCAACAGCAACACAAACAGTCCCCCACCTACCACCACCACCCCAGGGGCGGCACGTGCTGGCCGAGGGCATGCAACATCTTTTGCAACAGCAACACAAACAACCCAACTCACCTACCACCACCACCCCAGGGGCGGCACGTGCTGGCCGAGGGCATGCAACATCTTTTGCAACAGCAACACAAACAGTCCCCCACCTACCACCACCACCCCAGGGGCGGCACGTGCTGGCCGAGGGCATGCAACATCTTTTGCAACAGCAACACAAACAACCCAGCTCACCTACCACCACCACCCCAGGGGCGGCACGTGCTGGCCGAGGGCATGCAGCATCTTTTGCAACAGCAAGACAACAGTCCCCCCCACCTACCACCACCACCCCAGGGGCGGCACGTGCTGGCCGAGGGCATGCAACATCTTTTGCAACAGTAACACAAACACCCCCCTCCCCCCCCCCCCCCCGGGGGAGGCACATGCTGGCTGAGGGCATGCAACAAGCATCAGCCGAGAGCAACGCAAACGAACCCCCTCACCCACCACCACCACCCAGGGGAGGCACGTGCTGGCTGAGGGCATGCAACAAGCATCGGCGCCGGTGCGCTCGCCAGCGGTGGCGGACGCGGGGGCGCCCACGTCGGCGGCGGCTGCGGTGGCGGCGGCAGCGTGGGGGGCGGCTGGGACGGTGGCGACGGCGCTCGCAGGAGAGACGCCGCAGCAGTGGCGCCTGATGTCGCCGTTCATCACGATCGCACCGCCCGCCGACGTGCGCGCGTGCGCGCTGATGTCTGACCTGTCCAACATGGTGCGTGTGTAGGGCAGTTAGTAGGGCATAGGAGGACATTATATAGCTTAGATGGGGCCAGTCAGCCAGGCAGCAGCAGCAGCAGCAGCAGCAGCAGCAGTAGCGCCTGCTGTCGCCCTTCATACCGGTCACACCGCCGCCGCGCTCATGTCGGACCTCTCCAACATGGCGTGAGCACAGTCGAGGGCATATTGCTTAGTGTCAGTCCTCCTCCTAGTAGGGCTTAGCTGGGGACAGGCAGGCAGCAGCAGCAGCAGCAGCCCCTGCAGTCGCCGTTCATCAGCCTGAGCGCTGATGTCGGACCTGTCTCACACGGTGCGTGCTTGGGGCGCGTGTGGGGCAAAGGGCATGCTAGGGATTAGAAAGCCAGGCAGCAGCAGCAGCAGCAGCAACAGCAGCAGCGCCTGCTGCCTCCGTTCATCACATTCGCACCGCCCGCCTGCGCACCGCCCACCTGCGCGCTGATGTCGGACCTGTCCAATATGGTGCGTGTAGTTGGTAGGGCATACCGTAGTACCGCTTTGCCTTGCCGCCACTTTTATAAAGGGGGTAATTGTTTAGAAATTTGGTGCCTTGCCGCGGGATTTTTTCTCGATTTTTTCCCAGTTTGACGTCACTTTTGGATTTTTTTTAACTTTTCGGCATTATGTTTTAGAAATTGACCTTGCCGCGACCGTTTCCGAATTATTTAATCGGCAAGGCAAAGCGGTACTACGGTAGAAGGGCAGTATATATATATGGCTTAGATGGGGCCAGCCAGGCAGCATCAGCAATATTATCGTGATCTGTGGCCGTTTGTCGCGGTCGCACCGCCAGCCGACGTAACGCACTCGGCCGTGGCTCCCCCCCGCCCTGCTGTGCTAGCAAGCCTGCCCTGATTTCCACCATCCCAATGGAACGCTTGGCCGCAGGCGTACGAGCCTCAGCGCGTGAATGACGCCATGCTTTCGCGCCACGGCCTAACGTTTGTGACGCACTCTGCCGCTACCGTACTCGGTGCGATCACACGCGACGGGCACGCGGAGCGCGTCAGGGCGTGGCAGGGCGGCGGCGGCGACGTGGGAAGCAGCGCCGAGCGGGCGCGCCACGCTGCTGCTGCAGCTGCGGCGACGGCAGGCAGTGGCGCCACTGGTGCGTGGCTCTGCTGTCCTCCTTTTCCCCTTCGATCTCCACTCGCATGTCGTGCCTGCACTTTATACCTCTTCACCCTCCCACCCTCTGCGGCACGGGCAGCAGCTCCGCCAAGCGGGAGCGCCACGCTGCTGCTGCTGCTGCTGCGGCGAGCAGTGGTCAGTGTCTGCTGTCTCAAAATCTGAACCTGTTACCTTAAACCCTAAACCCTGCATCTTCACCCACACGCCGATCCAGCAGCAGGGCCCCGCCCCCCCCCCCCTCCCCGACCAGTAACAGTGACATAGGCATTGCAGCGAAGACCGCCTTGTAGTCCTTGTACCACCGGCTAGACCCAAGTCCAGTTCTGGCCCTAACAACTACGTGTGAGGGGCGGTATCCACCAGCTGGCTGCCTGCCAACGCGCCCCCTCACCCCACCACCAAGCGCACGTGACGCCACAGGCGGTCGGGGTGCGCCTCAGGCGGTCTTGGAGCGCCTGAGGCGCCGCCTGGTCCGCGCAAGTGAAGGCGCCGCCTGGGGCGCCGCCTCAGGCGTTGGGAATGTGGTAGCCCCCCCCCCCCACACACACACCATCCACCCCTCCCCGCCTGCACCCGAACACATGTGGTAGCCCCCCCCCCCACACACACAAACACACACCATCTACCCCTCTCCCCCGCCTGCCCCCCAATCACAGGCTTGGCGCTTGGGGGTGGCTCCACAACGGCGACGCACGCTGCGGCGCCCCCGCACGCCGCAGCGCCCGCGCCCGCTGCCGGGGTGAGCAGTGATCCTTGGGAAGGATTCAGCAATTAATCATTACTCCGCTTTTTCCCGGCTTTTTCCCGGCACAATTATTCTTCCCCGCTTTTTCTCGGCACAATTAATTCCCCCCCCCCCGAGGAGAAAAGCGGAAAAGCGGAACATTATACAGTTACAGTTACATGGCATTCCAGCTAAGACAACACTAGTCCTAGTGCCACCGCCCTGTGAAGGACGATAGCCACCAGCCGGTTACCTGCCGTGTAGACTACCGCTCCCGCCGGCTAGTTTAGACCCAAACAAGTCCCTGAGGGACAGACATGTCTGGGACATGTCTGGGAACATTATACAAAGCAATTAATATATAAAAAATCCGCTCAGATTCCGCTCCGAGCGGTGTACTGCCATAGCAAGGATCACCCCGGGTGAGTGTGCCCGATGCCGGTGGTTGGGTTGTTACACACCGGGTGTGATGTCCCATCAAAGGCGTCCGACGGACTGTGAAATCGACCACCACTGCCTTACTTATTACCTACTACATGTTGGTTGCAGGGGCTAGCGGCTCCAACGGACGCTGGGACGCTTTTTGCCTATTGCAATAGAGGGGTGCCGCGCACTCGCACGCACACTGCCCACGGCCCATTTTGTTGCATAGGCCATCTTTGGCCGCCTGTTAGCACGGTGGCTGCGCCCGCTGGTGGGGTGAGTGCGCCGTCGCCGGTGGTGGGGTTGCAGCCATACCGCCTTACTTGCCTACTATGTGTTGGTTGTAGGGGCCACCGGTTCCAACGGACGCTGCGCAGCCCAGGTCCCAGGACCCGTTTGGCCTATTGCGACAGAGGGGTGCCGCGTACTCGCACGCCGACTGCCTACCGCCCCTTTTGTTACTTAGGAGGAGAGGGGGCAAATTAGCACATGGGCAAATTAACAGACACTGCTATTGGAGAGCTGCTCCCTGCTGCTTGGCTGTGCGCCCGGTGCCCACCTTCTGGACTTAAGCTGGGCAAATGTGGGCGAACCCATGGCCTGGGGGGCGGGTCAGACGGAGCGGCCCAGCCACCCCTGGTGGGGTGGAAAGATTTGCACCCCCTGCCACATGCTGGCCACACCAAATTTGGTATTAAATACATTGAGCCATCTGGCCATTCCCTCCCACCCCAAACGGAGGAAAAGCAAGTAGTATGGAGTAGCAACAGTTACAGTTCGCTAATGCCGTCTAGCGTCGCGCTGCGACGAGTTCTCGCGAGCCGCGTGCTGGCCCCTCCAAGTGGCAAAGTAACAGGCATGGGGTGAGACCCCCAGCAGCCTGCGCCACCCCTCCCCGGCGCGCAAAAGTCCGACATGAGTCCTGGCAAGGTGCAATGGGGGGCGAGGGGGCGACGCGATGTGCTCCTGTGCACATCGTGCCCCCGGCTGTATAGGCTCTAGCCCACATGGCACCACTACCAGGGCGTCGCAGTCGCCCCGCAGCGTCACAGCAGCATCGGGCATCATGATAACACGCGATGATGGGTTGGGTGTACGCTAGTACAGGGGGCTTTCTGAGCGAGAGCGAGCCAAAGTGTGAATCGGTGTTCGCACATCGGACTGCCGCGGCTCCAACACAGCCCCTCAGCCTCTCCCGCTCCTCGAACGCACTATCTTATGTGCATTGCAGCGATGTGCGCCGGGGTGGCGGGTGCATGGGGTCCCTGTGGCACATGCATACGCGCCCCTAGTGGCACCTGAGGGCCCCTCACTAGCCCCAACTTGCAACCCCGAGCACACCAAACGTCTTGGGAACCCAATTACTAGCTACGTGGCCCGGGGGGGGGGGCTAGCCATCCTGGGACGCATTCCCAGGGGCAGAATCTGTGTGCTAATTTGCCCCGCTTGTCTCTTGTCAGCCCACCTGAGCTCAAAGTCAAAATGTAGGAGGTGTGCAACACTCACCGCCAAACCAAATATACCACTGGAAAGGTCTGAGAATCAGCCTTCTGAGACTGTCCTCATATTTTCTAGGAACCCAGTATTGAGGGAGACGTGGGGGTGTGAACCTATGTGTGTGCTAATTTGCCCCCTGTCCTCCTAGGCCATCTTTGGCCGCAGCGCCCGCCCCCGCTGCCGGGGTGAGTGCACCGACACCGGTGACAAGGTTGCAACATACCGCCTTCCGTGCCGAGATGTTGGTTGTAGGGGCCAACGACCCACCAGCCGACCCACCATTTGACCGATCATTTGACCCGTTGCCCCCCCCCTCCTTGCAGGCCGCCCACCCTGGCGCGACGTTGCCATCCCCCACACCTGCAACACATGCCCCGGCCTCGGACGTGCTAGCCTTGGATCTCACCCACCCGCCGACCCACCAATTGACCCATCATTTGACACACACCCCCTCTCCCCTTTTGCAGGCCTCCCACCCTGGCGCGACGTCGCCGCCCCTCGCCACGGCAAAACACGCCTCGGCCTCGGACCTTCTTGCCTTGGATCTCACCCACCAGTCGACCCACCATCGACCCATCATTTGACCCCCTCCCCCCTTTTGCAGGCCGCCCCTGGCGCGACGTCATCGCCTTTCACCACGGCCGCACACTCCTCGGCCTCGGACGTGCTCGCCTCGGACCTGCTGCATGGGCCGGCCGGCCTCGGGACTGCTGCGCCCCCCCTGACGCCCCCCGACGTGAGTCGCCACCCACCCCTCTTCCTTCCTGATTTTTTGCCGTGTGCATACATGTGTGCGTTCACCTTTTAACACGCCCCAAAGGGGGTCCAACGGACTGTAGTAGCACCCACCATACCACTGTGCTGCGCAGGCGGCCCCCAACAGTCTCGCGCTGCCGACGCACCACCACCACGGCCACTCCTACCCGTTCCTCCAGTACTCAGTGGCGCTTAACAGCGTTGACGATTTGCTGGACATTGCGCCGCCGATGGGTGGGTTGATGGTGCTAGGGTTTGACAGTCCGGGTTAAGGGGGGCTTAAAATTTGAGGATTTCAGGGTGGGTCGTTTGGGGTTTATAAAATTTTATGTCTATTTGGGCACAATATTTTAATTTGACGAATGCAGGGGGGGGGCAGGGAAGTTAGAAACAGACCCAACGTTGAAGATCTTCGAATTTCTCACCGGACCGGTGCCATGCCCTTCCCTTCCCTAAATTAGGGAGAATTCCACTGTAGAAAAAATGGGAATTTGGGGGGGGGGGTCTGGACCGTTTCTCAGAAGTTTTGTGTAACTTTTTATTCTGACATCCGTTCGACACGAGAGTTGTTGCGCTGGATTCCTCTCGTCAAGAGGAGAGCCCAAATCCACCTTCAGATCCTCCACACACCCAATAGGTAGTGCAGTGGTGTGGGGGTGTGAGAGGGTCCACGCCAGGCGATTGGTGTGGACCACTGGTTCACACCCCCTCCAGCCAGCCAGAATGCACTGCAGACCTCCGATTGGGATGGGGAAGGACGCGATGGATTTGTCTAACGACAGGGATGCCAAATCCATGGTCATGCATGTGGTTCATAGTTGGGAGGGTATGGAAGGGACCTTGATGTGTGGGTCTGCACCGGGGCGTGTGGCCGTCTTCCGAGGCCCGTTTCAGGAACAGGATTGGGTTGTACAGAATCCCAAATAGTGCGATGGAATGATGTCATGAAGCTGCCCACCAAGTTTCAGCTCCAGCAGGTAAGGTCTGGGTGTACTGTGGGGGGGGGGGTCCAGGCCCGTTTTGAAAATATTGCAACGCTGGGTCTGAAAAAAACGATTCTGCCCCCCCCCTGGACAAATGACTCTTTTTAAGCATTTGACGAGCGATGAGTGCGAGATCAACTTATCGAAACGAGTGCAAAATCTTTTTTTTATTAAGAGGTTTAAGTAACCTTGGTCTTTTGGTGTAATTCAAGTGCCTAACAGCCTTTCAGGTTACTTAATTCTTAACCCCAAACGACCCACCCTGACACCCCAAACCCTAAAGCCCTTTAGGTTTTAAGGGTTGAGGGGTTTAAGTCGGCTGTGTCTCTTGGACTGCGTGTGCGAGTACGTGCGCCCACCTCCGGTTGAATGCCTAAAACGTGGCTCTCAACATCGGCGACGATTTGCTGGACATTGCGGCGGGTGCGTTTTGCTGGACGTTGCGCTGATGGGTGCATTTTTGTGGAAGGCGCGTGCATGCGTTTGCGCGTGTGCGCGTGTGTGCATTTGTACAGCGCGGCGCTCACCAGCGTCGACAATTTGCTGGACATTGCGGCGCCTGATGGGTGCGCATTTGTGGACGGCATAGAGACGTTCTATGCCTTGCCGATTAAATAATTCTAAGCAAGCGCTGGCAAGCAGCCGGCAAGGTCGATTGCTTAAACAAAATGCCAAATTTGTAAAACAAAAAGCGCCAAAAGTGACTTCAAAACGGGAAAAGAACGGAAAAAACCCTGGGAAGGCAGACGAATCCCTAATAATTCGGCCCTTGTATCTAAGTTTTGGCAAGGCTAAGCGTCTCTACAGAAGTCTCCCCCCTACCAACACCGATGCCCCCCCCCCCCTACGGAAGTCTCCCCCCTATCTACACACACACCAAGTTCTCTGGATTCCCTAGCCTTGATAGATAGCAACGGTCACTGGTTTATTATCAGATACCCCCCCCCCGCCCTCTTCACACACACAACAGGTTCTCTGGATTCTCTGGCATCAATGTATGGCAACGGCCGCTGGTTTATGATCAGATTCCCCCTCTGGCTTAGTCTCCACCTCCTACCGACACTGGTACCCCCCCCTCCACACACACACAACAGGATCTCTGGATTCTCTGGCATCGATGGATGGCGATTGTCACTACCCGTCATCGACGTGGGTCACCGCCGCCGTGATGCTGCAGGTCAGTGCTCTGATGGTGCTCTGATGGATGGTGCTCTGGTGGTGCTGTGGTGGTGCTCGGATGCTGCACTGATGCTGCTCTGGTGCTGCTCTGATGGTGCTCTGGTCGTGCTCTGGTGGTGCTCTGGTGGTGCTCTGATGATGCTCTGATGCTGCTCTGATGGTGCTCTGATGGTGCTATTTGGTGCTCTGATGGTGATCCGAGGGTGATCTGGTGGTGCTCTGATGCTGCTCTGATGGTGCTCTGACAGTGCTATTTTGCTGCTCTGATGCTGCTCTGATGGTGCTCTGATGGTGCTATTTGGTGCTCTGGTGATGCTCTGGTGGTGCTCTGATGCTGCTCTGATGGTGCTCTGATGGTGCTATTTGGTGCTCTGATGGTGATCCGAGGGTGGTCTGGTGGTGGTCTGGTGGTGGTCTGGTGGTGCTCTGATGGTGCTGTGATGCTGCTCTGATGCTGCTCTGATGGTGCTCTGATGGTGCTCTGATGGTGCTCTGACAGTGCTATTTTGGTGCTATGATGGTGCTCTGAGGGTGCTCTGATGGTGCTCTGACGGCGCCCTGATGATGCTCTGATGGTGCTGTGGTTCTGGTCATGCCAGCATTTGCTGTTGCTGCGGTAGGGGACCTGGGGGCGTGCCTACGCTTACTTTGCAGAGTGAGGCTTCCCTGCCTCCAGTAGCCAGCCATCTCAGAAAGGTGCTCGGGGTGTCCCTGACCGTAACATCCGTCACCACCATCGACCTGCCTCTGCTTGCCGCTGGTGCGCGCAATGGCGACAGGCTCAGGCGGCGCTGGCTGCGGTGCAGGCGGTTTCAATTCCACCACTGTCACGTGTTTCTCTCATGTAGGGGTGCCGGCGGCCTGTCGCAAGCACACTCTCGCCGCCCTTACCCCCCCCCCCACACACGCCCTCAATCTATCTCTCGTCCCCCTGCATGCGGTTGTGATCGCAGCGGCAGCAGGCTCAGGCGCTAGCCGAGGGAGGCGGCGGCGCCAGCGGTTCGAGGCACCACGCCGGTCCACACCCTGACATCGAGCTGGCGCTGATGCTGGGGAGTGTGGAGGTGTGGAGCTTGTGGGGGGGGTCGGGGGTGGGGGGGATGTGGATTGTGGATGTGGGTTCAGGGGTGCGGAGGTGGGTGGCTGGGAGAGGGGGAGGGGGGCGAGGTGCCATGCCGGCCCACATCCCGACATTGAGGCTGGCGCTGATGCTGGGGAGTGTGGAGATGTGGGGGTGTAGAGGGTGTTGGGCGGTGTGCACGTCCTCTCTGCGCACTCTCCCCCTCACCCTGACACCCTCGCCACTGCCACTGCCACTGCCACTGCAGGACATGATCAGCACGATTGACATGGTGGACACGTTCGATGCTCTAGATGCGACGATGGGCACGCTGGACTCGATAGATGAGGTGGGTTAGGCTTGGATTTTTGGGGTTAAGGGCGGGTTTTTGGACAGGTTTTAGGGTACGCGTAGGGGTAAGGGTTACACCTCCCCCCCCTCGTCATGGTGGACACGCTCGACGCTCGAGATGCGACGATGGGTACGCTGGACTCGATTGATGAGGTGGGCTGAAGCAACTGTGGGCATGTCTATATGCGAGTTCTCTGTACACCTTATGTCCTGGACACACACTTGCAGACGTCAGCAAGTCTGCCCCTTCACACGAGCATCGCCACACATGTAAGCACCCACGCTTCATATCAGTTGAACACGCACACTCCTCTGTCCCACACACACTTGCTCTCTCCCACCCTCACACACGTCCACTCTCTCTCACACACACACACACACACATAAGCGCACTCTCAACTCTTTCTCTCGCACACACTCACAGACGTAGACCAGCCTGCCTATCCACACCTCGATCGCCGCATACACACTCACTCTTCATATCAGTTCAACATGCACACTCTCACTCTCTCACACAAACACACACTCTCACTCTCACTCTCTCTCACTCTCACACACACGCACACACACACACATGCGCACGCACGCAGACGTCAATGAGCCTGCCCCTTCACACCTCCATCGCCGCATACACACTCACTCTTCACATCAGCTCAACACACTCACTCTCACTCTCTTACACATACACACTCTCACTCTCACTCTCTCACACACACTCTCACTCACACACACACATTCCATTCCATTCCATTCCAGATCGTTACACACACACACACACACACACACGCACACACGCAGACGTCAACGAGCCTGCCCCTCCACACATCCATCGCCGCATACGCCCCCACCCTGCGCGGCTGTGACTCCATGGCAACGCTCCATACACACCCACACTGGATATCAATTGGACACACACACACATACACACACACACACACGCAGACGTCAACGAGCCTGCCACTCCACACTTCCATCGCCGCATACACCCCCACTCTTCATATCAGCTTAAAACACACACTCTCACTCTCTCACACAAACACACTCTCACTCTCACTCACACACACACACGCGCAGACATCAACCAGCCTGCCCTTCCACACATCCATCGCCGCGTACGCCCCCACCCTGCGCGGCTGCGACTCCATGGCAACGCTGCATACACACCCACACTGGATATCAATTGGACACACACATACACACTCACTCGCTTACACTCTCACTCTCACACACACACACACACACACACACACACGTGCACGCACGCAGACGTCAACGAGCCTGCCCCTCCACACCTCCATCGCCTCCTACTACGCACCCATGCTTGGTATCAGTCGGACACACTCACACTCTCACTCTCACTCACACAAACACACTCTTACTCTCACTATCTCTCACTCTCACACAAACACAACCACCTACACACACGCAGGCATGAACCAGCCTTCCCCTCAACACCTCCATCGCCTCCTACTACGCACCCATGCTTGGTTTCAGTTGGACACTCACACTCTCTCACTCTCGGTCACACAAACACACTCTCACTCTCACTATCTCTCACTCTCACACGCATACGCACACACACACACACGCAGACACCAACAAGCCTGCCCCTCCACGCCTCCATCGCCGCATACGCACTGAATCTTCATATCAGCTTAACACGCACACACTCTCACTCTCTCTCACACAAACCAAACACACACACACACACACACACACGCAGACGTCAACGAGCCTCCCCCTCCACACCTCCATCGCCGCATGCGCTTGATATCAGCTGGACACACACGCACGCATACAAGACTTCGACAAGCCTGCCCCTCCACACCTCCATCGCCGCGTACGCCCCCACCCTGCGCGGCTGCGACTCCATGGCAACGCTCCATACGCACCCACACTTATTATCAATTGGACACACACAAACGCACATACACACACATACACACTCTCTGTACGCGGCACATGCCGAGTACAAACAATGCATGGCTGTGGCATTTGTCGACTATTCTAAAGCTTACGATTGCATAAACCGTGCGGCACTGTGGAGAGTCCTTAGATTATATAGTGTTCATCCGCACATTATTGATCTGTTGGAGGATCTTCACACCAACACCGCAGCTGCCGTGCGGCTGGCTGGGAAAATCGGGCACGAATTCCCCGTGTCGTCTGGTGTGCGACAGGGGTGCGTCATTGCTCCTGTGTTGTTCAATGTTTTTATTGACCACATAGTGAAAAAGGCGCTAGACATGATGCCAGAGGGGGCTGGCGTGTCAGTCGTGACCCGAGCCGGCGGCTCTGTGTTGTCGTCGTCGGTTGAGCGCATAGTAATGCTGATGTATGCCGACGATTTATGTTTGTTCTCGCATGACCCAGCTCAGTTGGCGCTTATGCTGAAAATCCTTGACAAAGTGTCCTCTAGCTTTGGCATGCAAATCAACGCCGCCAAGACAGAAGTGATGATTTTGCCAGCAGATTTTGACGCGGATCTGCCCACGTTTGCGCTGACTGGTGGTGAAGTGAAGACCGTCTCTGCATTTAAGTATCTAGGGAGTTGGATAACCCAGAGTGGTGGTGTGGAAAAGGAGATCGGTGTGCGTGTCGGTCGCGCGCTGGGCGTGTTTGCGTCTTTTGATAAGATTTGGGCCAGCAAGAAGATGCAAGTGCAGTCTAAGATGCGGGTTTACAACACTTTCGTGCTGCCCCACTTTCTGTACGGCTGCGAAACATGGGCCCCTACTAAAACACAACTGACTCGATTGGAGGTTGCCCACTCTAACTGCCTTCGTCGCATTCTGGGTGTGCGCCTGGTCGACCGGCACAGATTAACTTATATTCGGCAGGCGTGCGACACTGAGCCAATTGAGAGCCTTGTGGCAAAGCGATCAATGCAGTGGCTAGGCCATGTGATGCGCATGCCGGCTTCTCGTCTTCCTCGTACGACTTTTGACTGCACAATGGATGTGGCTCGGCAGCAAGGCCGGCCTCCAGCCTCCTCCCGACACTATTTTCTTAAGCTACTGATTCAGCAGCTAGGCGAAACTAGTGGCACTCGTTCTGATTGGAAGACTTTTTCGGACACGGCGTTTGAGCGTGCTCAGGATAGGGTCGGGTGGAGAGCCGTGGTGTACGGTCCGGCTGCCCCTCAGGCGCCGGCCCCTCCACCACGGCGGTCAAGTAGATTGGCAAGCGCCACTTGACCCCCTATCCCCTAGAAGTAGTTAGGACCTATTTTGGAGGCGTCGCAAATAGCTCTCCTTTTTGCTCTGGGACTACACGTTGGCAGGCAGCCGGCTGGTGGCTACCGCCCCTCACAAGTAATTGTTAGGGCCAGAACTGGACTTGGGTCTAGGCGGTGGTACTAGGACTAGAGGTAGTCTTTGCTGGAAAGCCGATGTAACTGTAACTGTAACACACTCTCTCTTTCACACACACACACACTCACACACACACACATTCATTTGTGTACCAGCTTTCGCTCTTGTTAAGGAGCGAAGCTGGCTGACTGCACTGTTGTACTGGTTGGTTGGATTGACTGCTTGGATCGTATCGCTCGCCCGCGCAGGACGCGCGGATGATTAAGGGAGAGCAACTCGTTTTGGGAAACTAGACAGGCCACTTTCATGGCGGCTCTCTGGCCGGCATGCGAGCACGCGGTTGATCGACAGGCGTGGCAATGCATGCGCCGTGAGGTTGTGCCTGTCACACATCATCAGGGGGCGCTGGCAGCTGAATAGCTGCGGCGCGGGTGGGTGGGTGATAAGAGGTTCTGCTGGAGGCAGAAACGCTGAAGCTGTATAACTGAAACGAGAGTTTCCCTTTGTACGAATCCAGGATGAGGACAAAGGGGAGACGGCTTGTTAAGAGGGCTCTGTAGTACACACTTCTAGAGCTACAGCTTCATACACAAACCCAAATTTTCTACGTCATTACACTAGGTTTCATAACGTTGAAAATTAAAGCTACAAATATGCAGGCATCAACTAGCCTGCCCCTCCACACCTCCATCGCCTCCTACGCACCCACGCTTCACATCAGCTTAAAACGCACTCTCACTCTTGCTCACACAAACACACCCTCACTCTCACTATCGCTCACTCTCTCTCACACACACACACACACGCAGACGTCAACGAGCCTGCCACTCCACCCTTCCATCGCCGCATACGTCCCCGCCCTGCGCGGCTGCGACTCCAGGGCAACGCTGGATATCAATCGGACACACACATACGCACACACACACACCAGGGGTTTCCTTGGGGTCAGTCATCCTTTCGTTTTTCCCGAAGAGGCTTTCCCAGTTTTGTCGGTATTTCGGGCTGCAGCCCGAAGAATCGCGTCATTAAGTGTGAAAATCGACGATTTCACACTTTTCCCCCGAAAATTCGCCTCCGCACTTCGTTTTTCTCGAACGTACCCAACCCGAAACCATCGGGATCGCGCCCTCTGAGCACGCTTTTCTCGTTTCTCGATCGGGAAGGAAACCTCTGACACACACACACACAGACTTGGACCTGCCTGCCTCTCCACACCTCCATCGCGGCATACACCACCACACCTGATAGTAGTTTAACACACACACACACACTCAGGCACACACTCTCCCTCCACACACACACAATACGCAGACATCAACCAGCCTGCCCCTCCACACCTCCATCGCGCGTACGCCCCCACCCTGCGCGGCTGCGACTCATTGGCAACGCTCCATACACACCCACACTTGACATCAATTGGACACACACACTCGCTCGCTCACACTCTCACTCTCTCTCTCACACACACACACACACACACAGACAGACTTCGACCTGCCTGCCTCTCCACACATCCATCGCGGCATACACTCTCACTCTTTATATCAGCTTAACACGCACACTCGTATTCTCACTCACACAAACACACCCTCACTTTCACTATCTCACTCTCTCTCTCTGCCCCTCCACACATCCATCGCCTCCTACTACGCAACACACTTGATATCAGTTGGACACACTCACACTCTCACCCTCGTCCACACACTCTCACTCTCACTATCTCACTCTCTCTCTCACACACACGCACACGCAGACGTCCACGAGCCTGCCCCTCCACACCTCCATCGCCGCATACACACCCACGCTTCACATCAGCTTAAAACGCACACTCTCACTCTTGCTCACACAAACACACCATCACTCTCACTATCGCTCACTCTCTCACACACACACACACACGCAGACGTCAACGAGCCTGCCACTCCACACTTCCATCGCCGCGTACGCCCCCACCCTGCGCGGCTGCGACTCCATGGCAACGATGGACGACGACGATGAGGAAACCGAGTGCAGTCTGTCTCCGGGCGGGGGAGGAGGAGCTGGGGAGAAGCTGCCCATCCGCCCAATCACGATGGTGAGTGGTGCCAAGTGGTTTTGCCATTTTTACCATCTGTGTTGTTGGGGGTAGGCTGTCTCCGGGCGGAGGAGTCTCCGGGCAGCCTCGGCGGCCTCTGGCGGTGGTACGTGGTTGATGCGGAGTGATTTTACGAGTTGCACCATGTGTGCACGCATGTGTGGCTATGTTATTGAGTGCAGTCTGTCTCATGGCACGGGAGGAGCTGGGACGAAGATGCCCATCTGCCCAATCACGATGGTGAGTGGTGCCGAGTGTTTTTATAGCCTGTGGGGCGTATGCGGGTGTCTCTAGTAGTAGAGTAGCTTGATTAGCTGGAAACCCCGTGTTGCTTGGGGCGCATACGATTGAGGGCAGGGTGTCTGTGAGCGGAGGAGGAGCTAGGGAGAAGGTGCCGCGGCCTCTGGCGATGGTACGTGGTTAATGCCAATTGTTTTTGCCATTTTTACCATCTGTGTTATTGGGGGTAGGCTGTCTCCGGGCGGAGGAGTCTCCGGGCAGCCTCGGCGGTCTCTGGCGGTGGTACGTGGTTGATGCGGAGTGATTTTACGAGTTGTACCATGTGTGCACGCATGTGTGGCTATGTTATTGAGTGCAGTCCGTCTCCGGGCGGGGGAGGAGGAGCTGGGACAAAGCTGCCCATCCGTCCAATCACGATGGTGAGTGGTGCCGAGTGATTTTATAGCCTGTGGGGCATATGAGATAGAGGGCAGGCTGTGTCTGGGCAGAGGAAGAGCTGGTGAGAACGTGCCGCGACCCCTGGCGACGGTGCGTGGTTGATGCTGAGCGCTCCCTGAGGGCAGGTTGCCTTGACGCGGGGCAGGTCGACACCACGCCCCAAACGGTGGCAGCATTCAACTTCATGGCCCCACCAATCGACCGCACGGCAGCAGCGGCAAGCCACGCGGCGACCTTTCACCCTTAACTCGTGTCCCACACCCCAAAACGCAGGCGAGCCTCGACGGCCTCGACACCACGCCCGAAGCGGTGGCAGCATTCAACTTCATGGCCATGCCGATCGACCTCACGGCAGCAGCGGCGAGCCACGCGGCGGTCGCCGCGCGCGTGCACACGGCGGCGGGTGAGGCTGGGACATGGCTCTGGTCGATAGAATTTAGGTGCATTCTGTTCCAGGGTTCCAGGGTTCAGGGTTCCAGGGTTCGGGGTGCAGAGCTATCATGCATTTTTTGGGCAGCAGCAGCTATCCACACACGGCAGCGCGCTACCCATCTCCCACCAACCGCCAACCACCAACCGCCAACCACCAACCAGCGACACTCCCCTAACCAACTGCCAGGCGAGCCTGTGGACAGCCCCATGGCGCGGCAGCTTAGTGGTGAAGACGCAGTCCCACCTACCTCCCACCAACCACCAACCGCCAGCCACCAACCAGCAACACTCCCCTAACCAACTGCCAGGCGAGTCTGTAGACAGCCCCATGGCACGCCGGTTGAGTGGCGACGGAGCAACACCGAGCGCACCAAACGCGTGGTTTGTTGCGGATGACTTGAAGGCTGGGACACGGCATTTCATCGTGCAGGTGTGGGCCCTGCTGCTGCATGCTGCTGCTGCTGCTGCTTCTTGCTGCTTGTTGCTTGCTGCTTCCTGCTTGCTGCTTGCTGCTTGCTGCTTGCTGCTTGCTGCTTGCTGCTTGCTGCTTGCTGCTTGCTCCTGCTGCTTGCTGCTGCTTGCTGGTGCTTGATGCTTGCTGCTGATGCTTCATGCTGCTTGCTGCTGACCCAGCTTCGTCTCACCGCTTGCATCACCACCGCAGGGCAGCATGCACATGGGCCACTGGTTGGTGAACATCAAATTCGAGCCAGCAATCTTCGAGGACCCGGCGCTTGGTGTGCGCGTGCACAGAGGCGTGAGTCAGCCAGGGACATAGTCTAGGACTTGGGGGGTTGGATAGGGGATCAGGAACTGGACACCAAATTTTCGTGTGCGCGTGAGCATGCACAGGGGGTGCGAGTCTGCTAAGAACCTAGCTGAGGGTTCATGGTTATTAATACGGGTGTAGGGTGCCCCCACGGGGAGGAGTCAGATCTGGGGGCCGAGTGCCCTGTCTAGGTCCAGCCCCGACCCACTAGCCCCCCACCACCAGGAGCCAGCCACCCGTCTGTAGCGCTCGGGCGTTAAACGCCGAGCAAGGTCGAATACGCTAGCCGGTAGGCTCGTCACACACGACTGTAAAATCCATCATCATCAGGGTTGTGGGGTTTGGATGAGGGTTCATGACAGCAAGAGGGAGAAGGAGAGAGGGCAAGAGGGAGAGAGGGAGAGGCAGAGGGCGTGCGCGTGCACAGAGGCGTGAGTTTACCTGTGTGCACCACCTGACACCCTCCACGCACCCTTTAATCTTTTGATATATATAGCACCTGGCACAGCCACTACCAACACCTCTGAAGCACGCCACCCTCTGGTAGTCAGCCTCCCGAGGTAGCTTCCACAATCCCACGCATGATGGATCCTACAAACTGTAGCCACCCTCACAACGTGGTCCCCTGAGGTGCGCCGCATACGATTTGGAAGCCTTCGACAAGAGCTACCCAAAAGTGTACACCCTCAACCCCACTGGCACCACCCAAAAACCACCACCCAACAACCACCACACAAACCACCTCGCCAGGTGTACGAGGCAGCCCTCCAACTGTATGCTGCCATGCGTGCAGCACCACCTGGCACCAGCCACCCTATCACCACCCAACAGCCACCCAGCAACCACCCAGCAACCACCAACAACCACCACACAACCACCTCGCCAGGTGTACGAGGCCGCCCTCCAACTGTACGACGACACGCTGCCATGCGTGCAGCAGCACCTGACACCAGCCACCCCAACAAAACCACCCAACAACCACCCAACAGCCACCGAGCAACCACCGAGCAACCACCAACCACCACCCAACAACCACCTCGCCAGGTGTACGAAGCAGCCCTCCAGCTGTACGACGACATGCTGCCATGCGTGCAGCAGCACCTGTCACCAACCACCCTAGCAACTACCCAGCAGAACCATCCAACAGCCACCCAACAACCACCCAGCAACCATCCAACAACCACCCAACAACCACCTCGACAGGTGTACGAGGCAGCCCTCGAGCTGTACGATGACATGCTGCCATGCGTGCAGCAGCACCTTGCGTCGACCGCGCGCACCGAGGGCAAGGTGTCGCTCGGGGGGCACTCGCTCGGGGGCAGCCTCGCGACGGTGCTCACGCTGCTGCTGGTGCACAGGGGGCAGGTGTGTGGACGCCTATGACGGTCATAGTATGAACGCGGGTGCCGTGGGCGGCAATAGAGGGCGGTTTGAGTTTAGGGTTTAGGGTCGAGGGTTCAGGGGGTGTGAGGGTTTAGGGTTTAAAAACCTTTATAGGGCGAAAGGCTTAAGGGCTTTCAACCCAAACCCTAAACCCCAACACCCGGTTGATGCGTATCCACTGTCATGGTAACGTCGCGATGGGGGGCGTCATAAGCAGCGGTACAAGGTGGCATGGGCAGCCTTGCAACGCTGCTCATGCTGCTGCTGGTGCACAGGGGGCAGGTGCGTTAGGTGACGATGGTCATAGTAGGAACGCGGGTGCCGTGGGGCGCGGTTTGCCGCGAGAGAGGGTGGTTTAAGTTACTGGTGTCACACAGACTGTAAGATCCATCATCAACACCGGGTTGGGGGCAGCCTCACAACGGTGCCCACGCTGCCCATGCTGCTGCTGGTGCACATAGGGCAGGTTTGGTTGGGGTTCAGTCCAAGGTGTCAGAGAGGTTGGAGATGAAACACAAAAAGAGGTCAGCCGCAGGTGGAAGGTGGGGGGCAGCCTCGCAACGGTGCTCACGCTGCTGCTGGTGCACAGGGGGCAGGTGCGTTAGGTGACAATGGTGGTGATGATGAGTTTTTGCCCGAGCCCTAAACCCTTTGCCTTTGGCGCGCTCGCCGTGCTGTGCATGTCCGCTGCCTGATGCCCCAGCCTGTGCAAAACTAAGCAAAAAATCGCTCGCCCTCTAGAGAGTAGATACCCGCCCCCAGATGCCCATCAAACGCCTGGCATCCTGCTGTGCTGTGCACGTCCGCCGGCTACTTTTGGTGCCATCCCTAACCCTCAACCCTCAACCCCCCCGCCCCTCCCGGCCCCAGGTGCCCATCGAGCCCCACGCCTTCGGCGCGCCCGCCGTGCCACGTCCGCCGGCTGCCCATCGAGCGCCTCGCGCCCCGCTACGCCTTCGGCGCGCCCGCCGTGCTGTGCACGTCCGCCGGCTGCTTTTGGTGCCATCCTAAACCCTCAACCCTCAACCCCCCCGCCCCTCCCGGCCCCAGGTGCCCATCGAGCGCCTCGCGCCCTGCTACGCCTTCGGCGCGCCCGCCGTGCTGTGTACGTCTGCCGGCTGCTTTCCATCCTCCATCCTAAGCACTCAACCCTCTTAACACTCAATCCTTGGTGCCATCCTAAACCCTCAACCTCCTAAACCCTCAACCCTTGGTGTAAACACCGACCCCCCCCAAACACACACACGCCCCCAGGTGCCGATCGAGCGCCTCGCACCATGCTACGCGTTCGGCGCGCCTGCCGTGCTGTGCACGTCTGCCGGCTGTGGCCCCAGCCTGTGCAGCACCGGGGGCGGCGGGACGAGCGGACTGCTGGAGCGACTGGGCATCCCGAACGATCGGCTGGTCAACGTGATAATGCACAGGGTGGGTCACCAGGGTACCAAGGCATGCTCCGATGACCACTGTGATGGCGTGCTCTGATGCCTTGCTCTGGTCACCACTCTGATGGCCACTCTGTTGACCGCTCTGATGGTCCCTCTGATGGCATGCTCTGATGGCATGATCTGATGGCATGCTCTCTGATCACCCCTCTGGTGGCCACTCTGATGGCCACTCTGATGGCATGCTCTGATGGCATGCTCTGATTGCATGCTCCGATGCCACGTTCTGATGGCACGCTCTGATGGCACGCTCTGATGGCACGCTCTGATGGCATGCTCTCTGATCACCCCTCGGGTGGCCACTCTGATGGCCACTCTGTTGACCACTCTGATGGCATGCTCTGATGGCATGCTCTGATCGCATGCTCCAATGCCACGTTCTGATGGCACGCCCTGATGGCACGCTCTGATGGATGGCCATCCTGATGGCCACTCTGATGTCTTACGAGTTTATGTCTCTGGCTACGGTAAGTATGCACCGGCCTACACACACTCTCACACACACATGCACACACACACACAGAGAGAGAGATGTCGTTACAGAGAACTCTGCACGGCAGACCTAGATAGGCTGTTTCTGGTCATCATTGAGGAGATTCCATTTGGAGGCGGGTGACCAACCGTGCGCCAACAAGAGGGTGAATAACCTCATTCAAAAAGCAGTGGGGGAAAGGGGCAAATGCGGGTCACTGACGGCTGTGTTCGTCACTCCGCTTCACTGAGTTTAAACTAGGTCTCGGCAGATTGACCTCCACAGTTGTGGAAATCTCGCTAAGAGGATCCACTCGGGTGTGACTCGCTTGGACAAGAGGTCCATGAACTCGGGGTGCTTGGAGATGTCGCGTTTGAAGTTGGAAAAGTGGGTGTTTGCGGAGGAACGGAACTTGACGGAGTGGGCGAAAAAGTCGCCGGCGCTGAGCCGGTAGGATGTGATGGCGCCGCCGGCATAGAGCGAAGTCATGTCCGGTCGGCGGTACGCGAAAAGGGCGGCAGTGGGGGGGTATATGATGTCGGGAGGGAGTGGGGGGGGAGAAGGGACGGGCGGGTGTGTGGAGATGGAGGGGCGGGGGGACGGGGGAGGTGGGAGGCGGCGGATGAGGGAGCCGATGAACGTAGCACGGTGCTTGTTGATCGTGTCGATGATGGGGAACGTACAAGGGGGGGAGGCATGCATCGTGGTGGTGGAGGTGTGCTCTGTGGTGTGAGGAGGGATGCCCTTGATGAGGCGGAGGAAGCGGTTGTGGGTTACTTCAAGTCGGTGGATGTGGGCCTTGTTCAACGTCCATGTCTGGCAGCCATACAGTAGGGCAGAGATCACAAAGGCGTTGTAGAGGTGGATCTTGGTAGTGGGAGAGATTGAGTTGGAGTTCCAGAACCGGGGAGTGAGACGGTTGAAGGCGTACCAGGCACTTCCGATCCGGCGTGAGATCTCTGAGTCGAGGATGTCGGAATCAGACGTGTTGGGAGCGTCATCAGAAGGGGCGGCGGGGGAGGACAGAATACTTCCCAGGTATTTGAACTTGGAGGTGGAGTGGACCAGGTGGGGGGTAGATGAGGAGTTGGAGGGGATGGTGATAGGGGCGGAGGGGACGGTGTGGGCAGAAGGGTGGCCGAATGATTGTGCCACTGTTTCGTCGTAGTTGATCGCAAGGGCCAGGTCTGAACAGATGCGGTCGAGGAGGGTGAGCATGGTGCGGAGGTCGTCCTCGGAGGGGGCGAGCAGGGCGATGTCGTCGGCGTAGAGAAGGAGGGGGAGTATGGTGGTCAAAAAGTCCTTGCGGGACTCAGGGGTGTACAGTTTTCCGTCGATCATGTAGCCAATTTGAATGCCAGCGTTGGGGAGCTGGGCAATCAGGGACCGGACAACTGTGTCGATGTAGACATTGAAGAGGAGGGGGGAGAGGGGGCAGCCTTGCTTGACGCCAGCTTTGAGAGGGAAAGGGGCGGAGTATGCACCGTTGACTCGGGCTCTGGCGGTGGCACCAGAGTAGAGGCTTTCGATGCGTGCAAGGAGGGCAGGGTGCGCGCCGCGGTGGAGGAGGGTTTTCCAAAGGGCGGCGTGATTGACACTGTCAAACGCCTTGGACAGGTCGACGTAAGCCACATGGAGGGGGGCGTGGGCGCGGTGTGACTCCTCTTGGAGGCGTCGTAGGGTGAAGATGGCATCGGAGGTGCCACGGCCCGGACGGAAGCCAAACTGGGAAGTGTGGAGGGTGGGCTCCAGCTGGAGCTTGAGGCGGTTGAGGAGGATGTGAGTGTAGACCTTGCCAGCGACGGGCAGGAGGGAGATGCCGCGGTAGGACTTGCTGCGCGTGGGTGGGCCCGAGGATGCGCCCTTGTAGAGGGGGCAGATGTCTGCTTGGTTCCACGCGGCGGGGATGGAGGTGGTGTTCCAACAGGTAAGGATGATCTGGTGGAGGGCGGTTGCGGTTGCGGTGCCGCCGTGTTTGAAGAGGGGGGAGGTGATGTCGTCAGAGCCGGGGGCAGAGTTCCTGAGGGATTTGATCGCGGAGACCACCTCGCTCAGAGAGGGAGGGGAGGCAAGGGGGGAGGAGAGGGGGAGAAGGGGGAGGGCGGGCGAAAGTGGAGGAGGAGGAGGGGAGGGAAGGGAAGGGGGGGGGGGGAGGGGGGAGGGGGGGGGGGAGGGAGGGGAGGGAGGGGAGGGGGAGGGGAGGGAGGGGGAGGGGGACGGAGGCGGAGCGGGGGTAGTGTAGGAGGAGGAGGGGGAGGGAGACGGGGGCGGTGCGGGGGTGGTGGGTGTGAAGATGAGGTGGGAGGCGAGGGTGGCTACGTCGACTTCCGAGCGGAGTGGAGTGTGGAGGACACGGAAAAATTCTCCAAACGCGTCTGCCACCGCCTGAGCTCCAAAGCACAGGTGGTCGCTGACACGGAGGGCAGGGAGGGCGGCGGAAGGAGGGCGGTCGACGAGTTTGGACAGCATGCGGTGGGCGGAGTGGGGGTTGTTGTCGTCAAAATCGTGTTGCACGCGTTGAGCGACACCGTCCCAGTGCTTGTTGGTGGCGCGTGCGATGGCGGACTTGAGCTGGGCAGTGATGCGCGCCTCCTTGGGGGCGTCACGGTTGCCAGTCAGTGCACTGTCGGAACGCATGGACTGAAGGTCGTGGGCGAGTTTGAGAGTCTCGGGGGGAGGTAGAAGTGGATGGGGACCTCGCGTGGGCGGGGGCCAAGGGTGGATCTGGCCGCTGAGTGGATGGCCGCGGTGAGGTGGCTCGTCATCTGGTCCAGGGTGGGGGGGGTCGGGGAAGGGGGGAGGGTGGCGAGGGCCTCCTCGACTGCTGCCGCGAAGTGGAGCCGCGTGTCAGGGTCTCGGAGCAGGTCGGTGAAATAGCGGGAGGGCGGAGGAGGACGGCGGGAGTGGGTGATGTTCCAGGCTCTGGAGAAGCGGAAGAGGATGCGCGCGGTGACAAGGGCGTGGTCAGAGCGGGCGATGGTGTCAAGTCCCCGGGTCTTGGGGCATCGTGCTCGCACGTCTTGCACGGAGCCCAGGTGAGGGCGGCGGACGAGGATGTAGTCTGGGATGTTGCAATCCTTTTGGGTGTTGCTGTACCAGGAAAATACGCTCGAAGGGGGATGGGGGAAGAAGGTGTAGGTGACGGTAAGATTGTGGGCGGCACACAGGTCGAGAAGCCGGTGGCCGTTGTCGCTGATGCCAGGTTTGTGGTGGAACCCGGCAAGGGGGGAGTAGGGAGGGAAGAAGGAGGGGCGGTGGAGGGGGGGGCAGGCGTACGGACCCACCGACGGGTGGGCGTCGGGGGATGCCGCTGTGATCTTGGCGTTGAAGTTGCCTAGGACCAAAAGGAAGTGGTTTGAGGGGGTTTGGGAGAGCACGTCGCGGTCGAGTTGTTTGTAGAACGCGTCCTTGGCGACTGCGTCATCCGCGGCGTCTGTGGGGGCGTAAGCGATGACTGCGGTGACGGGAGGGGCGCCGGCGGGGCGGAAGCATAGGACGAGGATGCGGTCGCTGAGTGCGGCGTAGCCGCCCTCTTTGAGGAGGAGCTTGGCGGTGTCAGGGCTGAGGAGAACGCCGACGCCGTGGGTGTGTTTGGTCCCACCGGACCAGATGAAGTGGTAGCCATTCTCTTCGAGCGGCTGGCTACCGGAGCCGGGGTGCCGCACCTCTTGGAGGCCGCATATGTCGATGCGGAGGTGTGCGAGGTGTTTGGCGAGAGCAAGTGGGTGTGCCATGGGGTTGAAGCGTGAGCAATCTGCTGCACCCCAGAGGGTGCAGCAGTTGTAGGTGGCCGCGATGAGCTCGTGGCGTGGGTGAAGGAGGTGGGGCCGCTTGGTAGCCGGGGGAACGGATGGTACAGGGACGGTGGCTAGTCGTCCTGCCCGTCGGTGGGGTGGGGCCCGCCTACTCCTGCCCCACCCCGGGGCCGGAGGGGGAGAGCTGCTCAAGGGACATGAACCGGGTGATGGAGCGGGTGATGCGCTGACCAATGCCTGCAGATGCCTCGCGGATCTTGATGGCCTCGATCATCGAGCCCTTGCCCTTGTGGGTGACAAAAGGCCGGGGACTCGTGCGTGGAGGGGCCGCCGTAATCTGCGAACCCTGTGCCGGGGTTGGAGAGCTCGGAGGGTGTGTGCGCATCGGTGGTAGTGAGGGCGTTCTGGGGGGTGGTGGGCGAGTCGGCGGTGCCGGCTGCGTGGTCCCACCCCTGGAAGGAGGGGGAGCCTGCAGTGGCGTGGGTGGGGGCGGCGGGGGCGGCGGAGGGGGCGGGAGTGGTGGAGGTGGGGGATGCCGGGGCAGAGGGGGTGAGGGAGGTGGGGAGGAGGGCGGCGGCTGCGGCAGATGCGACTGCGGTAACGGCGTTGGCAGCGGCGTTGAGGGCGCGGAGAGGGGAGGCCGACCGGCCGCGTGCTGCAGGCTTGGCAGGCTTCGCGGCGGGGGCGGTGGAAGTGCTGGAGGGGCGCGCGTCCGGGCGCGCGGGCGAGGTCGACTGGCCGCGTTCGGAAAATTTGGACTGGCCGCGTTCGGAAAATTTGGCGGGCCTTACGGCGGGAGTGGTGGCGAGGGGGGCGGCGGAAGTCACAGGGGGGGTGAGGGACGTCTTGGGGCCGGAGGTGACGATGGCGGGGGTGGCGTTGGCGTTGGCGGGGGCGGCGGAGGGCGTGGGGGGGGAGGGGTTGGCGGAAGGCTTGGGAGGGGAGGTGGCGCGGGGCGCAGGGGAGGGGTTGGCGGAAGGCTTGGGAGGGGGGGTGGCGGAGGGCGCGGGGGAGGGGTTGGCGGAAGGCTTGGGAGGGGGGGCGGCGGAGGGCGCGGGGGGGGAGTTGGCGGTAGGCTTGGGGGAGGCAGCGGAGGGCGCGGGAGAGGGGTTGGCGGAAGGCTTGGGGGCGGGGGCGGCGGGAGGCGCGGGGGAGGAGTTGGCGGAAGGCTTGGGGGCGGGGGCAGCAGAGGGCCCGGCGGCGGCAGGCTGCTCGAAGCAAACGCGCTTGCCAGGTGGGGAACGGGCGCGCTTGGAGGCGGCCTGTGCGGCGGCGTTCACCACCTCGGACACGCCGACCAGGGCGGCCTTTGCTGCCTGGCTTGCAGGGCCAGGGGGGACGATGGGGGCCTGAGGGGCAGGGGGGGGCGGGACCACGCCGCGCGCCGCGCATGGGCATGCGCATGGGGGCCTGGCGGGCGGCGGGTGGGTGGGCGGCGGCGATTGCCTGGGGGGCGTGGGCCTGGGCGGGCTGCGCTGCTTGGCCGTCGTGGGGCGGCTGGGCGGCGGGGCGGTCGAAGGAGATGCGAGCGTAGAGCTCATGGGAAAGGTCCAGTTCGGTTGTGCCAGCGAGCACGTGACCGAGGTGGACGAGAAGGAGGCCGACTCCCGCGCGGTAGCCGGCGTGATCCCTGGCGATCAGCGCGACGGTGGCGCCCGCGAGGGCGATGAGCATGCCGGTGGAGCCGATGGCGGCGATGAGCGCGTTGGATGCAAATCCGACCGCGACGATGCCGAACAGCAGGAGGGCGTGCAAGGGAGGGGGTGCCATGGTGCACACTGAGGTGAACACACACACACACACACACACACACACACACACACACACACACACACACACACACAGGACATCGTCCCGTGCGTTTTCGTCTCTGACTACGGCCAAGTCGGCACCGGGCTACAGACACTCTCACACACACGCACACACACACACACACACACACACACACACACACATGCCCCCCCCCCAACACACACAGGACATTGTCCCGCGCGTCTTTGTCTCTGACTACGGCCAGGTTGGCACCGGGCTCCTGCAGCGATGGATGCCCAGCTTCAAAGACCACTCGTGCCTCTCTGACCACGGGGACCCGCACGGCCACTCGCGCTCGCTATATTCGTTCGTCGGACGGCTGCTCATCATCCGGCCAGACGATGGTACGGGGCTGTGGATTGTGTGTAGTGTATGTTGAAACAATGATATTCCGATCCTCTTGCAAACACACACACACACACACACACACGCACGCACGCCCTCATGCGCCATTAAATGCGTACGACGGACTGTACAATCGACCACACAGGTGCCGATTTCGTCCATTCTGAAGCCTCACACCCGCACCTGCCAGACACATACACACACACAGACGCGCGTGTGCACACATACCCCCCCCCCCCCACACACACGCCCTCACACGCAGGCGCTGATTTCGTCCACTCCGACGCCGCGCATCCACACCTTCCGGACGTGGCAGCTCTGTACGACGTGAATGAGGATCGCGACCACCCAGGCGCGCTGCGTCCCGCGCTGCTGCAGGTGTGTGTGTGTGTGTGTGTGTGTGTGTGTGTGTGTGTGTGAATGAGGATCGCGACCACGCAGGCGCGCTGCGTCGCGCGCTGCGTCCTGCGCTGCTGCAGGTGTGTATGTGTGTGTGTGTGCGCGTGTGTTGTCGGGGTTCTGTAACGATGTCTCTCCCTCCCTGCTCTGTGTGTGTGTGTGTGAACGAGGATCGCGACCACGCAGGCGCGCTGTGTCCCGCGCTGCTGCAGGTGTGTGTATTTCTGAGGTTCTGTTGTGATCTCTCTCTACCTTTCCTCACTCTCTCTCTATCTCCATGTCTTTCTCTCTCTCTCTCTCTATCTCTCTCTGTCTCTGTGTGTGTGTGTTTCTGTGCATGCATGAGGATCGTGCCAACCCCAACGTGATGCGATCCGCGCTGCTGCAGGTGTGTGTGTGTGTGTGTGTGTGTCCCATCCACACCCCAACCACCCACCTCCCACCCACCCTCCCTTACCCGCAGTTTTTCAACGACCCACATCCGATGACGATGCTGAGCTTGTACGCGTCATATGGTGGGTCGCGGTGGTCAGTGATGCATCAACATTGGTGCTGCTCGGAGATATTATCGTGGCGCGGCTTGGCGCATGACCAGAAACCCTAGAGACACACGCACAGATGGACACACACACACACAGGCAGGCAGACAGACAGACAGACAGACAGACAGACAGACAGACAGACAGAGGCAGATAGAGATAGGCAGACAGACAGACAGACAGACAGACAGACAGACAGACAGACAGATAGACATGCATGCACACGCTCACATGTATGCACATGCACATACACACGCACACACACACCACGCACAACCCGCCTCCCCCCTTCCACAAACACACGCACTCTGCCCGTGTGTGCAGGGCCCAACGGAGCGATTTCGAGGTACCACAACCCAGACAACTACACCAAAGCGCTCGTCGGCGTCCCGGGCTACTCGGACAGGGCAGGGCGGGGTGGTCATATTTAATGACCACTCTGGTGGCCACTCTGATGGCCACACTGATGGGCACTGTGATGACCGTTCTGATGGCCACTCGGATAACCGCTCTGATGACCACTCTGATGGGCACTGTGATGACCGCTCTGATGGCCACTCTGGTGGCCACTCGGATGCCCACTCTGATGGCCACACGGATGACCCCTCTGATGGCCACTCTGATGGGCACTGTGATGGCCACTCTGATGACCCCTCTGATGGCCACTCTGATGGCCACTCTGACGGCCACCCTAACGGCCACTCTTGAGGGCCACTGTGATGACCGCTCTGATGGCCACTCTGATGGCCACTCTGATGGCCACTCTGATGACCCCTCTAATGGCGACTCTGATGGCCACTCTGATGGCCATTGTGATGGCCACTCTGATGGCCACTCTGATGACCCCTCTGATGGCAACTCTGATGGCCACTCTGATGGCCACTCTGATGGCCACTCTGATGACCCCTCTGATGGCCACTCTGATGACCACTCTGATGGCCACTCTGTAAGCCACTCTGATGGCCACCCTAACGGCCACTCTTGAGGGCCACTTTGATGACCCCTGTGATGGCCACTCTGATGACCACTCTGGTGTCTTCTCGGACGGGGCGCGCGCTATATAGCGCTAGCTATAGCGCTAGCTACTAAGTGAAGGCTCCTACTTCGCGGCCCGGCCGGTTGGAGCATTGGACCGGCGCCCCCCCCCCCCCTCACACACACATACGCACCGCCACACACAGGACTCCCCCGCCAGCTCTCTCCTCCAGGCTCCCCCCTCCCCCCCCTCCAGCTGTTTCTGTAGCACACTCTTACTTGTCTAGCATGCTAGTTGCAAGGGCCATCGAAAGGCCTCAGAACACAGAACGGCTTCCTAGGACCCTTTGGGCCTATTGCTGCACTAGCTCTGATTGAGCTCTGATGGCGGCGATGTTTCAACCCGGATGCTTAGGTGGGTGGTTTCGGTGACGCCGTGAATATTCACGCGCATGGTCACACTGGAGTCAGGAGGCTCTGTGCAAGACTAGTTTTTTCGACTGGAAACAGAGCAGGCTTGCAAGGGCCCACGCCCTCCCTCCCACACACCGGTTGAGGGATTTAAAAGGGCTGAATATCTCGATATGTTTTTGGCCACGAGCTGGTTCCAACACATGACACCCACTTAATCCGTATTTACTATGCGCGAGCGGGCTGTAGGTACTGCCGCGCATTTTCACGAGCGCGCAGCGCAGTGGATTTTTTTGCAAGTGAGTAGAGGGGATTCAAGAGCGAGAGGACGGCCGTTGGCGTTGCATTTGTTTGGAGCGTAATCTTTTAGAGTATGTAACTGGTACGAGCTAGATGGACACTTTGAATGGAGGTGAGGCTGGGTTTACCCACTTGTGACCCGTAGTGCTTCGGGCGCACAGGCGCGCGTGGAAGAGTACAGTTAATGACAGGTCAATAGCGAATGACGAGGAACCCGTGGTATTAACCTCAAATGCACGAGCAGTTGCGGTACCTGGGTCTCTACGAGGCTCGTGATGAACCCTCCTACTTTGGCGTCGCAAGACTGGCAATCGATGTAGGCTTGTGTCAGCACGGTTGGCATCTGCATAGGGGCACACACCACGCGTGTCTCCACACCGCGCGACGTGCAGGACCTAGGCCCTCCTCTGCGATCACGCATCAGCTCGCACACGACCGCGTGCGACCTCTGGTTTCACCTTTACATGCCCCGGGGTCCTCCGGGCGCCTCTGGTTTCACCTTTACACGCCCCGGGGTCCTCCGGGCGCGCACATGTAAAATCTGCAAAAACGGCCTGCAGCGGGCTGCGCAGCCAACAACGGTCCTCTCAACACAGCCATCCCAGTCGGGTGCGCGGCCACTGCGCGCCTGTAGCACTGTCCCACACGCCTGTAGTTAAGACCATCACTTAGCCGCTGCCAGCAAACCGCCACGCCCACGCCGCCAGCTCGCGCGCAATGCGCACCATGCCGACGTTTAAGTCGAAGCGCGCGCCGTGCTTGAGCAGCAGCAGGACGCACGCCTCGCGCACGGCGTCCGGCTGGTCGTCGTCAAGCAGCCTCCTCGGCGACGGGCCGTCGCACAGCGTGTCCATCACAAAGCTCATGTGAACTTGCTGGGCGAAGGATGGGTGCGGCTCCACTGCGACACGGCGCAGCAGGAGCAGAAGCGGCGCGCAGTCCCACGCCAACGCGTGTTTGTCTGGCACTGATGCCGCGTCCGCGTGAGAGGCAGCACTTGCACCACTTGCAGCCGAGCCCCCAGTCGTGGTGCAGACAGGAGGCCCAAATGCAGCAAACATGGCCGCGGCGACGAGAGGTGAGGCAAACGTCTCTTGAGAACGAGCAGAGAAATCAAGGATTGCTGCTGGGTCGGCGCGTGGGTGGTCGAGCAGCACGCGCATCGTGTCCACACAGCCGTTGCGAGCAGTCACCATGAGGGTGGTATCACCTGAGCAGGTTGTGTGGGTCATCATGGCGGGTGCGTCAGCATCTGGGTGGTCGAGTAGCAAGCGCGTGGCTGCCACATTTCCCGCTGCAGCAGCCGTCATGAGCGCAGTGACGCCGTTGGGCTGTGCCAGCATCATCATGGTTGCTGCGTCGGCATCTGGGTGGTCGAGCAGCAGGCGCATCGCGTCCACATCGCCCTTCCAGGAAGCTGACATCAGGGCGGTGGCACCATCTTCGTCGGCGTGCAGCAGCATGGCTGCTGCATTGGCTGAAGGGTGTTCCAGCAGCAGGCGCATCGCGTCCACATGGCCCGTGTGGGCAGCTCGCATGAGCGGGATGGCACCACTGCGTGCTGGTTGCATCATCATAGCGGCCGCGTCAGCAGCTGGGTGACCAAGTAGCAAGCGCATGGCTGCCACATTGCCCTCCCCAGCAGCGACCATGAGGGCGTTGCCACCATCATCTCTTCTTATGTGCGCCATCATGGCGGCTGCGTTGGCGGACGGGTGGTCGAGCAGCACGCGCATTGTGTCCGTGCGGTCGTAGAAGGCAGCATTCATCAGCGCGATGGAACCAAGAGAGTCCACTTGCATCATCATGGCTGGGTTGGCAGACGGGTGGTCGAGCAGCAGGCGCGTGGCGTCCACATGGCCGTTGCCAGCCGCCACCATCAGGGCGGTATTACCACGCGCGTCGGAGTGCGTCATCATAGCTGCCCCGTTGGCTGACGGATGTTCCAGCAGCAGGCGCATCGCGTCGACATGGCCCTCTGAAGCATCCACCGTGAGGGCGACAGCACCATCACACGCAGCACGCATCATCATGGCGGTTGCGTCGGCATCTGGGTGGTCGAGCAGCAGGCGCATCGCGTGCACATGGCCTCCGTTTGCAGCCAGCAGGAGGGCGGTGTCGCCATCTGAGTTCGCGTGCAGCAGCATGGCGGCAGCATCGGCAGACGGTTGATTGAGCAGCAGGCGCATCTCGGCCACATGGTCGCTGGTAGCGGCCTCCACCAGCTTGGCTCCCAGCCTGGCTGCCCCCCGCCGAGGCGGCCCCGCTCTCCTCCTCATCTCGCAGCTCTCCCTGGAGAGCCGGCTGCGAGCGCACGCGTGAGCGAGAGAGAGACAGGAGTCAGCACGCACAGCAGGGACCACGGGATGACACATGGCAGGGCGTGGTGGGTGTGGTCGGGGCTCATGCGGTCGCAGCTGCCGGTGCATGGGCGGCATGCATGGGCACGCATGCAGCCGGACGCATGAACCCCTCCTCTCACCCGCCCTCAGCGCCAGCCTGTACAGCTTTTACATCCAGCACCGATCTTCATACATGGTCGATCTCCACTGCCCTGCGATCGGCAGACGGATCAGATCGATGGCCCCTCGCGTGTGGCCTCTAACCCCCCCCACCTGCCCCCCCTCCCCAACCCCGCCGCACCTGAACTGCCATTGGGGTCGCGGTGTCACCACACACTTAAACTGGCCATGATTGCATTCTCCACACATACGTGGAATCGCCGACAAAGCCCCATAAACACACCCTGTTGGTGCCCCTAAGACGCCATCCATGGGCGTTCCAGGGTTTGCCACTGCCTTCAGGGATGAGTACCGGGGTGCCTACGTCCCCAGGCGGAGCGTGAAATTCGACCATGTGATGGTGGACGTCAATTCTGTCCTTCACATCGCGCTGCGGGAGGGTGAGAGTTCGATTGGCCAGCGGGTGCATGGAGTGCGTGGTGCAGTGATGGAGTGCGTGATGGAGTGCATGATGCATGGAGTGGAGTGGCATGCATGCCACCCATGCATGCATGCATGCATGCAGACCCGCCTCTGAGAGCTGAACCGCCTGTAATTAAGCCGCTGCTCGCACGCGCCGCACGGCCAGCCAGCCGCATCAGCATACGCGGCGCTGCTGTGATCCCTGCTGCACTGCGGCGCCGACCGAGCCCTGGCTCTGCCCCTGTCCCCCACACGCAGCCAGCACTTGGGAGCAGTTCCACAAGATGCTCCACAGCCGCCTCGACACGATCCTGAGCACAGCCAACCCGCGCAAGAGCGTCATGCTGGCGGTGGACGGGCCTGGGCCGCTGGCCAAGCTTCTGACGCAGCGCGCACGGCGTGCAAAGGTGCGTGTGCGTGTGCGTGTGTGCGTGCACATGTGTGTGCGTGCACGTGTGCGCGCGTGCACGTGTGCGTATTTGCTGCAGGCATACGCCTGCAGGGCGTGTATCCGATCTTGTGGGTGGTGCTACCATGGGGTGGTTTTGTAGCTCTGCCCTTTGGTGGGCCCCGCGCCTGTTTTCCTGCGCCCCGCTGTCCAGAGGTGGAACTGATTTTGACCGCCGGCAGTGGGTGTGATGATGGATTTTTCAGTCGGGTGTTGCGCACCTACCGGCTAGCGTATTCGACCTTGCTCGGCGTACAGTGCCCGAGCGCTTCAGACGGGTGGCTGGTTACTGGTGGTGGGGGGCTAGTGGGTCGTGGCTGGACCTGATGATGATGGATATTACAGTCTGTGTGACACCAGTAATGATGTATAAGACCGGTGTCGGCGCTAGCGCCCGACACCTTAAACTCAGTTTCAGTGGGAAACTGGCTGGCTACCTGGTAGGGGTGAGGGTAAACCCCCACACGCGCGCACGCACTGGACCTAGACAGGACACTGGGCCCCCAGATCCACCCTATACCACCCAGGTAGTGACAGCAACGCATTGTTGGTGTGCGCCTGTGTTCTACTACTAGTCCCGCCGCCGCCATTGGCTCCAGCAATCTCCTCCATGCCCGCCAGCAATCTCCTCCACGCCCGCCAGCAATCTCCTGTATGCCCGCAAGCAATCTCCTCCATGCCCGCCAGCAATCTCCTGTATGCCCGCCAGCACTCTCGTCCATGCATGGGCGCCGCCATGCGATCTCCATGCGCCGCGCCGCGCTCCATGCGCGCCAGCACCCGTACCACCCGCCGCATTCCCGTTCTTTAGCCATTCCCCGTGACACCTATGGCTGATCCTTGTTCCGCCGTCCCCTTTGGCATCTGTAACCCGTATCCTCTCCCTGTAGCCTCATTCCCCGTTCTTAACCGCCATCTCCATTATGGTGCCCGCCCGCTGGTGGGGCCTCGCCTCGCCCCATGCCGCACGGCTAGTGTATTGATTGCTGCGCCATCTATAATCTGCGCCTTGGGGCAGGGAACTCCTGCGCCACAACCTCCTCACAAAGCCTAGCCGCATGTGCCTCGCTTCCCATGTTTCTCAATTTCTCGCCATCCGCTTCCATGCCCGCCTGCAATCTCCTCCACGCCCGCGAGCAATCTCCTGTTTGCCCTCAAGCAAGCTCCTCCATGCCCGCCAGCAATCTCCTCCATGCATGCACGCGCAGAGCGCCGCCATGCAACCCCCATGCGCCGCGCGCGCCGTGCGCGCGCCGCGCCCGCCAGCTCCCGTAGCCTCATTCCCCGTTCTTTACCCATGCGCCGTGACGCATTAGCCTTGTCCGCCGTCCCCTGGCATGCATAACCCGTAGCCTCATCCCCGGTAGCCGCATTCCCCGTTCTTAGCCGCCATCTCCATAATGGTGCCCGCCCGCTGGTGGGGCCTCGCCTCGCCCCATGCCGCACGGCTGGTGCATCGATCGCGTCGCCATCTAATAATCTGCGCCTTGGGGCAGGGAACCCCTGCGCCGCAACCTCCTCAGAAAGCCTAGCCGCATGTGCCTCGCTTCCCATGTTTCTCAATTTCTCGCCATCCGTCTCTCTCTTCCATCCAGGCACAGTAAACCATTAGGAGCCGCAATCTGCTTGAGTTCCGATCGTTGTGAGAGGGGGTGCATGCTCGCCGCAATTCTCGCCATCGTGCATCGTGCTCTCCATCGTACCGCTGCCCCATCTGCCACATAGCCTCGCCCCATCAGGACCAGTTCACCAGTAGCGCTGTGCGTCACAGCCGCTCAGGGTAAATTTCCAGATTTTCAGCCGCCCAGTACCAAGCGCAGTTGTCCCGGTTGTCCGCCATCGAGCGGCGCCAGGGCGGGAGCCCCTGGCGAAGAGCTTACGAACTTAACATAGAGGCAATCGGCCCCCAAATCTGACTCCTCCCCGTGGGGGCACGGCCGGGGTTCACAAGCCCGCGGGATCGTTTCCCCTAGACCTCCACCGTAGCGGCAGCAGAGGCTACTGTTCATTGTGTATCAGAAAAGACGTGGATCTGATGAAGAAGTGACCTGAAATGATGAAAAGGTGTAAACACTCATAACCAAAACTTGCAAATCATGTTGGTCGCGTTGGTAGCAGTAGGGCGCACGCGTGTGCGCGGCGGACACACCGCCCCCGACGCCCGCACCACCCACCGAGGTGTGCCCACGCACTGGTCACCGCCCACCCGCCCTGCCACAATCCCAAATCCTGAGGCGCGCAAGTTGAGGCGGCCACAACGCCCGAGGCGGTCGGGGGTGCGCCTCACGCGGTGGTGGGCGCCCAAGGCGGTCGGGGTGGCGCCTCAGGCGGTCGGGGCTGATGCCTGAGGCGGCGCCTGAGGTGTGGTCGAGGGTGCACCTCAGACGGTCTCGGAGCGCCCGAGGCGCCGCCTGATCCACGCAAGTGAAGGCGCCGCCTCAGGCGTCGGGAATGTGCTAGGGTCGCCCGCACCACCCGACCACCCGCCCGCACCACTTGCCCGAACCACGTTCCCACTTGCCCACTAGAAGAGGCCATATTTTACAGGAGCCCAGTATTGAGGGAGATGTGTGGGAGGGGAGGGTGAACCTATGTGTGTGCTAATTTGCCCCGACTCCTCCTATCTCGCGCGCGCACGGCAAGAGGGACAAGCCCGCGAGGGGAGACGCACACGCGCACACACACATACACACTCACAAGCGCGCATGCACACATGCACGTGCACACACACACACACACACACACACACACACATACACACACAAACACATACCCACACACACACGACAGCGGGACAAGCCCGCGAGCGGAGACGCGACGAAGAAGGCTGCTCCGTCATGGAACACAAAGCAGCAGGAGCGGCGCGGCGGCGGCGGCGGCGCGCGCGCGCGCGCGCCGGCCCCGCGCGGGAGCAGCAGCAGCAGCGGCGGCGACAGCGGCAGCGCCACAGAGGAGAGGGGCGATGGGAGCAGAGCCAGCACCACTCCGGAGGAGGGCTCTGATGAGGCTGGCAGCAGCAGCGTGTCTGGCGGCGAGGAGGGCGAGGAGGGTGGGCAGGAGCTCTCGGGCAACATGCTCACGCCAGGCGCGTGCCACGAATGGGGTGACAGATCTCTTCAACGGAGATCTAGCTAGAAGTATCGCACTCTTTCTCTACCTCTTTCTATATCTCTCTCTCTCTCTGCTCTCTTCTCTCTCTTTCTCTCTCTTCTCTCTTTTCTCTCTTTATCTCTCTCTTTCTCTCTCTCCTTCTCTCTCTCTCCTTCTCTCTCTCTCCCTCTCTCTCTCTCCCTCTCTCTCTCTCTCTCTCTCTCTCTCTCTCTCGTTCTCTCGTTCTCTCTCCCTCTCTCCTCGGTGTCTGTTGAGGAGCCGTTGGCCCTTACAACCAACATGTCCTATAGCCAAGTAAGGCATGTATGCCACCGCACGCTCGCTGCTCTCGTCAATTTGTCCTGCTGGGCACGCGCTTGCGCGCTCCCGCGCTGCGAGCCCCCCCTTCGCCCCCCCCGAACCCACAAACATAAGCACACATACGCACACACACACACACACACGCCTGCCCCCCCCCCCCCCCGGACACTCGCACCCACCCACCCACACACACAAACACACGCCCACGCATGCGCGCTCTTCATGCTCGACGTCGCGCTGCCTCAACCCTACACCCCAAACCTTAAACCCTAAAACCCTAAACCCTAAACCTGTATCCCTAAAACCTAAAACCTAAAACCTAAACCCCAAACCCTGACCCCAAACCCTAAACCCTAAACCACGCAGGCACGATGTTCATGCTCGACGTCTCGCTGTCGCTGCGCGCGTGGGCGGCGAACAAGCTCGCGCAAGTACGGTGAGCGACCGCGCGCGTGTGCAGTACCTTGACGTGAACTGTAGCGTGGACTACATGTAGCAGTGCGGTAGTTGACGACCAGATAGTTCACGGCAGCACCTGTGACCGCAAATAGCGAGGTGCGCGCGTGGGCGGCGAACAAGTTCGCGCAAGTCCGGTGAGCGACCGCGCGCGTGTGCGCTAACCTGACGTGAACTGTAGCGTGGACTACATGTAGCGGTGCGGTAGTTGACGGCCAGATAGTTGACGGCAGCACCTGTGACTGCAAATAGCGAGGTGCGCGCGTGGGCAGCAAACAAGCTCGCGCAAGCTCGGTGAGTGCGCGCGCGCGTGTTCAGTACCCATCAACATACCCTGACATGACCTGTAGCGTGAAGTACATGCAGCAGTACGGTAATCCACGGCCAGATAGTTCACGGCAGCACATGTGATCGCAAATGGCAAGGTGCGTGGGCAGCGATAAAGCTCGCGCAAGTCCGGTGAGTGCACGCGCGCGTGTTCAGTACCTATCAACGTAACCCTGACGTGAACCGTAGCGTGCAATACATGTAGCATTATCGTAATTGACGGCCAGATAGTTCACGGCAGCACGTGTGACCGCAAGTAGTGAGGTGCACGCGTGGGCGGCGAACAAGCTGGCGCAAGTCCGGTGAGCGAGCGCGTGTGCAGTACCAATCAACGACCCCGACGTGACCTGTTGCGTGAAGTACATGTAGCAGTTCGGTAATTCACGGCCAGATAGTTCACGGCGGCACCTAATCTTCTTCACGGGAGCGTAGTACCTGTGCAACAACGTTGTATGGGTACAACGCTTTTTATTGTTAATTCTCTACGGTCACAAATAGCGAGGTGCGCGCATGGGCAGCAAACAAGCTCGCGCGAGTCCGGTGGATGGGCGCGAACTCGTGTCAATGGCCTGAACGCACGCCCCAGGGTCACTCCAGCCCCAGCATGTTGTTACCCCGGCGGTGCAAGCTTCACCCACAGTGTCATGGCTTTGTTACAATTTCGCCCGAATTGTGCTGCATTGTAATACAGCCATTGCACTGTGGGTGAAGCTTGTACCGCCGGGGTAGCAACATAGAGGACTGTGGTAGGGCAGGGTCCTACGGGCGCGGGCGCCTCGATCACGCAGGTAGGGCAGGGTCCTACGGGCGCGCGCGCCTCGATCACGCACTAGCCACGCGTGACTGCTGCACAGCTGTCACTGTCGAGGCCTCGCTGATTGGCGACGGATGAATGGATGGATGGATGGATGCTGCCGCCCCCTCCGACGGATGGATGGATGGATGCTGCCTCGAGCCCTCACTGATTGACGATGAATGGATAAATGGATGGATGGATGGATGGATGGATGCTGCCGCCCCCTCCAATGGATGGATGCTGCCGCCCCCTCCAATGGATGGATGGATGGATGCCGCCGTCGAGCCCTCACTGATTAACGATGGATGATACAGTATACAGTCGGTTCAACGCGCAGTCTCCGCACTGAGCAGCGCTGACGAGGCATCCCTCCCATGCACACCCACACCCACACACGCACACACACACACACACACACACACACACACACACACGCACACACACGCACACACACACACACGCACACACACGCACACACACACACACACACACACACACACACAGCTGGCCCCACCTGGCGATCAAGGTCTCTTGACGCCGGCGTGCCTCCCTCCCTCACACACACACACACACGCACAAACACACGCGCACACACACACAACCAACCAACCAACCAACCAACCAACCAAGCGTTACATGAGGCCGTCCGCATGCACCGGCAATGCCTGTACTACTAACAGCAGTACACCCCGGCAATTGTTACGAGGTCTGACCCGTGCACTGGGATGTCTTTCGAATAGCGGGTGACCGACCAGCGCCTGAATCGAGTGGATAGTATCCTTGGTTTGGGGGGTCGGGGGGTTGCCTCTGAGGCACTGGCATCTAACTAAAGGCTTGCTGACTGAAGGCTTGCTGACTGTGACCACCATCATCATCATTATCTACTTTGTTGGCTGGCTGCTCCCGCATTGGCTGCCATCTCTCTGCAAATACCATTCCACAGGCGTGGGAACCTCGCGAGGGTGAGCCACCCGGGAGGCCGCCTGCGGGCTAGTATCACAGCAAGCTCGGGGACGGTCTTCAGCTGGGACTCCGGTGGGGACTCGGCGTACTCCTTCTTGGCCTTGTCAAACTGCGTTGTGACGGCAGTCTTGAACACGTAGGAGTCGAAAATGTCTTGGACATTCTCACGGTAGGAGGTGATGACCCCACCTTGGTAGGGTATCACGTCTGGTCGTCGGTGCATGAAGAGGGCGGCGGTGGCTGGGAACATGGGTTCGGCGGGCGGGGAAGGGGAGGGGGGGGTTGGAGGAGGCAAGGGGGGAGAAGGATGGGGGTTGGGAGGAATCGGAGGAGGCATGGGGGGGATCAGAGGAGGCGTGGTGGGCAAAATGGGAGAGGGACGGGGGTTGGGAGGGATCGGGGGAGGCGTGGGAGGGATCGGAGGAGGCGTGGGGGGCAAGGGGGGAGAGAGGGCGGGGTTGGGAGGGATCGGATGAGGCGTGGGGGGCAAGGGGGGAGAGGGAGGAGGGTTGGGAGGGATCAGAGGAGGCATGGGAGGGATCGGAGGAGGCGTGGGAGGCAAGGGGGGAGAGGGAGCGGGGTTGGGAGGGATCGGAGGAGGCATGGGAGGGATCGGAGGAGGCGTGGGAGGCAAGGGGGGAGAGGGAGGGGGGTTGGCAGGGGTGGGGGGCGGAGGAGTGGAGGTGGGGAGGCGGCGGACGAGGGATCCAATGAACAACAATCGGTGTTTGTTGATCGTGACGATGATAGGAGTGGTGGGAGGGTGCGCGGCATGTAGCTTGGCAGTGGAGATTTGCTCCAAGGTGTGGCGGGAGGGGGCTTTCAGGCGGCGGAGAAAGCGGTTGTGGGTTACCTCGAGGCGGTGGATGTGAGTTTTGTTTAGCGTCCAGGTTTGGCAGCCGTACAAGAGGGCGGATACAACAAAGGCATTGTACAGGTTGATCTTGGTGGTAGGGGTGATCTCATCTGATTTCCAAAACCGTGGGGTGAGGCGGGTGAAGGCGTACCATGCGGAGCTGATCCGGCGTGATGTTTCTTCGTCGAGGATGTTGGTGGGCGGTGGGGGGTCAGGGTCGTCGAAAGGGGGTAGGTGGGGGGTGAGGCCATGATGCTGCCGAGGTATTTGAAGCTGGAGGTGTGGTGGACCAGGTGGGGGGTAGGGGAGGAGTTGGAGGGGATGGCGATGGGGGTGGTGGTGGGGGCGGTGTGGGCAGACGGGTGGCCGAGGGATTGTGCAACGGTTTTGCTGTAGTTGATCTCAAGCGCAAGGTCAGAGCAGGTGCAGTCGAGGAGGGTGAGCACGGTGCGGAGGGCGTCCCCGGAGAGGGAGAGCAGGGCGATGTCGTCGGCATTGAGTAGGAGGGGGAGGACGGTGGTGTCGTAGTCTTTGCGGGACTCGGGGGTGTGGAGGACGCCGTCGACAACGTAGCCGATTTGGATGCCAGCGTTGGGGATCTGGGCAATCAGGGATCTGATTACGGTGTCGATGTAGACGTTGAAGAGTAGGGGGGAGATGGGGCAGCCTTGCTTGACACCGGTTTCCAGAGGGAAGGGGGCAGAGAGTGCGTCGCCGACGCGGGCACGGGCCGTGGCATCAGAGTAGAGGCTCTTGATGTGGTCGAGGAGGTCAGGGGGTACTCCGCGGTGGCGGAGGGTTTCCCAGAGCGCGGGGTGGTTGACACGGTCGAACGCCTTCGAGAGGTCAACGTAGGCCACGTGAAGGGGGCGTGAGCACGGTGGGACTCCTCCTGGAGGCGGCGTAGGGCAAAGATGGCGCCAGTAGTGCCTCGGCCGGGCCGGAAGCCGAACTGGGAGGTGTGAAGGGATGGCTCCAGGTGCCGTCCGAGGCGGCCGAGGAGGATGTGGGTGTGGACTTTGCCTGGGACGGGCAAGAGGGAGATGCCACGGTAGGACTTGCAGAGAGTGGTCGGGCCTGAGGATGCGCCCTTGTAGAGGGGGCAGATCTCTGCTTGTCTCCACGAGGTAGGAGTGGTGTTGGTGTCCCAGCATGAGCGGATGATGTCGTGGAGGGCGGAGGCGACGGCGGGGCCGCCGCTCTTGATGAGGGGAGCGGTGATGGCGTCGGAGCCCGGGGAGGTGTTTTTGAGTGCCTTGATGGCGGCCTCAATCTCGTCTCGTGAGGGCTCGGAAGGTGTGGGGGAAAGGGATGGGGCGGCGTGGGCGTGGGCGGGTACGGGGGGGGAGAGTGTGGGGGAAGGGGATGGGGCGGCGGGGGCTGGGGCTGGGGCGGGTACGGGGGGGGAGGGAGGCGTGATGGCAGGAGGGGCAGGAGGGGCAGTGGGTGTGTGGGCCAGGTGGGAAGCCAGGCGGGCGGGGTCGACGATAGAAGGGAGGGTGTGGAGGGTTTCAAAGTGTTTGCCAAACGCGTTGGCCACGGCTTGCGTGCCGAAGCAGAGGCGGTCGTCGTCGCCGCGGATGGCTGGGGCGGTGGCTGAGGAGGTGCGGTTGACGAGGCGTTGGAGGGCACGGTGGGCGGTGTGGGGTTTGTGGTTGTCGAAGTCATGTTGGATGACAGCGGCATTGGTGTTCCAGTGCGTGTCGGTGTCCGCTGTCAGGGAGGACTTCAGCTCTGTCTGTAGACGCTTGGTCTTCCCGCGGAGAGCATCAGAGAGGGGAGTGTGTCGGGCGTGGAGGGCGGACTCGACGCGGAGGGATTGGAGGTCACGCGCGAGTGACAGGGATTTGAGAGGGTGAGGTGGGTGGGAGCTTCGGGCGGGCGGCGGCCGAGCACCGCCTTGGCCGCGGTGTGGAGGGCCGCGTTGAAGTGGTCCATCCGCTGGTCCAAGGTGAAGGGGAAGGGGGAGGGGTGGCGGGGTTGCGAGGGCGTCCGCGACGGCCTCGGCGTACGCGTTCTGCGTTGCTGGGTCGCGGAGCAGGTCAGTGATGTAGCGCGGGGGGCGAGGGGGCCGCTGGTGTTCGTGTCTCCAGGTTCTGGAGAAGTGGAGGCGGATGCGGGCGGTGACGAGGGCGTGGTCGGGTGGGGTGACGGTGCGGAGTGGGCGGGTGATGGGGCAGCGGGCGCGTACATCGTGGACAGAGGACAGGTGCGAGCTGCGGACCAGGATGTAGTTCAGGATGTTGCAGTCCTTGCGGTTGCGGCTGTACCAGGTGTATGCGCGCGCTGGGGGATTTGGGAAGAAAGAGTGGGTGATGGAGAGGCTGTGGGCGGAGCAGAGATCGAGGAGGCGGTGGCCGTTGTCGTTGATGCTCGGCTTGTGGCGGAAGGCGGCGAGGGAAGAGTTGGGGGGGAAGGGGGAGGAGGGGCTGTGGGAGGTGGGGCAGGCGTGTCGGCCCACCGATGGGTGGGTGGTGGAGGAGGCGGCGGTGGTGGTGGCGTTGAAGTCGCCCATCACCAGGATGTAGTGGTGGGCAGGGGTGTGGGTGAGCGCGTCGTGAAGTTGTTCGTAGAACGCGTCCTTGGCGGGCCCGTCGTCGGCGGCCTCCGTTGGAGCGTACGCGACGATGGCGGTCATGGGGATGGCGCCGTTGGGGTGGAGCCGGAGGACCAGGATGCGGTCGTTGATGGCCGCAAAGCCGGCGTCGGAGGCGCGAAGGAGCATGGCTGTGTCAGGGGATAGGAGTGCCCCGACGCCGTTGGTGTGCGCTGTGCCGCCAGACCATATGAAATGGTAGCCATTCTCCAGGGTGTGACAGCCGGAGCCGTGGTGGCGGACCTCCTGCAGGCCGCAGATGTCGATGTTGTGGGCACCGAGGTAGCGGGCGAGGAGGGTGGGCTGCGCCATGGGGTCGTGGCGCGTGCCGTCGGCTGCACCCCAGACACACACACACACACACACACACACACACACACACGCACGCACAGCTGGCGCCACCTTGCAATCGAGGTCTCTTGCGCCGGCGTGCCTCCCCCCCCCCACACACACACACGCACACACACACACACACACACGCACGCACACACACACACACACACACACACACACACAGCTGGCGCCACCTGGCGATCGAAGTCTCTGACGCCGGCGTGCCGGGCGAGGGCGAGGTCAAGATCCTTGGTCGGCTGGCGCGCCCGTGGCAGGAGGGGGGCGAGCACGACACGTACGGTGTGTGTTTGAATGTGTGTGTGTGTGTGTTTTCTGGCGCGCCCGGGGGCAAGCGCGACACGAATTGTGGGCTCAGGTTTTTAGGGTTAAACTTGCACTCGAGGGCGTGGGTGTGCATGTGCGTCCTGGGGCGGATGGCGCACACACACGCACACACAAACACGCACACACACACACACGTACAGCCATCTTTGGCGAGGACAGCGACCTGCTGCTGCTGGCGCTGCTGTCACACACACACACACACACGCACTCAGTTACAGTTACATCGGCTTTCCAGCAAAGACTACCTCTAGTCCTAGTACCACCGCCTAGACCCAAGTCCAGTTCTGGCCCTAACAATTACTTGTGAGGGGCGGTAGCCACCAGCCGGCTGCCTGCCAAACGTTTAGTCCCAGAGCAAAAAGGAGAGCTATTGTGCGACGCCTCCAAAATAGGTCCCAACTGCTTCTAGGGGACAGGGGGTCAAGTGGCGCTTGCCAATCTACTTGACCGCCGTGGTGGAGGGGCCGGCGCCTGAGGGGCAGCCGGACCGTACACCACGGCTCTCCACCCGACCCTATCCTGAGCACGCTCAAACGCCGTGTCCGAAAAAGTCTTCCAATCAGACGAGTGCCACTAGTTTCGCCTAGCTGCTGAATCAGTAGCTTAAGAAAATAGTGTCAGGAGGAGGCTGGAGGCCGGCCTTGCTGCCGAGCCACATCCATTGTGCAGTCAAAAGTCGTACGAGGAAGACGAGAAGCCGGCATACGCATCACATCGCCGAGCCACTGCATTGATCGCTTTGCCACAAGGCTCTCAATTGGCTCAGTGTCGCACGCCTGCCGAATATAAGTTAATCTGTGCCGGTCGACCAGGCGCACACCCAGAATGCGACGAAGGCAGTTAGAGTGGGCAACCTCCAATCGATTCAGTTTTGTTTTAGTAGGGGCCCATGTTTCGCAGCCGTACAGAAAGTGGGGCAGCACGAAAGTGTTGTAAACCCGCATCTTAGACTGCACTTGCATCTTTTTGCTAGCCCAAATCTTATCAAAAGACGCAAACACGCCCAGCGCGCGACCGACACGCACACCGATCTCTTTTTCCACACCACCACTCTGGGTTATCCAACTCCCTAGATACTTAAATGCAGAGACGGTCTTCACTTCACCACCAGTCAGCGCAAACGTGGGCATATCCGCGTCAAAATCTGCTGGCAAAATCATCACTTCTGTCTTGGCGGCGTTGATTTGCATGCCAAAGGTAGAGGACACTTTGTCAAGGATTTTCAGCATAAGCGCCAACTGAGCTGGGTCATGCGAGAACAAACATAAATCGTCGGCATACATCAGCATTACTATACGCTCAACCGACGACGACAACACGCACACACACACACACATACAAACACACACACGTGCAGCCATCTTTGGCGAGGACAGCGACCTGCTGCTGCTGGCGCTGCTGTCACACACACACACACACACACGTGCAGCCATCTTTGGCGAGGACAGCGACCTGCTGGTGCTGGTGCTGCTGTTGCACACACACACACACACACACACACACACACACACACACACACACACACACATGCAGCCATCTTTGGCGAGGACAGCGACCTGCTGCTGTCGCTGCTGTCTGCTGCACACACACACACACACATACGCACGCTTGCACACACAAATGCAGCCATCTTTGGCGAGGACAGTGATCTGCTGCTGCTGGCGCTGCTGTCGCGCGCGCCGCAGCTCTACGTGATGAGGTGGGGCCCACCAGCGCGCAGCCGCTCTCTGTGTGTCTCGAGGAGATCTCTCTCTGTCTATGTCTGTCTCTGTCCTCCTCTTTTGTTCTATCTGTGTAAGCCGAACGGTATTTTGGTGATGCCGGTGTCCCGCTGCTGCTGCTGCTGCTGCTGCTGTTGCTGCTGTTGCTGCTGCTGCTGCTGCTGCTGGCGCTGCTTTCGCGCGCGCCGCAGCTCAACGTGATGACGTGAGGCCCACCAGTGCGCAGCCGCTCTCTGTCTCTGTCTCTCTCTAGAAGCTCCCTCACTGCCTGTCTCTCTCTCTCTCCCGCTCTCTCTCTCTCTCTCTCTCTCTCTCTCTCTCCGTGTGTGCGTAGCGGCGTTTTGCTGGTGCCGGTGTCAAGGGGTCCCGCTGCTGCTCTGCTGCTGCTGTTGCTGCTGCTTTGCAGCTTTGCTGCTGCTGCTGCTGGCGCTGCTTTCGCACACGTTGCAGCTCTACGTGACGCAGTGAGATCCCTCTCTGCCTCTCTCTTATCTGTGAAGGAGTGAGCAGCTTTGCTGTGTCGGTGCCAAGAGGCCCCCGCTGCTGCTGCTGCTACTGCTGCTGATTTGCAGCTTTGCTGCTGCTGCTGGCGCTGCTGTCGCTGCTGCTGCTGTTGCTGCTGCTGCTGCTGCTGCTGCTGCTGCTGCTACTGCTTTGCAGCTTTGCTGTCGCGCGCCGCAGGTGTAAATGATGAGGTGAGGCCCACCAGTGCGCGACCGCTCTCTGTCTCTTTATATGATGTCCCCTACATGATATCCCTCTCTGACCCAACTAACTGTGCGTTTTGGGTCCCTACTCGCAGCAATCCGTGAACCGCACCACCAGTGGTTCCGCTCAGGATCTTGGGAAAGTGATGGCTCAACCCGGGCCTCGCGCTCACGTCCTCAATCTAACACCGCCAGAGGCGTTGTTTTGGCAAAAAGTGTGAAAGTAACAATTTTCACACTTTGGGGGTCAAAATTCGCACAATGTCATTCCGCAGGAAAGTGTACGAGCCCGACCTTTTCAGCGTGGCTGCACTCCACAAGCTGTGGACGAGCTCGCTGCTGCCGACGGGGCGCGAGGTGCTCGGGCAGGTGTGTCTGCTGGGGACAAACACACACACACACACACACACACACACACACACACACACACACACACACACGCGCGCGCGCGCACACACACATACACACACACAACGAGCTCGCTGCTGCCGGCGGGGCGCGAGGGTCGGCGGACTATATATAGCCCCTAATAGTATAGTAATTGATTAAGGTTAATTAAGGTGTGTAGTCGCGGAGCGCCGCGGAGTATAGCGTCACTGCGGGTGACCTTGATTAAGGTGTTCGCTGGGTGTGGGGGCCGCGAAAGGGACACTTTGGCCTTCCCGCGCGGCAAAAGCGAAGCAACGGGACTATGCGAACCCAATACATCGCCATGCAGGGCAGGAGGTCGCGACATGACCGTCATCGATGACTTCCCACACTCGGTTCGACTGCAACAGCCGGCTCGTACTACCTCCGAATGAGGCCCCACCACTTGCGACGCCCCAGAAAGGCATAGCGGGGACGACGTTCTTTCGTTTGGCACAAGGATGGGGGGTTGCATGGGGGTTCATGGGGGCTGCACGCATGCAGTTGGGGTGGGGAGGCACACAGGTGGCCAGGAGCGTTCCCTGGCTACCTTGACACGGTTTGCAGCATAGAGGACCTAAAGGGCACCAAAGAGACATGTTCTAAGTATAGGTTGATGGCATGGGTATGGAGCCGCGCCGTGGCGTGCCGTGGCGTGTGCTCCCGCCGCAGCCGGCGGGAGCGCGCTGTAGCGGCGGCGGCGGCGAGGGGGCGGCGGCGAGGCGACGGCGAGGCGACGGCGGCGAAGCCCACCCACCCAGCAGACCAATGAATAGGGCGGAGTGGGGTGTTGGTGTTTGGTGTGTTGGGTTTACAAAGGTGTTGGTTGGTGCGAACGTTGGATGCCTGCAGCGCCGAGTGTACTAGGGGCTTGCAGCGCTTGTCACCTCGACACGCGAGCGTGTGACTCCGCGTCTCCGCGTCTCCACCGTGCGGTAGGGATCTTGTATTGCTTCTCACGGCTTGACAAAACTTCCTAAAAATATTCGGAGCGCGGTTATGGGCCACATAAGGGGAGTACATAATTGTCCCACCCTCAGAACCCACCTGTGATTTTTTTCAAGTTTTTTTCTATACCCGCTAAATGGTATTAGCCTATACACCTTAATTAAGCTTAATGAAGGCGGTCTGAAAAAAGTAGTCGCTTTAAGCCGACCCACCCACCCACCCACACATCAACACACGGGTGTGTGTGTGTGTGTTTGGAGCGGGTGCGCCCAGAGAGTTGTTCTCTGCCTGTGCAGGCACTGGTGCAGACATGCCAGTAAGTTAGGTGTGGGTGCACACGTCATGGACGAGCTCGCTGCTGCCGGCGGGGCGCGAGGTGCTCGGGCAGGTGCATGCTCAGTCCACTGCGCTGGGGGGGGGGTCTCTCTCCGGCACCCTACCTCCCACCCCTCTCTCTCCCGCACCCTCCCTCCCTCCCACCCTTCCACCCTCCCTCCCTCACTCACTCTCCTTCTCTCTCGTTCCTTCTCTCTCCCTCTTTTTCTCACTGTCTCTCTCACACGCTCACGCACACACACACATCGCACCCATCAGAGTGACGCGGAGCTGCTGCTCGGCCTCAAGTGTGACATGGTGCTGCTGACAATCATGTCGAAAGGAAACGACCTGCCTCTCTCTCTCTCTCTCTCTCCCCCTCTCTCTCTCTCTCACACACACACACACACACACATCGCACCCATCAGAGTGACGCGGAGGTCCTGCTCGGCCTCAAGTGTGACATGGTGCTGCTGACAATCATGTCGAAGGGAAACGACTACCTGCCGGCGCTGGCAAAGGCTGACAAACTCAGGTAATTTTTTGCTCGTCTGTTGGGGCGAATTGCCTTATTGCATGCTTGGGGCTACTAATTTGTCTGCTCACTGACTTGCCTTCTTGCTTGCCTAGGACTACTTGCTTGCTTGCTTGCTTTCTTGTGACAACCTGTCAGCGCTGCCAAAGGCCGACACGCTGAGTTAATTGCTTTTGCTTTCTTGCTTGGCTGCTTGGGACTACTTGCCTGCTTTCGTGCTTGCTTGCTTGCGGGCTTGCTTGTGACTACTTGCATGCTTGCCTGCTTGCATGCTTGGGGCTGCTTGACTGCTTGCTTGCTCGCTTGATGTTTTGTGACAAGGCTGACAAGCTCAGCCGCTTGCTTGGGACTCCTTGCTTGTGTTCTTTTGATTGGGACTCCTTACTTGCTTGCCTGCTTGCATGCTTCTACTGGCTTGCTTGTTTGCTTGCTTGCTTGGGACTTCCTGCCGACGCTGTCAAAGGCCGGCAAGCTCAGGTGCTTGCTTATGCTTTCTTGCTTACTTGCTTGGCTGCTTGGGACTACTTGCCTGCTTGCGTGCTTGCTTGCTTGCTTGTTTGCTTGCGTGTGTGCCTGGAACTTCTTGCTTGCTTGCGTGTGTGCGCGCGTGCTTAGGGCTGCGCACTTTGCTTGGTTAATCGGGACGACATGCTTGCTCGCTTGCTTTCTTGTGACGACCTGTCAGCGCTGCCAAAGGCCGACAAGATCAGGGGCTTCCTCGCCTGCTTTCTTGCTTGGCTGCTTGGGACTTCTTGCTCGCTTGCGTGCTTGGGGCTGCTCGACTGCTGGCGTGGTTGCCTGCTTGCATGCTTGGGGGTGCTTGCTTGCTTGCTTGCTCGCTTGATGTCTCGTGACAAGACCGACAAGCTCGGGTGCTTGCTTGGGACTCCTTGCTTGTTTCGTTTTGATGGGGACTTCTTGCTTGCTTGCCTGCTTGCATGCCTGGGACTTCTTGCTTGGTTGGTTGCTCGCTTGCTTGCCTGTGACGACCTGTCAGTGCTGTCAAAGGCCGACAAGCTCAGGTGCTTGCTTGTGCTGTCTTGCTTGCTTGCTTAGCTGCTTGGGACTACCTGCCTGCCTGCGTGCTTACTTGTTTGCTTGCTTGCTTGCTTCCTTGCTTGCTTGCTTGCGTGTGTGCGTGCGTGCTTGGGGCTGCTTGGTTAATCGGGACGACATGCTTGCTCGCTTGCCTTCCTGTGACAACCTGTCAGCGCTGACAAAGGCTGACAAGCTCAGGGGCTTGCTTGTGACCACCAACGGATATTTTGTCGGGCAATAGCGTGTGACTACGTGCCTGCCTGCTTGCTTGCTTGCTTTAATGCTCGGGCTTGTATCTTCTCGTTTCATACTTCCTTCGATTTTGCTCGTCTTTGCGGGGTGTGTGTTAAAACTACAATTGTGTAATGCGGTTGTGGGGGTCGCTTTTAGTCGTTTTGATGCCCCCGCTTCACCCCCACTACACCCTGAGCCCTGCACCCCAAATCCGAAACCTCCCCCAAACCCGCAAACCCCCAAACCCTTCAACACGCAGGGGCAGGTCCCTCTGGCACTCGCACTGCGCCGCGTGGCGCGCATGGGTCCCCGGCCCCGGCAACAACGACGGCCCGGGCATCGTGCGCGTGCGCAGAGCGGTCCCGGAGCTGCGCGCGCGCGCGCTGGCAGGTGTGTGTGGGGGGGCTTGTGTGTGCGCGCGTGTGTGTGAGTGTGTGTGTGTGTGTGTGTGCGTGCGTGTGTGTGTGTGCGTGTGTCTGTTGTAGAGCTGCGCGCGCTGGCAGGTGTGTTTGTGGGGCAGGGCGTGGGGCTTGTGCGTGTGCCTGACTGCTTGAACAGCCGCCTGACCAACTGCCGCGCCTGCCCTGCTGTCCCGCAGCTGCGCAGAGAACCTACTGCCAACGTTGAGCGCAGACGAGAAACCAATACAAAAACACGCAAAAAAAACGGAGGCGGCTCTCGCCTCGCCTGTCACCCTGCATGCCAGCCTGCCTGCCTGCCTGAGTGAGTGACTGACTGACGCGTCTGCCTGCCTGCAGCCCTGCTGTCCGGCAGGGGAGAGCGTACCGCCGAAGCATCAAGACGAAACCATGCACACACACACACACACACACACACACAAACGCGTACCACTCGTGCTCACACATGCCCGTCTAACTGACCGACCGCCTGCCCAACTGCCACGCCTGCCGCACCTGCCTGCCCGCAGCCCTGCTGATGGGGTGCGGCGCAGAGAATTAACTGCCGACGGCGAACGCAGACAAGAAAAGCAAAAAACGACTATCGCCTGCCACCCTGCCTGCCTACCTGCCTGCCTGTCAGCGTGACTGACTGATTGACATGCCTGCCTGCCTGCAGCCCTGCTGATGGGCTGCGGCGCGGAGAACCTGCTGCCGACGCAGCAAGACGAAAACATACACACACACACAAAACGCATGCGGCTCGTGCTCACACGTGCCCGTCTAACTGACCGACCGCCTGACCAACTGCCGCGCCTGCCTGCCCGCAGCCCTGCTGATGGGGTGCGGCGCGGAGAGCCTACTGCCGACGTTGCAGACGAGAAACCAATGGAAAAGACGCAAAATAAACGCCGATGGCTCTCGCCTCGCCTTCCACCCTGCCTGCCTGCCTGAGTGAGTGAGTGACTGCCTGGCTGACTGAATAACATGCCTGCCTGCCCGCAGCCCTGCTGGTGGGCTGTGGCGCGGAGAGCCTACTGCTGACGTCGAATGCAGACGAGAACAGCAGAAAACGACTATCACCTCCCGCCCTGCCTGCCTTCCTCCCCGCCTGCCTGACTGATTGCCTGCCTGCCCGCAGCCCTGCTGGTGGGCTGTGGCGCAGAGAACCTGCTGCCGGCGTCGAATGCAGACGAGAGTGCAGAGGGCGCCGGCAAGGTGGGGCCACACTGTGTGCGTGTGTGTGCGGGGGGGGGAGGGGTGCTGCCACACTGTGTGTGTGTGTGTGTGTGTGCGTGTGTGTAGCCTAGGTGGAAGGCTGCAAGAGCTCAGATGGGATCGGCGAGGTGGGGCCACAGTGTGTGTGGGGGGGCTGCCACAGTGTGTGTGCGTGTGTGTGCGTGTGTAGCCTAGGTGGAAGGCTGCCAGGCGAGAGCGCAGATGGGATCGGCCAGGACGGGCCACCTCGTGTGTGTGTGTGTGTGTGTGTGTGTGTGTGTGTGTGTGTGTGACCTAAAAGGCCGTCAGACGAGAGTGCAGATGGGGGGGCTGCTGGCAGGGGGGCCATTTCGCACTTGGGCAAAGTTAAGCGTCACTTAACCCGAGGAGCGTCGCGGCCAGGAATCCAGCACTCTGGAGATGAGCTCCAATCCCAGAGCGACCCCAGACGCTCCCGTCGATCCCAGGCTACCCCGGTGAATCCCTGGAGACAGATGGCAGACCCCTGGCCAAATCCCGGTCTGGGATCGCAGCAAGGTCGCCGGGACTGCTCCGGGACGCTCGAATCCCGCTTGATTCAAGGATCGCCCTCTATTGATCGTTGGTCAGAAAATATCAGCAACTAATACCCAAAATAAACGTTCATGAATAATCCTAAATTTAGGGGAACCTACGTGACCCATGATGATGGATGTTACAGTCAGGGACACCTCTAAAGGCTTATAATAGATAAGAAAGGTAATGCTGCAATACCGACAAAAGTTAAGGCAATAGCAAGAATACCACCCGCTTTATTAGGAATACTACGTAAAATAGCAAATCAAGCAACCATTTCGCTAAAATCAAGCGGGAGCGTTCGAATTTCACCAACGGGGGTCGTCACCAGGGTGCAGCAGTGCGCCTGTTGCTGTGGCCCACCGGCAGCCCGTTGTCACCCAAGCGATTCATCCCCCAACACACTCACACACACAGGCACGCCCGAGCGCGGAGGACTACGTTCACGGGATGGTGTGGGTCGCACACATGTACCTGCAGGTGTGTGTGTGTGTGGATGGGTGTGGATGGGTGCGTATGTGTGTGGTGGTGGTGGGCGGCTGCTGCGTGCACGGCCTGGTGTGGGTCGCACAATGTTCCTGCAGGTGTGTGTGTGTAAGTGTGTGTGTGCGTGTGTGTGTATGTGTGTGTGCGCGCGTGTGCGCGCTTTTGTGTGTGTGTGCGCAGCTGCTGTGTGACCCGCCGAGTGCCGGGGTCGCGCACACACGCACTGGTGCGTTATGCCCCTCCTCCCCCCCTCCGCCCGCCCTCCCCCTCCCTGACACACATCCGGCCCTGCCCCCCCCCCCCTCCCCCCCTCACGCACACACGCGTGCTCACACACATTCACACGCACGCACACACACGCACGCACGCACCCCATCTGCTGAGTTTTACTGGGGCGGCATGGACGTGGCGCCAAAGCTGTGAAGTCTCTCCAAGTCCTGCTGCCCCCCCTCCCTCACACACACACGCACACCGACACATGCATTCATCAAAGCGTTACATGGGCGCGAGGCCTCACAGACATACACACGCGCACACCCCATCTGCTGAGTTTTACCGGGGCGGCAAAGACGTGCCGCCAAAGCTCTGGAGTCTCTCCGAGTTGCCACCGGCGTAAAGGCAGCAGTACAAAGAGCGCGCCTCGTTTAGGCGGGCCGCCCCAAGCACATGGGCGGCCCCGCAAAGGACGGCGCAACAACACGCACACAACAACATGGAACAACACACATGTAACAACGAACACGCGCATGGCGGGCCGCCCAAAGCACATGGGCGGCTCCGCAAAGGACGGCGCAACACCATGCACGCAACAACATGGAACAACACACATGCAACAACACACACGCGAATGGCGGGGCGCCCGAGCATATGTGTATGGATATGGCGGGCCACCCAAGCATATGCATATGGTGGGCCACCCGAGCATATGCACATGGATGTGGCGGGCCACCCGAGCATATGCGTATGGAGCATATGGGCGGCCCTGCAAAGGACGGCGCAACAACATAGATCCATCCATCACTACATGCCATCATCCACCATCCCATACCATTATCCCTTGTCATCATCCCATGCCATATAAGTAATCCCCCCATCCATTCATTGTCCATCATCCATCACAGCGTTACATGAGTGTGGGCCGCATGTAACGCCCGCATTGCCAGCAACAACACACACACGCGCTTGGTACACTCTGCAACAACACCGCAACACACGCACATGACCCGACAAGTAACAAGTAACAAGTAACACAGGGTTTCCAGCTAAGCAGGCTACTCTTCTACTAGAGATCACCCGCCGATACTCCAGCCCACTTGAGTGTACTAGAGAACCGCCGGCTCCCGGCCAATAGACTACCGCTTCCGCCGGCTAGACTACCCCAAACAGCGGTCTCTGAGAGACATGTCTGGCAAGGAGCATATAGGAGAGGACCTTCCTCAGGGTCACAGTAGTGGCCTTGTGGCCAGTCAAGCCGGCAGAGCCGACTGGCGCTGACTGGAACGGTCCCCGCCTGGCAGTGCATGGCTGTCCAGCTCTCGTTTGCATGGGGCTCAGCCGGCGCCCCATGCCTCATGCATGGCCAGGTCCCACCCTCCAGGGGTGCATGGACGACAGAGTTGTCATGGAGGCTGCCTGAAGACCTTCCAACGCCAGTCACCGGCAGACGAGCGCCCCCGAGGGTGAGCGCGGTGACGAACGCTGCGAATGGTGAAGCGGATATACTCTGTGTTGTCTCGGCGGTCACCACCGCTGAAGCCGTGATGGTAGCCCGCCTCCACGGGCAGCCATCTTGACCAATGTCCAGCATGCATTGACGGGCGCCAGCTCCTCCGCTCGTCGATCGACTCGTCGAGATCGGTGCCGCATGGCATCCTGCATGGGGGGAGGATAAGGGCCGTCTCCCAGCACGGGCCGCGGCAGCGCCGCGGCTACTCGCCAAGCCATGGCAGCGCCGGGCAAGCCACTCCTTGTAGTGTTCCACCGAGGGGCAGCCTAGCAGGAGCCAGGCCAGTCGTATTTTACCCCGCTCGTCAGCGGCACGGAGATCCTCGTCACCAGCAGCGCCGCATTGCTGGGTCCAGGGCTCGGCGACGAGAACGCGCCTCCGTTAATCGAGCCCCATGACATGACCCGAACGCCGCAACAATATCCATCCATCCACGGATGGTCCATCCATCACGCCCACCAAAGCGTTGCTTGAGCGTGAACTGCATGCCCCGGCAACGCCCGTAAAACTACCAGCAACAACACACGAGTGTGCATGGCACACACTGCAACAAAATTTGCAACAACATTGCAAAAACATTGCAAAAACACAGAGCTGCAACAACACACCCGCGTACACACACACACACACACGCACACATGCGCGTACACACACGCACGCAGGGCGAGTGCCCAGACTACCGCTACTCGTACGACGCTGGCGCGCCCGCTCCGGCGCAGGTGTTGTCTCTGATGGAGGGACTTGACAACGGCACGCTGTGCATGGACTCCTACGACAACACGGTGTGTGAATCGCCCCGCACCCCACCCCCCCCAGCGATGCTGCTCTGAGCTTCACACACACGCACACACGCGCACACAAACACACACACACACACCCTTCCCACCCAACAGCCGCCTCCCCCTCCCCTCGTCCCCCTGGGCTGCGCCCTCGCGATGCTGCCCGCGCGCTGCGCGCCGCTGCTCCCGCGCCCTGCGCGCGCCATCATGATGGGCCCCTCGTCGCCCGAGCTCCAACCCATGTTTGCCGTGTGCGGCGAGTGCACGTCGCGCAAGGGAGAGATTTCAAGGACGGGCTCAGCGTCAGCAGCTGCAAAGGTTCGTTCAGGGTCGAGTGAGCCCGCACGCGCAGCGCAGCATAGACGCGGAACACAAACCCCTGAACCCTAAAACTAGTCACCCACTCGCACCCACGCTCATCCCCCAGGCACGGCTTGCGGCTGCACAAGCGGCGCTCGACGTGTTGGCAGCGGGCGGCGCGGGGGCAGGGTCATCAGAGGAGGGGGCGCCAGAGGAGGGCACGGTCGCTGAGGTGGCCCCCTCGGCTGAAGCGCTGCGCTCCGAGGTGCGTGCCGTACCCCCCCCCCCCCCACGTCTGTTCCCCTCCCCTACATCCCGTCCTCCTACGTCCCGCCCCCCTCCTTCTTGCTCTCCCCCGGCCCCTCCGCATCCCTTTCCCGCTTATTCGCCCTGGCACCGCTCATACGCTCCTGGGTGGTGCCTTCAGCCGGGGCGCCGCTCGCCGAGGTGCGCCGACCTTGCTCTTGGCCGTTTGACCTTCTCCGATGCGAAAGACGACGACGACGACGACGACAACAAAAACAAAAACAACAAAAACAACAACAACAACAACAACAGTAACAATGACAACAACAACAACAACAACAACAACAACAACAACAACAACAGCAACAATAACAACAACAACAGCAGCAACAACAACAACAACAACAACAACAACAAAACGCCAGATCGAGGCTGCGACCGCTGCGGTCGCGCGCACTCGCACGGCCTCGCGCGCGGCCAACGCAGCGATGCAGGCACACACCAAGGACGTGCACCCGTACCAGCCGTTCCCAGTGCAGGTGGGTGGGTGGGGCTCTGATCGCTACCATAGTGATCCATGTACTTCACGTCCAGAGCAGTTCACGGCAGCCAAAATGGCTGTTTTCAGCTTCCTAACGTCCCAGAGTTCGCGGCAGGCCCAACCCCAGACCATGCTTCACGGCCCAGTTCACGGCACACACAAAAAAAAGGCAAAAAACGCACCCAGATACACCCAGAACACCCAGCTGCTGAGTTCGCAAACGCCGTGTTTGGTCTTGTTGCATTACAGTTGTACATCTAAGGGGCAATGTCCCCTCCCCTACTCTCCTGCCCCGCTCCCCCCTTCGGACACATGCTGTGGCGTAGCCGCACGACTTCGGGACTCCCCCCGCGCACACAAAAAATCATCTCTCTGATCAGTCTGTGATCTACAGACTGCCCAGACTCTCCTTCCCAACTGCATGGAGGGGCAAACACATCATGTGCGGCGCAGCTCGTGCGCCGCAGCCTTGCTGATGACGTACGCCGTGAACGCGTCCCTCAGCCGGTCCTTGAACGGCTTCTGGATGCCGACGTCCATCGGCTGCGCCACCGAGGTGCAGTTTGGCGGCACAAACTTGAGGTTGCACCACGGCGCCGTCTCCACCACCCACTCGGTGAACTCCTTTTGCATGTGGATCTTCCAGCAGTCCACCATGACCATGGCCGCGTGGTTCGGCGACAGCCCCAGGGCCTCCTTGACGCGCTGGCAGTACGGCATGTAGATCTCCTTGAACCAGGTCTTGGTCGTCGCCAGCGTCGCCCAGTGGTTGTTGGTGTGCGAGAACACCCACGCACCCTTCTCGTGCGTGATCTACGGCTGCATGAACTCCTTGGGTGGCAGGCTCTTGTCCGTGTTGCCCGTGAAGATGTCCTGCCATGGCAGGAGCGTGCCGTCGGCCGCACCCGAGATTCTCGAGGAATGACCACGCTGCACGCGCACACACAGGACAAGGGTGAAGGGTCAGCAGGGGCGGGGCAGATCTGGCGCATGGTCACATGGCGCACTCATGGCGCAGACTGCAGAACCTACCTTCGTACTTCCCGCGCAGCTCTTCCCTGGCATGCCACCGTCGGGCTGGAGCACAGCGAGCAGCTCCTCCCAGGTCACCGTGAGGCTGGTGTGCTGCTTGATTGCGCGCCCGCTGCGCCCGCCGCGCCCGGCACGTGCCTCAGCGAGCACGAGCAGCTGCGCCAGGAGCTGCGGTGCATGCTGCTGCTGCTCCTGCGCCGGCTGCTGCTGCTGCTGCTGCTGCAGCTGCTGTGCAGGCAGTGGCACAGCCTTGGGAGCCCCACGCACGTGAAGAAGTTCAGCACTGAGCCCTTGGGCACCATGCCCTTGCAGCTCGTGCTGACATGCTTCCTCTTCCCCGGTGGCGTCCCCCTCGCGAGGTTGATCGCCGCTGCCACTGTGCCTTCCCCGACGACAGGTCGGGCACGGGGGCTAGTGAGGGGTGAGCCGACGAGCATGTGATCCACCCCCTCGGGCAGCCCCTCGCCTCCTCCCCCGCGACGGGGGGACGGCAAAGGGGGTTCGTTCATGTCTGTCCACGGGATTTAGGCTAGGGGGGAGCGTGCGAGTAGGCGGCGGGGTGCGAGTCCCACACTTCACACTTTTCTCTCCCCGCTCGGGAGTTACGGCAGCCCTGGCCCCGGACCCCTCTTCACGGCCCAGTTCACGGCAGCCTGCCGTGAACTGGGACGTGAAGTACATGGATCACTACGGTAATCCGTGTGCGGGACGTTTTGGGGCACTGGACGGCTCGGCAAGACCCCCGCCACTCCTGGTTCGGACCAGGGTCGACTTTGCGCCCGCCAGATGGCCGTCTGCCGGGTACCGCCCAGACCTGAAACTTCGCATGCCGTTAACATATATTATAAAGACCTTAAGTCCAAGAGCGCAACTCTGGGCGCCACCCGGCAGACCGACTTCTGGAGGGGCCCGTTTTTAGGGTTTCGGCACCTCTGACGTCGTCCAGACCACTCCTCGACGCCCCTCCGTCAAAAAATATATACCTAGTATGTATACCTCGAGGTGGCGTGCATCGGCGGTGGCAGGGATGCCACGCAGGTGGCGCAGTTCGACGGCAAAGTCGAGGTACGAAAAACGGTGACCCCAAACCACACCAAATCGCGGTCTGCGTCACGCCGTGACGCTCTCCGCCCCCCAATTGAAGCGCAACACCAATATATATGGTTGTCCCAGCACATGGCACTCCGGTTTGGGACGCTTCAGCAAGTGGGCACAGTGGGGCGGAGGGTGTTCGGGTCGTCCAAATCAGCCCCTCGCGGCCATCCGCGCATGCGATCGACCTAGTAATATGTCATGGGACTCATATGATTCCGCGCGGCGTGCTGGGGCGCCCTGCGTGGGATGTTCTGTGTGCGGCCTTGCATGGCACACTCGAACACCGCCCCCATGGCCGCCTGGCGCAGCCCAGAGCCGTGAACCACCCCATGTGGACGCCACATAGCATGTAGAACAGGTCTGCCACGCCGGGGTGCATGCGGAGGGCCTCCATGCGGCGATGCTGCTGCAAACAGGTGGCCAAGTTTTGTGCACACTCTTTCTCGCCCTGTACCACCCAGGCAGCCTCCCCTCCCGCCCCAGTGCTGCACACAGCTACCTGACATTCTATGGCCGCGCTTTGTGACGCGCGGCGGCTGTGCCTGGCCCTTGGGGGCTGCGACAGGGGTGTGCGAAGCCTCCCAAACACACACTTTTCAGTCCTCACTCGCCCCCACTGCACGCTTAGCGCAGCCGCTACGCTCAAAACGACGCTATAGTCATTATGGACGCGCCTGGTGCGTTGTGTTTCGACCCTGGAGATTTCAGTGTCCGAACTTTGAGTGGCGGGGGTCTTGGCTCGGCTGGCGTGATCGCGACCGACTGTTGTGTCGCCCACCCTGCCTTTGGCCACACGCGCTCTCTTGACGCGCGGTGTCTCGGCTGCCAGCCAGCCTCCGAGCTCTCCCTCAAGCATGCACACTCAACTCAAACTCAACTCACACTCACACTCAGACTCAGACTCGCACTCACACACGCACAACACACGACAACGCTCCCTCCCCCTCCACCCACCCTCATTACGCAGGCGCTCACCGACGCTGTCTCCCAGCTCCCGGCGTCTGACTTCTCCCCCGCCGAGCGCGCGCTGACTCAGCTCGGCTACTCGTCCGTCTTGACCGCCGACCGCCGCCGCGCCCCCGCCCCCTCCCCCACATTCTCTCCCTCTGGCGCATCTGGCGCCGCCGCTGCCGCGCTCCCGACGCGCACGCTTGTGCGGTGGCTCTCGCAGTACCCAGCCGTGCTGCCTCAGCTGGCGGTCTTCTCGGTGCGCGAGCCACCACCACCGCCGGCGGCGGCGCCGGATCCATCCTCATCCTCCTCTGATGGGCGCGGCTTCGGCGCGGCTGGGGGAGCGGCAGCGGCGTCTTCAGCGGCTGTGCCGGCGGCAGGCGGTGGCGGTGGTGCACGTGCGTGCCTCGTCCCAGACGCGAGCAGCGCGTCGGCGCCGCACGTCTTTTTGACCGCGCCGCCTGACGTCGCGCGCGAGCTGGCTGCGGCGGTCGCCGCGGCGGTCGCTGCCGCCGCTGTAGCTGGCGTGGGAAGTGCAGCAGCTGGCGCTGCTGCTGGTGGAGCTGGTGCACCGCGCCAGCAAGCGTACGGTGGCGCAAGGCGCGGCGCAGGGGAGGGAGGGGGCGGCCGGGGTGCGGCGGGCGAGGGCCGCGAGAAGTGGCGTGGTGGGCCGAGCGGTGGCAGAGGGGGAGGGGGAGGGGAAGGGGGGGGCGGCAGGGGCGCGCGCGGCGGGCGTGGCGGCGGTGGCCGCATCGGAGGGCGCAGCAGCAGCAGCGGTGTTGGCGCGCCGTTTCGCGCGCCGCCGCTGCCTGCGCGGTCGCCGCCGCTCGCCTCGTGCCTGCCACCCGTGCTGCGCAGGCTGCAAGCAGAGGGCGCCGGGGCCGCGCGGCCGCAGTGCGGTGCGCTGCGCAGGTTCTAGTGCCGTAGGTGGCGTAGTCGTAGTGTTCGTGGTGTCCGTGGGGCGCATAATTTGTGATGATGAGAGTTCAATGAGAGTTCACAATATAGTTCACAATCCACCGTCAGCGGTCACAATCAGTTCCAAAGCTCCAGCGGGACTATGAGACAGCAGGCTCGAGGCCTTTTATAAAGCTACAAAAGTAGCCCACAGTTGCGCCGGCCACACGAGGTGGTGGGCGCCAAGTACTATAAGGACTGGGGGTGAATTAATCCGCGGGGTGAATTAATCCATTTGGGCACTTGCATGCATCCCACAGATGCTTGGCTGACAGCCACGCCCCCCCTTTCAGACTTAAATTGGCCATGGTATGGGGGACCTGTGGCCTGGGTGCCGGCCCCGACGGCCCCTTCCCCTGGATGGGGCATGGTCCAGAAAATCACACTCTGTACACACACTTCTGAGGCACATCATGCTGCATTAAGACAGCGGTGCCGTCATGACTCCGTCGGACCCCACACCCTGAAAATCCCGCCCCTAAGACCTAGGTTGAGGGCCGCGTCTCAAATTGCCTCTCTCTTTGGGTGGTTGTGTTTATGTTACTCGGCCCGCACACACGTACGTCGCTAAAACATATATGATGATGAGAGTTTTACAATCCACTTCTGGCGGTCACACGTACGGTTCCAAAGCTCCAGTGGGACTTAGAGAAACAAGGCTCAAGGCCCACAAAAGGTCAAGCTACAAGTAGCCCACGGTAACGCCATCCACACTTGGTGGCGGGCGCCAAGCAAGCAGCACCACTGTGCAGGCTGCACACCCAGCCCCTCAAATGGCCAGAGGGCGGACCCAAGGTATAAAACCATGAAGGGACCAAAAAGCCCTCCCCCAGACCACCGGAAGCGGGGCTAGTAGCACACCCGCCGCAGCACTCTACTCAGCGACCACACCGCACCCGCCACCGCACGCGTGTGGCGCCACCTCCCCTTCAAAAACACCCCAGAGGGAATGCCATCTAGCAAGCAGGTGCAGGCACCCGCTCGCCGTCAACGACGAGGCGCGCGCGGTGGAACTGCGCCCGCTTCCCCGCAACCTTGGCGGCGAGGAAAGCGGGCCACAGCGCCTGGTGCTGCGCCTCCTCGCGGTCACTGAGGACGTCGAAGACTGCAGTCGAGTCCACGCAGCGGCGCAGCTCGTGGCGCCAGCGCACGACAGTGTCGGCCACGGCGTCAGACGCCACGGTGAAGAGCACACGCAGCACACCGCCCCCGCGTGGCTCCACGCCGATGCCCCTGACGGCAGGCTTGGCGTTGAGGAGCGACGCGGACACGACGCCACCATCAGCCGGCTCCCGCCGGCCGGTGCCGCCGTAGAGGAAGCGCACGACATATAGGATTGGCCCTTTTGGACCCTTGCAAACACTCGGTGTCTTGCCTTTTACGAAGAAATGCTGCCTTTCCTACAGTTGCCACCCCACTGGGCCAGTGAACTGAGTGAACGTTCAAATAAAGGTGCGACATGTGTCACGACTGCGTGCCCGTCTTTCTCCTCGCCTGGCTGTCTGCTGGGCTGAACCTCCACGCATGTGACAATGCCAGCCATGCCTGCTTGAACCCAATCGCTAAACGGAAGGATTCGATACTTGGCTCGCCGTCGGTGGGCGTGTGTGTGGGCGTGTGTGTCGGCCCAATCGAAAACGCCGAATCCAAGGCCCCCCCCCTCCCAAAGCTGGCGACTGAAGTATAACCCTCGTCAAATCAGAGCTGCAGGGGGCGGTGCTGAACACTTGAAGAACACTTGCGGTCTCCAGGAGTCACAATCTAGCCTTAATCTAAGGTCAATCGGAAGGTGTCGATTTGCAATACCTCCATGCAACACCTCCATGCGCACACCACCAAGCCACGCCAGAACCACCAGGCCTGCAGCGGCACGCACATGTGACTTGTGTGCAAGGCCGCTTTTGGAAAAAGGTTAAAAAGTACAACTCCGACTGCCGCTACGGCTCCGTACCCCAAGCAACATACAACATATCCGCGCAACGTGTACACTCTACGCGAACACAAACGCATCCAGGACGTCTTAACGCGGTGGAGTGGGCCCACCCAGTACACGGTGCTACAACCCACTAAGCCAGAGGAGCGGCTGGCCTCCCTGCAAGCTGAGCGTCCGACCTCTCTGCAAGCTGAGGCGAGAGGTGAGGGCTCGATGCCACAGGCGGGACCCACAACAGGGCAGGGCAGCATCACAGGGCAGGGCAGAGCAGCACCACAGGGCAGGGCAGAGCAGCACCACAGGGCAACACACCACAGGGCAGCGACTGTGTCCTGCGCTCCGCGTGTGCAATCGCCTGTATGATGCTGCAGCATCAACCTGCACGCCTTGCGCCATGCGGCCAACCACGGGAGTGCGTGGCACGTGGGTGGGGGGGGGGCAGCAAGTAGAAGATAGTAGAAGATCGTGCTCAGTGCACATGTGCGAGCCATGCACCACCAGGCCTGGGGGTGTGCGCACGCAGGTGTGGCGTGGGGTTTGGTGGTGGGTGGTGGGTGGTGGGTGCGCATGGAGGTGTTGGATGCAGGTGTTGCATAGAGGTGTTGCAAATCTCCTGATCGACCCCCAGATTGAGGCCAGTTCATGACCCCTAGAAACCATGCATGTTCTTCAAGAGGCAGTGGCCTCTCGGCGAGGGGGCTGCCGCCACGCGTGGGGGTCACCGTGACGGCGATTTTGTGTGGGAGTGATTTTGTGTGAGGGTGCGGTGAGCTTGCATCGCGCGTAGCCCGTCTCCGGGGCGGCGGCGCCGCAAGAAGCTGTGATATGTTGAGCTTCATACTTTTGTCGCTCGCTATGGGAGGCGGAGGCCCCGTGGGGCTAGCGTCTTGTTTCTGCCGCAACACACGCCGGACAGTGCTCAGCAGTGTGTGCCGAGCACCGACAATCCTGAGGCTGCTCGATTGGTCGGAAGCAGGCATCGCTAGCATTGTGTCGCATGTGGCGCTGCACACCAAATGATTGCCAGGCGTGGCGGAAAACCTAAACCTGACATTGCATTGATTCAAACGCCACATGTCCTTGTGAGTTACGTAAAACTTGCCTACAACTCAGTCAAACCTGTGGTAAAACTAGCCTCTTCTTATGTCCAGTAACAGTAACACGGGGTTTCCAGCTACGCAGGCTACTCTTCTACTAGAGACACCCGCCGATACTCCAGCACACTTCAATACTAGAGTACCGCCGGCTCCAGGCCGATAGACTACCGCTCCCGCCGGCTACACTACCCCAAACAGCGGTCTCTGAGAGACATGTCTGGCAAGGAGCATATAGGAGAGGACCTTCCTCAGGGTCACAGTAGTGGCCTTGTGGCCAGTCAAGCCGGCAGAGCCGACTGGCGCTGACTGGAACGGTCCCCGCCTGGCAGTGCACGGCTGTCCAGCTCTCGTTTGCATGGGGCTCAGCCGGCGCCCCATGCCTCATGCATGGCCAGGTCCCACCCTCCAGGGGTGCATGGACGACAGAGTTGTCATGGAGGCTGCCTGAAGACCTTCCAACGCCAGTCACCGGCAGACGAGCGACCCCCGAGGATGAGCGCGGTGACGAACGCTGCGATTGGTGAAGCGGATTTACTCTGTGTTGCCTCGGCGGTCGCCACCGCTGAAGCCGTGATGGTAGCCCGCCTCCACGGGCAGCCATCTTGACCAATGTCCAGCATGCATTGACGGGCGCCAGCTCCTCCGCTCGTCGATCAACTCGTCGAGATTGGTGCCGCATGGCGTCCTGCATGGGGGGAGGATAAGGGCCATCTCCCAGCACGGGCCGCGGCAGCGCCGCGGCTACTCGCCAAGCCATGGCAGCGCCGGGCAAGCCGCTCCTGAAGTGTTCCACCGAGGGGCAGTCTAGCAGGAGCCGGGCCAGTCGTATTTTACCCCGCTAGTCAGCGGCACGGAGATCCTCGTCACCAGCAGCGCCGCATTGCTGGGTCCAGGGCTCGGCGACGAGAACGCGCCTACGTTAATCGAGCCCCATTCTTATGTCCATTCGTAAAAATCTACACAAAAGACACAATCAAACCTTGCGGATGACATAAGACCAGCACACATTTGCACATTTGCAGTGTCGCGGCGACAGGCCCCGGGGACATTAGCAGCCTCTGCTGAAGTCGTGCACGTCGAGTCGCGTGTGTGCCCGTGTGTCGTGCACGTTTGTTTTATGACCCACACACACACACCACACACGCACACACGCTTCCCTCCCAGCAGCAAGTCGTGTGTGTGCCCGTGTGTCGTGCACGTTTTGTTCACGACCCCCCTCCCCACACGCTTCCCTCCCAGCAGCAGGTCGTGTGTGTGCCCGCGTGTCGTGTACGTTTGTTTTATGCCCCCCACTCCCCCCCACGCTCCCCTCCCAGCAGCAAACACGATGAGACGGCACGCACGGGGCAGCACCGACAACGGCGGCGGCGGCGGCCACCGGCGGACGCGAACCGACATCGCCACCGGCGCGTCCTCCCTCTCCAGCGCCACCTCGATCGACCCGTTTTTCGGGCCGCGACCGGACTCGCAGCATGGGCTAGTGAAGGACAGCGACCGCGCGTACTCCAGCCTCCCGCTCTCCTTCGTGGCCCCTGCCGGGGCCGCCGCGGACGCGGCGGCGGCGCCGGAGCCGCGGGCGTGCCTGCAGCTGGAGGTGCGGCTCGCCGCCGCGACCGCGATGTCAAAGGCGGCCAGGGAGTACACCGCGGCGGCACGCGAGAGCGCGCGGAAGTATGCACCGCCGTCGAGCGCCGCGCCCGGGGAGACGCAGCGCATGAGCAGCAGGAGCACGCGCCAGATGCAGCTGTTGACCTCGGGCAGCCTCGAGGAGCTGCTACCCAACGTATACCAGGTGCGAGTGCACGCAAGGAACGCGCGCATGTACACATCAGGGGTTTCCTTTTCGATCGGGAAACGGAAAAACGTGCCCTGATGGCGCGAATCCGATGGTTTGGGAGAGGGTGCGTTCGTGGGAAACGATTTGCAGAGGCGATTTTTCCGGAGAAAAGTGTGAAATCGTTGATTTCCGCACTTCTCGAAGCAATCTTTCGGGCTGCAGCCCTAAATCCTGACAAAACCAGGAACCCCTCTTCGGGAAGGACGAAAGGATGGCTGAGTCCTAGGAAACTCCTGGCACACACGCCGCACGCACGGCGGACATCCAGCGCGCGCGCACCCACCCACCCACCCACCCCGTCGACTGGTAGGCCGCCGCGCTGTGTGGCCTTGCGGGCTCTCCTAGTAGAGCCCCTCCTAGACGTGGAGTCTAGGCCTTAACTCACGCCCCAAGCTCCTCCGGGCGTGTGCGTGTAAAACCTGTAATCAAATACCCCGCCCGGCACACGCAGACGCACCTCCATCTTGCGCGCGTGTCGCGCGCACCAATAAACCCTAGCCCTGAACCCTGAGTCCTAGACCCTAAAACCCTAAAAACTAAGCCCTTACCCCCAAAACCCTAAACCCTAAACCCTAAACCCTAACCCTAGACACGCAGGCGCACCTCCACCTCGCGCGCGTGTCGCGCGCACCAGAAAAAACCTTAACCAGAAGCCGTGAACCCTAAACCCAAACCCTTAACCCTTAACCCTAACCCTAAATGTGCAGGCGCACCTCCACCTCGCGCGCGTGTCGCGCGCGCCATCCAGCTGCGGCGACCTGTCCTGGAACACTGGCACCAGCGAGCGAGCATCGGTGGCGACGGCGCACGCGGGAGCTGCGTCGCCGGCGCTATGCACCGCCGCGGCTGTGATCGCTTTGCGGGGCTGCTCAGAAGGATGCATGCAGCACCCGCAGCCGCCGTCCCAAGCCGCGCCTGAGCTTGTGGCGCACCTTTACTCTCGCGCGTCGCTCAGCAAGTCTTCCATCTCGCAGGTAGGCCACACACACACACACACACACATACACACATACATACACACACCTAAGACCACGCTTGCATGCATGCGCACACACATGCACGCACACATGCGCATGCATCTGCACATATGCACACACACTCACACACGCACATGTAAACGCACACGCACGCACACGCGTGTGCACGCCCACGCACCCTCCTCCCCCGCACACGCACGAATGCCCATGCTCACGCACACGCGCATGTGCGCACCTGCGCAGGGTATGCGAAGGGTCACCTCGGTTTCAGAGATGTCTGAGGGTGCGGAAGTCAGCTGCGGCAGCCACGCGGTGCAGCGCGCGGACGCGTCGAGGTCGCACGCCCTGCCCCGCGATGAGGACACGCCCCCCGCCAGACCGGCTCGGGTCTGTGAGCCCGAGTCGCTCAGGCAGCGGGCCGTGGCGTGGCTGCTGTGCCAGGCGCGGCTGTGAAGCGGCTGTGGCGCTGTGGGGCTGTTGCGCAAGTGTGAACCTGGAGCTGCTGTCGAGCTGCGCCTGGCGCGGCTGTGGAGCTGGAGCAGCTGAGAAGCTGTGCAGCTGTGCAGCAGTGCCAGGCGCGGCCGTGCTGTCCGCCACACGGAGCGCACACACGTCAACACACGCACGTCCACGCGCGCACACACGTTCGCGTACACGCATACACGTGCACACGCGTACACGCATACAAGCACACTACGGCAAGCTCGTGCAACAGCATCCCAGGAACAGCTCAGCGACAGTGCTGCCCAACCACATGCACAATGCCTGAAGATGAGGCGGCATCTCAGGCGGCGCCTTTACTTGCGCGGATCAGGCGGCGCCTCGGACGGGCCGAGACCGCCCGAGGCACACCCCCGACAGCCTGAGGCGTCGCCTCAGGCGCCACCTTCGATGCCCACCACCGCCCGAGGCGCACCCCGACCGCCTCAGGCGTTTTGAACGCCTTCACATGCGCGTCTCAGACGTTGGCGCTGTGGAAGGGCTGGTACCGGCGCAGGCGCCCCGCAAGCTCTCGCTGAGTGCGAGAGGCTGCGGGGCCCTGCACCAGCACCAACACCAGCACCAACACAGCGCTGAATGCGGTGTGTTTCAGAGGTTGCTCAGCGAGAGGCTGCGGGGCTCTGCACCAATACCAGCACCAACACAGCGCTGAGTGCGGTGTGTTTCAGAGGTCGTACGTGTCAGGGATTTTGACGCATCGCGGGATCGGCCCCGTCCCTTTTCGCGATAGAGCGCGCAGCTGCCAGCCAACCCAGCTATGGGTTGTTCTGTACATAATTGCTCTCCGATGCGGGGCTCAGCCTGGCACTTCTGTCTTCTAATTGCACAGTCACGGCCGGCTGCCTCCCTCATCGCACCTGCTCTCAGTATACTCCAAGTATGCTCCCTTCTCTTAAAACGCCTGGCTCTGGGCCGGCTGCATGCCTAATTCTTGTCTAGTTTTTTCTCCCCCCCCCTCCCCCCCACCCCTCCGGCTTACTTGGCACTGGTTCGACCGGAACCACCGCACTGTCTATATTAGTTCTCACGGTGGGTCGAGGGTAGTGCCTTGCATCTTTGTAGGCACCCCCTCCCCCCCCCCTCTCTGGCGCCCGCCAACAACACACATCAAGGGATCACATCTTACTGCTGGCTACTACCCATATGCATCGGTGTTTTACTCTTCTGAAATCTGTGGCTGAATCGGCAACTTCCGGCAAATAACATTGATGAAGCTCGAGGAGGGGATCCTGAGGAGACCCGTCAGCAAATCCCTACAAGAAAAACTAGAGATTTATTTTCAGCCCCGTCATTGTTAAATGAATTGGCTGGGGCGCTTCAGGAGCTCCGGCTGCAAACAAAAAAACAAGTAACAGAAAGACGACCAAGAAATGAATAGCAACACTGGTGCTGCCCGTGCAACACCACGGGGCCCTTTTCCTGATTTACATATTTATATATATTCACCCAGCATCCTTATATGCATCGCTTGGCAGTCGCTTGGTGCAGCAAAATTGAACCCCGACTCGAGCTCCAAAAAAACTCAACTCAAGAAATGCACCCAAGCACGTTCCTAAGGCAGCATGGCAGCGCCACTATGCCACGCCATGAATACCACCACGCAGCAGAGGCCAGTGGCACAAGGGGATGGGGTGCAGTGGTCCCTGGGAAGGATTTTAGTAATTAGTTTTTTGCCGGCTCCAGCAACTTTGACCGCTCATACCAGGCACAATACACAGCAGGTATTCATGCAACGCATGCCGTTGGGCTGCTTTCGGCAAGAGCTTTCCAACGCACTGCTCCACGCCCTCTCCCACCAAGTGTGTGGTGGTTTTCTGGGAAATGGGAAATCCGGCTCGGAGCGGTATACGGCTCGCAGGGGAATCACTGATGGGGTGCACCCCTGTCACCAGCCTGGGCCAGCATAGAAGGTTGCAAGCGCCAGGCAAAGGCGTTTTTTTTTACAGGTTTTACCTACACGCGCCCAGACCCCGGGGCGCGCTACTAGGAGAGGCCGCGCAAACACCCATCAGGAGAAGGCGCCAGCCAGAAAAGGCGACTCGAGGAACGGGTGCTGAGTGGACCTACTCCCTCCTACGCAGTGGCGACTGATCAAAGGCAATCAAATGTCGCAGCGATAAAGCCCGTTATTGCTGATAAAAGCCCTTACACATCCCTGTCCTGCCGCTTTTGACGGCAGATCTGCTTTTGACGGCAGATCCGCTTTTGACGGCAGATCCGCTTTTGACGGCAGATCTAGAGACCTAGTCCCATAGCGTTGACAGTTTACAGCCAACAGTATGCATCCTCGGGGCTGCCTCATGCGCTGGGCTGCCTGTTGTCACTAGGCGCTGTACATAATTGTGGCAAGTTCATCGACTGCTGAAGGGGGGTCGCGCTGGAACGGTCAAAGGGGGGGCAGAGGTGTCAACTTTTTGCATCAGTTGCAGTCACACGTCTGAAAACGGCGTGTTGACCCACCACTCTGCATGGAGGTGACCAGGTTGGGGGTTGGGGCGCACCACAAGATTGCGCGCTGAACGCCAGGTGCTGGATTTCACAGTCTGTGACCCACCCAACATGGCGTGTTGGACACAGCTGGAAGCGTGTTGAGATAACTTGGGGCGCGCACCAAGAGGGATGTTAGTGACTCAGACTTACAGGGTCACGGGGTTGCAGAAGTCTGTAAGGCCGCCATGCGCACATAGTTTTTCCTCTGGTGCACGGTGCGCTGCTTTCAGCAAGTTAAGAGGGCACGAGTTTACAGAAATCTGTAAGGCCGCCACACAATTGTTCCCAGGTGTGCCCCCTGGTGCGCTGCTTTGCGCGAGTCACAGGGTCGCAGAGGGTGAAAGTCTGGACGGCTGTAAGGCCACCACTCATGCAGGCAGGCATGCGGCATGCTGCGCAGTACTTGCACTCCCCTACGCCAGCCATGTGCTCTTCCAGTGCCACCCTACCCGAGCCCCCAGCGCTGCGCGCCTCACTGCGCCGTCGCCGCCAGCGTGCCGCCAGTGCCTAACTACGCCGCCACCGCAAGTGTTCTGTGCTTCACCTCACTGCGCCGCCACCGCAGCGTGCCGCCAGGCTAACTATGCTGCCACCGCCAGCATGTTGTGTGCCTCACTGCGCCGATGCCGCCATTGTGCCCCCCGTCCCCAACTGTCTCAATCGTGCCCCCCGTCCCCAACTGCGCTGCCACTGCCGGTGTTCTGCGCTCCACCTCACAGCGCCGCCACGCGTCAGCATGCCGCGTCAACGCCACTGAGCTCTCGGCCAGCGCGCCGTGCGCGCTTCACTGCGTCGCCACACCACACTGCTCCCGCTCCCTGCCCCGTCGGCTCCCACGGTTGCTGCAGGACTCAACGCGCGGCTGTCGCAACTTCCCAAGCAGGCCTCATTGCCCCGGAGCGTACGCATTGCTGGAACTTCGCAACCAAATGCAGACCGCACGCGCACCAGATGCGAAGATTTTACAGATTTTTGCGAGCGCCTGGAGGCGTGAGTTAAGGCCTTGACCAGAAGTCTAGGGGCGCTCTACCAGGACAGCCGGCGACGTCGCGCAAGCGCCAGCCTACCATGAGGTCCCCACAGCCTTACATGGTGGTTGTCTTGGAGGTTTGCTGCTGCTGTGGTAGGGGACCTGGGGACGCGCCCACGCTCTTTACAGAGTGGGAGGTCCCTACCACCAACAGCCGGCCATCTCATTAAGGTGCTCGGGCCATACGCGTCGAGCACGGTCTTATACGCCTCTGGAGGTGCCCCTGACTGTAACATCCATCACCAGCTCTAGCCCGCGAGGCCAGATGCGACGGCTCACGACTGTGCCGTCCATGCCAGCGTTCCGTGCCCGTCGCGCACCTCCCCGATCTCTGGCACGTAGCGGTACACTCCTGAAACGAGCCTGGCACTGGAACTTCCGGGCACGCTGCGTGGTGCGTGCATGCGTGTGTGCTGTGTGCATGTGTGCATGTGCGCGCGTGTTTGTGTGTGTGTGTGTGTGTGTGTGCGTGTGTGTGTGTGTGTGTGTGCGTGCGTGTGCGTGTGTGCATGTCTGCCTGTATGTGTGTATCACAGCGACGAGTGGTCACCCGCTAATGGCCCTCTGGTACGCTAATGCTCATTCAGTACAGCAAACTGTGATGAAATGGAGTGAAACGTGTGTGTGCGCGTGTCCGTGCGTGTGCGTGTGCATGCGCCGTGGTAGGCTGGCGCGCTGCATGGCCTTGCGGGCTCTCCTAGTAGAGCTCCCCTAGACATGTAGTCTAGGCCTGTACTCACGCCCCGGGGTCCGCAGGGCGCGTACGTGTTAAACCTTAAAAAAAAAACTCCCGGCGCACGCAGGCGCACCTCCATCTTGCGCGCGTGTCGTGCACGCCAAAAAAAAAACTGGACCCTTAGCCCTGAACCCTAAACCCCAAACCTAAACCCCGTGTGAAACCCGTGCATGTGTCCGCGCGTCAAGAGCCCGACACCTCCCTTTGCACGCCCCTGCCTTACCAGTGCCCGACTGCGAGCTTGCCCCAGCGGTCGGTCGGGTTTTGTGTGTGTGTGTGTGTGTGTGTGTGTGTATGTGTGTGTTGAAGACTTGTTTGTGTGTTTCACTACCTTTGTTATATGTGTGTGTATGTGTGTGTCAAAGACCTGTGCGTCTGTGGTGTGCTCTTGTCCCAATGCTCTTGTGTATGTCTGTGTGTGTGTGTGTGTGTGTGTGTGTGTGTGCGTGTGTGCCTCACCAGTGGTGCCCAACTGCGGGCTTGCCCCACGGGGGGCTGTCCGCCAGATCGCCCGCACGCAGGTTTCCGTGGTGCCTGCCGCTGCTGATGATGCCCCCAGCACCTGGAGTTGGGTTCACGGTCCAGAGTTCAGGGTTCAGGGTTCAGGGTCCAGGGTCCAGGGTCTAGGGTCCAGGGTTTAAGGTTCAGGGTTCAGGGTTCAGGGTTCAGGGTTCAGGGTTCAGGGTTCAGGGTTCAGGGTTCAGGGTTCAGGGTTCAGGGTTCAGGGTCCAGGGTTCAGGGTTCAGGGTTCAGGGTTCAGGGTTCAGGGTCCAGGGTCCAGGGTTCAGGGTTCAGGGTTGCAGATTTGGGGCTCACGGCCAAGGGTTGAGCCGTCTTGTGCGCAGGCGTGCGGGAGAGAGGGGAGGGGGGGGGCGTGGTTGACATGTGGCATTGCGGGTGGACGAGGCGCTCGCATCTTATCGCTCCTAGTAGTCCCTCACCTAGCGTCCCGGTCGTGCGCGCCGTCGCCGCGCACGTCGCGCGGTCCGTGTACCCCCACGCACCATCCTGGCCGCCCGTCGCCGTTGCTGCCGCCGCCGTCGTGCCCATGCCCCCCCACGCCCCGCCGCCGCCGGACGACCCCCCGGGACCGCCGCCCAATGAGCCCCCGAGACCGCCGCCGCCACCGCGCATCGTGTCCCATTCGGTCGTGGGCGCCGTGCCGCGCGCCGACGCCGCGCGCGCCCCAAAACGCGCCGCCGCCGCCGTTGCCGCGCGCCGTTGCCACCGCCCACTCGGCGCACGCGGTCTTGCTGCACCACTCTGTGCCGCTTGCGCCGACGTACGCGCCCACTGGGCGGCCGCGGGCCGGGTCGAAAGACGTGTTGAACGCGGGAGGTTCGCTGCGCGGTGGGGTGTGTCGTCGCCGTCGAAAGCGCAACATAACTGGAGCGCCTCTAGAGACCCTGAGTAAAAACACATTACCCAAAAGGCTACAGCCAGCGAGGCGATCACACACAGCCCCCCAGCACAGTGCCCCATTGTGGCAAACCGCAAAGACCCACTACCCACACGGTTCTGAGAGCAAAGCGCGGGAATGCAAGCCCATGTCCACAGGTAGGGTGCGCACGTGGGTTCCGTGGAGGGTTTTGCAGGGAGTTGACGTGCGTACGTGAGAGAGTGCGCGTGCCTGCGTGCGCGCGCGCGTGTGTGTTTGTGTGTGTGTGTGTGTGTGTGTGTGTGTGTGTGCGTGTGTATGTGTGTGTCCGTGCACACGTGGGTGTGTCTGCATACAGTGTGTGCAGGACAGGGACACACTCATATATACTCACACACGCACACACACACACATACTCACACACGCACACGCACACGCTCCCTCACTGGCAGGAATCATGATCCCCACCTGCTGCCCATGCCCGGACCACCCACAACGCCTGCCGCGCGTGATGTGCGCGTGTTGGTCGCGTGCAGCGGTGCCAATGCGTCAAAGTAGGTCGCTGGCTTGCGCGGCACGTGCGGCGCCCAGGCGCCGATTTTGCGCGTGGCAGTGCCCATGCGCGAGTCGTAGGCAGCTGCATGGGTGGCGTGCACGCATGCAGGGGGGGCGGTGTGGTGGAGGGGCCCCTCGAGGGGTGGGTGGGTGCATGCGCCATGCGGTGTGCATGGCCGTGAGCACACAGTGGGCAGCATGTTGCTGCAGGTGCACACATATGCATGCCTGTTGCAGTGCACCTGCAGTGCACCTGCGGGCTCTCACATTCCCAGTTGTGGCTGGTCATGAGAGCTGATCTGGCCTGTTGCTCCTCCTGTTGCTCCTGTTGCTCCTGTTGCGCGAGGGGCTGCTACAGCGTGTACACGCAACCGCATGTGTGCGATGTTGCACGCACCCGGCTTGCGCCCCGCTTGCCCGCTCGCCCTTCTTGTGCAATCATGCCGATCATGCCTCCCCTTGCAATACCGCCTTCCATCGCTGCGCTCCTCTCTCGCCCCCCCCTTTCCCCTATTCCCTATGTGGCTACGTGAAAAGGGTCCATCGCCATCGTGTAAGCGGCGCGAGCTGTGCGCATGAGAGCTGGTTCCCCTGCATCAACTACATACATCGCTGTGGCGCACCTGGAACGGCGACGTGTTTAGGAGGCAGCAACCGCGTGTAAGGTTCGGATGGGTGCTTAGGCGGGGTGTAGCAGCGGGGGAGCCTACAGGGTTTGGTCAGGGTTCGCCTTGAAATGCGCTTCTATCTGGCCCAGCCTGCTCTGACCAAACATCCACGAAAGGCTTGGAGGAATTCATCGACAGATGGGTTGCAAGCACTTGCCACGACACACGCCGTGTGGGCTCACGGGAAGACGCGGAGGTGGAGGATTGGTGGACGTATGCACACGTGACACGCGTGTGTGTCTTCTTTGGTCTTCAGCTGGGGTGAATGGTGACACCCAGGCTGAAGTGTTGTCTTGCAGCGTCTGGTACTGCTTGGTGCGCAACCACTACGCCCCCGCCCGAGGCCCTCTCCCTCGCCATACACTCTGCAAACCACCGTCGCGCACGCGCTGAACGCCGCCGCCCCCGCCCCCGCGGAACACGCCGCCGCGGCCCCGGGCCTCGTGCGGTGCCTCGCGCACTGGCGCGCGGACATCCGCAAGGGAACGGTGTTTGCACTCATGGCGTTGATGCTGGCGCTGGGGGGCGCAGCGATTGCCCGCAGCACGAGCCTGGGGCCCTGACCGACTCACAGCAGCGCCTGGTGGACATCTACCACAAGTGAGTGCCTGCCTGCGGTCCTGCGGCAGCACACAAAGTTGACATCACTTGCTTGGCCTCTATTCATGGCTTCTCCCCCATTCACATCTACATCGCACGGCCTATTTTCATGGCTTCTCTCCCATTCTCAAACGAGGCATGACGCACGAGGCTGAGGGTAGCATGGATGAGTCGTGAGGTAGAATGCAGTTGAAGCAGGATGAGCGAGTGAAGCACATGCTGCAAATAAACATTACAAATGTGTGTTCGGTGGTGTGCATAGCTGTCCCCGACCTATGCCCGCGTCCACAGCTGGCCCTGTCCCCCACCAGTACGCGCCCCTCATTAAAGCACTCGATCATCAAAATAGCCAAGGATTTGCAAAGCATTTCTGCAGCCTGCTGCACGCCTGCCGATGAGTAAGGCCCCGCCAGCTGCACCAGAGACGGAATGGCGCCAGCAGGACAATCGCGGCTTGGCGCTGGGCGTGGCTTGTAGCCATGATGCACAGTGCAAGTGCTGCTGCCTCCTGCACGCCTATCGAGATAGCAGACCCCAGCAGTTGCACGAGCGCCAGAATCCCACCCGCAGTGGTAATGGTCGCCTTGTTCTGAGCATGGGCGATTGCCAGGCGGTGCAGTGCACCAGCCGCCGAGATCTGCACTGCTGCTGGCAAGTTGGGTCCTAGCAGTTGCACCAGAGACGGAATGGCACCAGCAGCGACGAAGGCAGCCCTGTTCTGAGCATGGAAGGTTGCGTAGCGCATCTGCTGCACCACTCTGCACGTTTGCCGAGGCAGCATGCCCCAACGACTGAACGAGAGCCGGAATGGCACAAGCGACGGCAGCCTGGTTTTGGGCGCGGCTGTCAGCCAGGTTCCCCAGTACAATCGGTGCTGCATGTTGCACATCTGCCGGCAAGTCAGACCCCAGCAGCCTCACCATGGCTGGAATGACACCAGAGATGGCAACATTGTTCTCATGGTTATTCGCCAGGTTGCACAGTGCACGTGCCACAACTGTGAACATGACTGTCGAGGTAGTAGGCCCAAGCAGCCGCACCAGAAGTGGAATGGCGCCAGCGGCGGTGATGGCGGCATGGTTCAAAGTAGCTGCGGTCAGGTTGTGCACTGCAACCGCCGCTGCCTCTTGCATGTCTCCCGATGATGCAGGCCCCAGCAGCTGCACCAGAGTCGGAATGGCACCAGCGGCGGAAACGGCGGCCGAGTTCTGAGCATCATTGCATGTCATATTACCCAGTGCACGTACTGCTGCCACCTGCTCATCTGTCGATGATGCGGGCCCCGACATTTGCACCAGAGCCGGAATTGCGCCAGCGGCGGAGATGGCAGCCTGAGCTTCAGGACCTCCATCTGCGCTCATATCTGCCAGCGCATATGCCGCACTCTCCCGCATGCTGGGCGGCATGTTGGGCTGAAGATCGTGCACCAGGCTTTCGAGCTCGACCAATGTAGGGTCTGCCAGCTGCGTGCAGGTCAGCCGCAGGTCTTCCACCTCCTCGTCCAAACGGGCAAACAAGGCGGAACGCAGGTCGAGATTGCGGAGCGCGAGGCACGCCTTGAGGGGATCCAAGCTCTCGATAGCATATATGGCCATCCACAACTCTTCGAGCGTCTCGCCGCATGCCTCGAGTGGCGACAGATCCGTCACGCAGACACAAGCGGGCATCCACAAGCACCTGAGCTCCACACAGATACGAACGACGTCGATGGAGTGGAGGCCCATGCAGCCGCTGATGTCGATCACTTGCAGCGTTGCCGCCATGGTGTCGCTGAGCGCCGGCATGTAAAGGGCCAGGAGCGGTTGCCCGGGTGGTGGTGGGGCCTGCACGGACATGCATAGGTCATGGACCAGGCCCTGCTTCAACTGGAGAGCTGTATGCATGCGAGGGATCGGCGTGCGCAAGCATGCAGCCATACAACATACTCTCGAGGGGCGACCCCCCGCACATCCTGAACCTCATTCAAACGTCCATGCGGGCCCCATGCGTCCATGCACCCACCCACCTGGCGCAGGCCGGCCAGTGATGTAGGCTATCGCTGTTCACGTCCAGAAGCGTGAGGTCAGTGACGCCAGGCCACAGTCGCAGAGCGGTGGTGAGCTCCGGCGCCGAAAAGCCCTCGCTCGGACTGACCACGACCTCGACTGCCCCGTCCAGCCAACGCCACAGCGGCTGGGAGCAGAGGTCGGCGGACTCGTAGGACAGTATGGCGACGTGCAGATCCGCTTCTCCGCTTCTGGACCCCGCTTTCGGGATGTGTTACACGCGGGGGTCTAAACCCTAAAGCCTCGTTTGCGTTGTAAACGACCCCGTATTCCCTTGGCATTCGAGCCCCCACGCGGCACACTGTGTGTGTGCGCGCCTCTCTTGTTGCTTGTTTTGGGCGCAAAACACGGCGATCTTTCGTTTAAAAAAAACGCAGCAGGTGCAGCTCGGAGTCGGACGCCTGCGAGGAGAGGTCGGCTCTCGCATGCGTGAGGCAGTGGCGGGGAGCAGCCTGGACGCGGCTGCGGGAAGCTTGCTATTGCAGCTGGGCGGTGGCGCAACCAGCCAGGAGGCCCGATTTCGTTTGCTTGAGCGCAGACTCACCGCTCCCGTGGGCGAGCTGAGCAACACGGGCACCGCGGGCATGGCACCCACAAACCTGGCATCCGGATTTGACGCGGTTGCTGGGGCAGGCGGGGCACCAGGGGGGGCCGCTGGCCCCATGGGCAGCATGGGCGCGGGTGGCGCGCATGGGGGCGCGCTCGGGCGAGCGAGCAGCGCGCAGCTGCCGGCTGCCGCGCCCAGTGCCCCGCCGTCCGTGCGCGCGTCCTCCATGGAGCGGCAGGCGGGCGGGGAGGGGGACGCAATCGGCGGCAGCGCTGGCGGCGCCGGCGGCGGCAAGTCCCGCAAGCAGGCAGCGCCCGAGCGCTTCCAAATCGGCGCGCGGTCAAACAAGGGCACCAACCCAGCGGCGCATGGACTGGCGCCCGCTGGACCACTGCCCCAGGCCCTCTCTGCTGCTGCCTCTGCCGCCGCTGCAGCCGCGTGTGGCCAACCGACTGCCAACAAGCGGCGGAAGGTAGGTGGTGGTGGGGGCACTGTGAGTTTTCCTACCACACGCATCGTTCCACATGCATCCTACCACATGCTTTCACGGACACGCACACACACTCCCCCCCACACACACACATACACGCAAGCACGCACGCAAACATGCACGCTCACACACACACACACATACACACATAGCAGGGTGTGACACACACACACACACACACACACCTCCCCCGCGCTCCCCTCCCCCCCCCCCTCCCCCCCCCTCTTGCAGACCTCGGTGGCCATGCTGCTATTTCATCATGCCTACGCCACACACACACGCACGGACACACACACACACATACACACACACACACACATACATACACACGCTCTCTCACACACACATGTCGGCTGAGTACAACGGACACACACACACATACACACGCTCTCTATCACAGACACATGTCTGCTGAGTACAAGGTTGCCCAGATCACTAAATCTTCCCATGGAACAGCATCGTCACAGCACACACACACATGCACACACACACATACACACACACACACATACACACACATACACACACACACACCATCACCATATCCCCACTCCCCCCACACATCCACACACCCCACACTCCCCACACTTCCCAGGTCGTTGCGGAGCGGTCGCCCGACGCGATCAACAAGCCACACACACCACACCCTTCCCACGTCCACGTCCACCTTCACACTCCCCCCCCCCCCCCCCCCCTCCCCCCCCACACACACTCCCCACACTCCCCACACCCAGGCCGTTGCCGAGAGGTTGCCCGACGCGATCAACAAGGCACCCCCCCACACCCTTCCCACGTCCACCCTCCCCCGCACATCCACCCCCCCCACTCCCCGCACTCCCCACACTCCCCACACCCAGGTTGTTGCGGCGCGGTCGCCCGACGCGATCAACAAGCCACCCCCCACACCCTTCCCACATCCACCCTCCCCCCACACACCCCACACTCCCCACACTCCCCACACCCAGGTCGTTGCGGAGCGGTGCCCGACGCAATCAACAAAGCGAGCCCCCACGTCCACCCTCCCCCCACACATCCACACATCCACACCCCCCACACTTCCCACACCCAGGTCGTTGCGGAGCGGTCGCCTGACGCGATCAACAAGGCGAGCCCACCCGGAACGGTGTCGATCGTTGGGGCGTCGCCGGCGTCGCACAGCAACCAGGGTGTGTGTGTGTGTTTGTGTGTGTGTGTGTATGTGTGTGCGCGTGTGTGTGTGTGTATGTGTGCGTGTGTGTGTGGGGGCATGTGTGCGTGTGTGTGTGTGTATATGTTTGTGTGTGTGCGTGTGTGTGTGCATCGCCGGCATGGCACAGCATCCAGGGTGTGTGAGTGTGTGAGTGTGTGTGTGTGTGTGTGTGCATGTGTGTGTGTGCGTGTGTGGGTGGGTGCATGGGTGCGTGTGTGTGTGTGTGTTTGCGTGTGCGCGTGTGTGTGAGCACAGCAACCAGTGTGCATGTGTGTGTGTGTGTGCACGTGTGTGTGTGTGTGTGTGTGTGTGTGTGCACGTGTGTGTGTGCGTCGCCGGCGTCGCACAGCAACCAGTGTGTGTGTGTGTGTGTGCGTGTGTGTGTGTGTGTGTGTGTATACTAGAATACTATCCACTCGATTCAGGCGCTGGTTAGTCACCCGCTATTCGAAAGACATCCCAGTGCACGGGTCAGACTTCGTAACAAATGCCGGGGTGTATAGCGGTTAGTAGTACAGGCATTGCCGGTGCATGCGGACGGCCTCGTGCAGCACTTGGTTGGTTGGTTGGTTGGTTGTGTGTGTGTGTGTGTCAGGGATATCCTAGCCGATCGTAACATCAACCTCACGGAACCGCCCCCGCCCCCCTAACCACTCGCAGGCCTGCCCCCACCGGGCCCCCTCACACGCAGCAGCCCAGCGCTGTCCCGTCCGACGCCCCGCGGGGGCGCGGTGCGCGGGGGCGGCGCTGGCAGCGCGCGCGGGCAGACCAAGGTGTGTGTGTGTGTGTGTGGTCGATTGAACAGTCCATCGGACGCTTTTATGGCGTATTATGTGTGTGTGTCTGTGTGTGTGCGTGTGTGCGTGTGCGCGCGTGTGTGCGCGGTGGCGGAGCCGGCAGTGCTCGCGGGCACACAAAGGTGTGTGCATGTGTGTGAGTGTGTGTGTGCGTGTGTGTGCGTGCGTGTGTGCGCGTGCGTGTGCGTGTGCGTGCACGCCGGGGGAGGGGGGGCGCCTGTCGCGCAGAGGCCACGAGGTTGCGAGTGCAGGCGAGAGTACGCGCGCGTGCGTGGGCGCGTGCACGTTCCCACCGCCACGCACGCGCGCGCCAGGGACTTCCCAGCCGATCGGACTCCGACAAGGAGGCCACCCAAAGGGCGGTTTGCCGACGGAGAGCGAGGGAGGAGTTCGGAAAGGCTCGAGAAGAAGCGGACGTCCGGGGGCGCAGGCAGCTTCCGGGGAAAAAAATGTCAGCCTGCAGAGCGCGGGGAGCTCTGCCAGAAACCCGGAGAGTCCTGGGGGCCCTCCCCAGGAAAACCGACAGCCTGGCAGCCCCACAGGAAATCCCTGGCGCGCACCCCCATCAGCCCCCCCCTTTTCACAGAGAGAGAGAGAGAGTGATCGTTACAGAGAACTCTGAACGGCAGACCTAGATAGGCTGTTTCTGGTCATCATTGAGGCGATTACGTTTGAAGGCGGGCGACCAACCGTGCGCCAGCAAGAGGGGAAATAACCTCAACGACCTTCACACACACACACACGTGCACACACACAAACGCACACACACGCACACACACACGCACACACACGCACACGCATGCCAGGTCTCCGCCTTTTTTCCCGCCCTTGACAACAACTCACGCGACTCCGACTCACACGCTCACGCTCACACACACTCGCTCACGCACACACACACACACAGACACACGCCCCCCCCCCCCACACTGGTCTCCACCTTCTTCCTTGCCCTCAACAGGATCTTCCGCTTCTCAGACTCACACACTCACGCCCACACGCACTCGCTCACGCACGCACACACACTCACACACGCGCCCCCCCCTCACACACTGGTCTCCACCTTCTTCCCCGCCCTCGACAACAACTCACGTGACTCCCACGACTCCCACTCCTCGCTCGGGATGGCCGGCATGGCGGAGCACGCTCTCACGACCCCCTTCTCCTCCCTTCGCACACATACACGCACACACACACACACACACACACACACACTCAGGTCTCCACCTTCTTCCCCGCCCTCAACAACAACTCGCGCGACTCCCGCAACTACGACTCCTCGCTCGGGATGGCCGGCATGTCAGAGCGCGCTCTCACGACCCCCCCCTCCTCCCTTCGCGCACACACACACACACACACACACACACACACACACACACACACACACACACAAACACACGCACACACACAAAACACACACACACATACACACACGCCCCCCACCCCCACCCCACCCGCACGTAGGTATCCACCTTCTTCCCTGCCCTTGACAACAACTCGCGCGACTCCCGCGACTCAGACTCCTCGCTCGGGATGGCCGGCATGGCGGAGCGCGCAGCCACAGCCGCGGCGGCGGCGCTGTCCGGCGCGGGCGCGGCGGCGGCGCGCGCCACGGCGGGCGCGCACCACGGGGGGAGCGGCGGCCATCAACCGCACGGGGGCGGGGAGAGGGAGCGGGAGCGGCCGGAGCGCGCGGGCAGCCTACCGCCCGTTGCTGAGGTACGTGCGTGTGTGTGTGTGTCGGGTTTCCTTGGGGGCTGCCAGCCTGTCGGTTTTCCTGGAGAGGGCCTCTCGGACTCCCCGGGTTTCCGGCAGAGCTCCATGTGCGCTCTCCAGGCTGACATGCTTTCCGGGGTCTGCGCCCGCGGACCCTCGCCTTTTCTCCGGCTTTTCCGAACTTCCCCCTCGCTCTCCATCGGCAAACCGCCTGTTGGGCGGTCTCCGCATCGGAATCCAATCGGCTAGGAGACCCCTGGTGTGTGTGTGTATGTGTGCGTGTGTGTGTGTGTGTGTGTGCGTGCTAGCACACACACGCACACAGTTCCGCGTTACGCACACACGCACACTCACACACAGACACACACACACACACACACACACACACACGCACACGCACACGCACATAGTTAAGGGTGCCGCACTTGCGGCAGCAGGTGCACGCTCACACACACACACACACACACACACACGTCCCCCCCCTCCCCCCCACATGCCCCCCCCCCCACACCCCCACCACAGGCGAAGTGGCGAGATGCGCACACGCCACACACACACACACACTCCCCCCCCCCTCCCCCCCACATGCCCCCCCCCTACCCCACACACAGGCGAGTGGCGAGGATGCGCACACGCACACACGCACACACACGCACACACACACACACACACACACCACACACATACAGGCGCATGGCGAGGACGCACACGGAAGCCAGAGCAGCGGCGATGGTTTCGGCGACGGTGGCGGCGGCGCGCGCGGCGACGCGGTGGCGGCGCTGGCTAGCGCGCTGGACGCGCGGGAGCGCGAGGTTGCGGAGCTGCGGTGTCAGCTGTCTGCTGCGCAAGCGCTGCAGGTGTGTGTGTGTATGTGTGTGTGCGTGCGTGTGTGCGTGCGTGTGTTTGCGTGCGTGTGTGTGTGTGCGCGTGCGTGTGTGTGCGTGTGTGCGTTTGTGTGTGTGTGTGGTGGTGTGTGTGGGGGGGGTCGAGGGTGGCAGCGTGTGGCGGGCGCGGTAGGGTGAGGCCAGCAGCCTGCGTGCAGCCTACCAGTGGTCCCTGGGAAGGATTTATGTAATTAGTTTTTTGCCGGCTCCAGCAACTTTGACCGCTCACACCAGGCACAGTACACAGCGGGTATTCATGCAACGCATGCCGTTGGGCTGCTCTCGGCAAGAGCTTTCCAACGCGCCGCTCCACGCCCTCTCCCATCAAGTGTGTGGTGGTTTTCTGGGAAATGGGAAATCCGGCTCGGAGCTGTATACGGCTCGCAGGGGAATCACTGCCGCCTACGAGTCGCCCTCGTCAGAGGCAGTGTTTCCGTTGGCCACCCCGCAACCAGTGAACCCTGGGAAGGATTCTGACAATTAATTATTAATTCATGATTAATTCATGATTAATTAATTATTGGCTCGAGCAAATTTGACCGATCATAACAGGCCTTGCATTTAGAGGGCGTTCACGCAACACACGCCGTCGTGCTGCTCTCGGCGAGACCTTTCCAACGCATCCCCCCCGCCCTCTTCCTCCAAGTGCGGGGTGGTTTTCTGGGAAATGGGAAATCCGGCCCGGAGCGGTATACGGCTCGCAGGGGAATCACTGCCCGCAACCCTGCAAAGTGCATTCGCGGGGTGAGATTTTGGCCGATTTGGGCCGGCGGTGTGTGGGGGGGGTGAGATTGCGCAAATTATAAAGAGCGTGAAATCCAAATCGTCACCAACCAGTCGCCAACCAGTCGCCAACCAGTCGCCTCCGGCAGGGCAGTAACAGTAACACGGGGTTTCCAGCTAAGCAGGCTACTCTTCTACTAGAGACACCCGCCGATACTCCAGCACACTTACAGTAACAGTAACAGTAACACGGGGTTTCCAGCTAAGCAGGCTACTCTTCTACTAGAGACACCCGCCGATAGTCCAGCACACTGACGTACTAGAGTACCGCCGGCTCCCGGCCGATAGACTACCGCTCCCGCCGGCTAGACTACCCCAAACAGCGGTCTCTGAGAGACATGTCTGGCAAGGAGCATATAGGAGAGGACCTTCCTCAGGGTCACAGTAGTGGCCTTGTGGCCAGTCAAGCCGGCAGATCCGACTGGGGCTGACTGGAACGGTCCCCGCCTGGCAGTGCATGGCTGTCCAGCTCTCGTTTGCATGGGGCTCAGCCGGCGCCCCATGCCTCATGCATGGCCAGGTCCCACCCTCCAGGGGTGCATGGACGACAGAGTTGTCATGGAGGCTGCCTGAAGACCTTCCAAGGCCAGTCACCGGCAGACGAGCGACCCCGAGGATGAGCGCGGTGACGAACGCTGCGATTGGTGAAGCGGATTTACTCTGTGTTGCCTCGGCGGTCGCCACCGCTTAAGCCGTGATGGTAGCCCGCCTCCACGGGCAGCCATCTTGAACAATGTCCAGCATGCATTGACGGGCGCCAGCTCCTCCGCTCGTCGATCAACTCGTCGAGATCGGTGCCGCATGGCGTCCTGCATGGGGGGAGGATAAGGGCCGCCTCCCAGCACGGGCCGCGGCAGCGCCGCGGCTACTCGCCAAGCCATGGCAGCGCCCAGCAAGCCGCTCCTGAAGTGTTCCACCGAGGGGCAGTCTAGCAGGAGCCGGGCCAGCCGGCGGGGCGAGTTCGAGAAAATGAGCGTGAGGCTCAGGGTGAGCCATCATTTCATTTCAAGATCCTTGGCCCCCTCATCCCAAACCCTACTGTTGTTTTCAGCAGGCGAGCGCGCAGAGCGCGGCGGGTGGTATCGGCAGTATGCGCGCCGCCAACAAGGCACACCCGTCAGAGGCGCCCAGCGGTTTTATTTTCGGGGTTTTCAATAAATTGTTCCACAGCCGGATTTTTCTATGACAGCGTTGACCGTTGGACCTCCCGTTGACCGGTTGTCCTCATACATAGGTCATTTGAAAGCTGTTGACGTGCTCTGTCTGGCGGGCTTGTCAGACTAGCAATCCACTGGATGGGTTGAGGTGTGTGCAAGGTCAAAGTAGTACAGCCGGAAAACAGCCAAATGGCTGTGAAGAGCCGAAAAGGGAATCATTGAAGGCGCCCCAACAAAGTGTGTCACGACCCACATTATGACAGTTACAGTTACATGGCATTCCAGCTAAGACAACACTAGTCCTAGTGCCACCGCCCTGTGAAGGACGATAGCCACCAGCCGGTTACCTGCCGTCTAGACCACCGCTCCCGCCGGCTAGTTTAGAACCAAACAAGTCCCTGGGGGACATGTCTGGCAAGGAGCGTATAGGAAAGGACTAAGTTGCAAACTCGCTCCGTGGCCTTTGAGGGCAACATAGCCACGCACGTGCTGTGTCCGCGGGTACTGGCGGCGCTGGAAGCAGAAGTCCCGTTGGGCGGATGGATGCATGTGTGCTCCAACTCCATGCATTGGGGCTCTGCCTCCGCGCCCCATGCGTTTATGCATGGCCACCGGTCCACCCTCCCAAGGGGGGCCTGAGGCAAACAGAGTCGTCATGGCAGGCTGCCTGAAGACCAATGCCGACGCCAGTCACCGGCGGACGAGTGCCCCCGAGGGTGAGCGCGGTGACAAACGCTGCGATGGTGAAGCGGATAAACTCTGTTGTTGCCTCGTTATGACAACCACCACCACATTATGACAACCACCACCAACCCTTTCGGCCCCCCTGCGCCCCAAACCCGTACTTTCTCCTCTCCTCTCGCTACAGGCGAGCGCACAGAGCGCGGCGGGAGATGTCAGCAGCCTTCGCGCCGCCAACGAGGCGCTCGGGCAGCAGCTAGACGAGGCAAGCCGCTGCGCTGCTGAGAAGCACGCGCGAATGTGGTGAGTGAGTGTGTGTGTGTGTGTGTGTGTGTGTGGCACTGTTATGAGCCTCTGTGTGTGTGTGTGTGTGTGTGTGTATGTGTGTGGAGGGCAGCAGCTAGACGAGGCGAGCCGCTGCGCTGCTGAGAAGCACGCGCGAATGTGGTGAGGATGGGGCGGAGGGGGCTGTAATCGGCCTCGTGAGATCTCTCTCTCTCTCTCTGTCTGTGGGGGGTGAGGGGGTGGGGGGGGGGCTGTAACGAGCCACTCCCTCTCTCTCTCTCTGTGTGTGTGTGTGTGTGTGTCGCTATAACGCGCCTCTCTCTCTCTCTCTCTCCCTCTCCTCTCCTCCCTCTCTCTCTCTCTCTGTGGGTGCGGTGGGTGGGGGGCAACAGCCGAAAAAATCCAACCGGTCCAGCAGGCAGGGCAGAGAGGGGGAAGGGGGGGAAGGGGGAGCTCCCTCTCTTGTTTTGTTGCGTGTTTGGCTCTCTGTCTCTCTCTTGCATGGCCCTGTACCGTTGGCCGCCCTCAACACACACACACACACACATGCTCGTTCTCCCCACTGCTGAACCCCTGTCCCCCCTGCTCTCCCTTGCAACACAGCTCCGAGCTGTCTCGCATCCTCAAAGCCGCCACGCGCACCGAGCGGGAGCTCCAGCAGGCCACGCTTTCACAGGGGGCGGCACGGCTGGGCGGTGTGGCGGTAGTTCGCGCGGGTCCGATTCAGCTACAAGAGGCGAGTGTTTGATTGCTGGAGTGCGTGTGTGCGTGTGTGCGTGTGTGTGTGTGTGTGCGTGTGCGTGCGTTTGTGTTGCGTGTGTGTGTGCGTGCGTGCATGTCTGTGTGAGTATGTGTAGGACCGATACAGCTCAAGAGGTGTGTGGGGGGGATGGTTTCTCTTGCAGTCCCTCGCCGTGTCGGACGGCTTTTGTGGCGGATTATATCAGGGTTGTGGGGTATGGGGTCCACACATTTGCGATCTCTGTGCCTATGTGAGTGCCTGTGAGTCTGTGTGCGTGTGTTGGGCGGGGTAGGGGTGCAGCTCGCGTGACAGAATCAGCTGCAGGATGTGGGGCAGTGTGAAAACACACACATCGGGGTCGCTGTGTGTGTGTGTGCGCCTGTGTGCGTGTGTGTGCGGGGGGGTCGGGATGCACACACACACACACGTTTGGGAGGACGGCCAAGCACACCACGCGCTCGGGCACTCGACCACACACACACACACACACACACACAACCACGCACACACACACACACACACACACACACACGTCTGTGCCACACACACAACCACACACACACACGCACACACACGCTTGTGCTATACACACGCTTGTGCACACACACACACACACACAGGTGTAGGAGGACGGCCAAGCACTCCACGCACTCGCACACTCGACCACACACACATCCACACACACACACGCACACACACACGCCCTCCACACACACGCTTGTGCACACACACACACACACACACACACACACACGCAGGTGTGGGAGGACGGCCGAGCACTCCACGCACTCGCACACTCGACCACACACACATCCACACACACACACACACATACACGCACACACACACGCCCTCCACACACACGCTTGTGCACACAGACAGAGAGAGAGAGATATCGTTACAGAGAACTCTGCACGGCAGACCTAGATAGGCTGTTTCTGGTCATCATTGAGGAGATTCCATTTGGAGGCGGGTGACCCACGTGCCGCCAACAAGAGGGTGAATAACCTCATTCAAAAAGCAGTGGGGGGAAGGGGCAAATGCGGGTCACTGACGGCTGTGCTCGTCACTCCGCTTCGACTGAGTTTAAACTAGGTCTCAGCAGATTGACCTCCACAGTTGTGGAAATCTCGCTAAGAGGATCCACTCGGGTGTGACTCGCTTGGACAAGAGGTCCATGAACTCGGGTGCTTGGAGATGTCGCGTTTGAAGTTGGAAAAGTGGGTGTTTGCGGAGGAACGGAACTTGACGGAGTGGGCGAAAAAGTCGCCGGCGCTGAGCCGGTAAGATGTGATGGCGCCGCCGGCATAGAGCGACGTCATGTCCGGTCGGCGGTACGCGAAAAGGGCGGCAGTGGGGGGGTATATGATGTCGGGAGGGAGTGTGGGGGGAGAAGGGACGGGCGGGTGTGTGGAGATGGAGGGGCGGGGGGACGGGGGAGGGGGGAGGCGGCGGATGAGGGAGCCGATGAACGTAGCACGGTGCTTGTTGATCGTGCCGATGATGGGGAACGTACAAGGGGGGGAGGCATGCATCGTGGTGGTGGAGGTGTGCTCTGTGGTGTGAGGAGGGATGCCCTTGATGAGGCGGAGGAAGCGGTTGTGGGTACTTCAAGTCGGTGGATGTGGGCCTTGTTCAACGTCCATGTCTGGCAGCCATACAGTAGGGCAGAGATCACAAAGGCGTTGTAGAGGTGGATCTTGGTAGTGGGAGAGATTGAGTTTGAGTTCCAGAACCGGGGAGTGAGACGGTTGAAGGCGTACCAGGCACTTCCGATCCGGCGTGAGATCTCTGAGTCGAGGATGTCGGAATCAGACGTGTTGGGAGCGTCATCAGAAGGGCGGCGGGGGAGGACAGAATACTTCCCAGGTATTTGAACTTGGAGGTGGAGTGGACCAGGTGGGGGGTAGATGAGGAGTTGGAGGGGATGGTGATAGGGGGCGGAGGGGACGGTGTGGGCAGAAGGGTGGCCGAGGGATTGTGCCACTGTTTTGTCGTAGTTGATCGCAAGGACCAGGTCTGAACAGATGCGGTCGAGGAGGGTGAGCATGGTGCGGAGGTCTTCCTCGGAGGGGCGAGCAGGGCGATGTCGTCGGCGTAGAGAAGGAGGGGGAGTATGGTGGTCAAAAAGTCCTTGCGGGACTCAGGGGTGTACAGTTTTCCGTCGATCATGTAGCCAATTTGTTTGGCGTGCATTGGCAGTCGGCAGTGCATGGCACGCACCACACCGGCAGCGCGGCAGTGGCAGCGGCAGCGGCAGCGGCAGCGGCAGCGGCAGCGGCAGCGGCAGCGGCAGCGGCAGTGGCAGTGGCAGTGGCAGTGGCAGTGGCAGCGGCAGCGGCAGTGGCAGTGGCAGCGGCAGTGGCAGTGGCAGCGGCAGTGGCAGTGGCAGTGGCAGTGGCAGTGGCACTGCCACTGCCGGGGCAGAGGGGGTGAGGGAGGTGGGGAGGAGGGCGGCGGCTGCGGCCGGGGCAGAGGGGGTGAGGGAGGTGGGGAGGAGGGCGGCGGCTGCGGCAGATGCGACTGCGGCAACGGCGTTGGCAGCGGCGTTGAGGGCGCGGAGAGGGGAGGCCGACCGGCCGCGCGCTGCAGGCTTGGCAGGCTTCGCGGCGGGGGCGGTGGAAGTGGTGGAGGGGCGCGCGGCCGGGCGCGCGGCCGGGCGCGCGTGCGAGGTCGACTGGCCGCGTTCAGAAAATTTGGCGGGCCTTACGGCGGGAGTGGTGGCGAGGGGGGCGGCGGAAGTCACAGGGGGGGTGAGGGACGTCTTGGGGCCGGAGGTGACGATGGCGGGGGTGGCGTTGGCGTTGGCGGGGGCGGCGGAGGGCGTGGGGGGGGAGGGGTTGGCGGAAGGCTTGGGAGGGGAGGTGGCGCGGGGCGCAGGGGAGGGGTTGGCGGAAGGCTTGGGAGGGGGGGTGGCGGAGGGCGCGGGGGAGGGGTTGGCGGAAGGCTTGGGAGGGGGGGCGGCGGAGGGCGCGGGGGGGGAGTTGGCGGTAGGCTTGGGGGAGGCAGCGGAGGGCGCGGGAGAGGGGTTGGCGGAAGGCTTGGGGGCGGGGGCGGCGGGAAGTGCGGGGGAGGAGTTGGCGGAAGGCTTGGGGGCGGGGGCAGCAGAGGGCCCGGCGGCGGCAGGCTGCTCGAAGCAAACGCGCTTGCCAGGTGGGGAACGGGCGCGCTTGGAGGCGGCCTGTGCGGCGGCGTTCACCACCTCGGACATGCCGACCAGGGCGGCCTTTGCTGCCTGGCTTGCAGGGCCAGGGGGGACGATGGGGGCCTGAGGGGCAGGGGGGGCGGGACCACACCGCGCGCCGCGCATGGGCATGCGCATGGGGGCCTGGCGGGCGGCGGGTGGGTGGGCGGCGGCGATTGCCTGGGGGGCGTGGGCCTGCGCGGGCTGCGCTGCTTGGCCGTCGTGGGGCGGCTGGGCGGCGGGGCGGTCGAAGTAGATGCGAGCGTAGAGCTCATGGGAAAGGTCCAGTTCGGTTGTGCCAGCAAGCACGTGACCGAGGTGGACGAGAAGGAGGCCGACTCCCGCGCGGTAGCCGGCGTGATCACTGGCGATCAGCGCGACGGTGGCGCCCGCGAGGGCGATGAGCATGCCGGTGGAGCCGATGGCGGCGATGAGCGCGTTGGATGCAAATCCGACCGCGACGATGCCGAACAGCAGGAGGGCGTGCAAGGGAGGGGGTGCCATGGTGCACACTGAGGTGAACACTGAGGTGAACACTGAGGTGAACACTGAGGTGAACACGCTTGTGCACACACACACACGCACACACACACACACACACACACACGCAGGTGTGGGAGGACGGCCAAGCACTCCACGCACTCGCACACTCGACCACACACACATTCACACACACACACACACTCTACACACACGCTTGTGCACACACACACATACACACACATACACACACACACACGCAGGTGTGGGAGGACGGCCAAGCACCCCACGCACTCGCGCACTCAACCAAACACACATCCACACACGCACACACACACACACACGCATACACATGCCCTCCACAGACACACGCTTGTGCGCACACACACACACACACACACACACACGCAGGTGTGGGAAGACGGCCAAGCACACCACGCACTCGCGCAGCGCACCGCCGCGATTATTCAGCAGCGAGAGGAGATCGAGGCGTGCCGAAAGGTTTGTGTGTGTGTGTGTGTGTGTGTGTGTGTGTGTGCCGTCGAGGCGCGGCAGCGGCGAGCGGCGGCGCGCGCAACGCGGCCAGCGGTAGCCCCCCCCCACACACACAGACACGCAGACACACACAAACACGCACACACAAACAGGCGCTGCGAAAACGTCTCGCGCGTCCCCCCGGCGGCGCAGCCGCGTCAGCGGCGGGCGGCGGCGCGTGCAACGCGGCCAGCGGTCCCCCCCCCCCCCTTCTCCCCCCCCACCCCACGCACACACACACCCAGGCGCTACGAAGCGTCTGCCCCCCCCCCCCCCCCGCGCCGGTGCAGCCGCGTCAGCGGCGGGCGGCGTCGCGCGCAATGCGGCCAGCGGTAGCCCCCCCCCCCTTCTCCCCCCCCACACACACACACACGCACACTCACACACACAAACACGCACACACAAACAGGCGCCACGAAGGCGTCTAGCGCCTCCCCCCCCCCCCCGGCGGTGCAGCCTTGGCAGTGGCGCGCGGCGGCGCGCGCAACGCAGCCAGCGGTAGCCCCGCCCCTCCCCCCCTTCTTGCCTCACCCCACGCATACTCACAGACACACACAAACACGCACACACACAAACAGGCGCTACAAAAGCGTCTGGCGCCTCCCCCCGGTGGGGCGGCGGCGCGCGCAACGCGGCCAGCGGTAGCCCCCCCCCCTTTTCCCCCTACGCCACTCACACACACAAACACGCACACACACAAACAGGCGCTACGAAAGCGTCTGGCGCCTCTTCCCGGTGGGGCGGCGGCGCGCGCGACGCGGCCAGCGGTAGGCCCCCCCCCCCATTTTCCCCCCCTACGCACACTCACACACACAAACACGCACACACAAACAGGCGCTACGAAAGAATCTGGCGCCTCCCCCCGGTGGGGCGGCGGCGCGCGCGGCCAGCGGTAGCCCCCCCCTTTTCCCCCCGCTACGCACACTCACACACACAAACACGCACACACACACAGGCGCTACGAAAGCGTCTCGCGCCTCCTCCCGGCGGCGCGGCAGCGGCAGTGGCGGCCGGCGGCGCGCGCAACGCGGCCAGCGGTAGCGGCGCGCGCGGCGCGGCGAGCGGTAGCGGCTGCGACGGCGACGACGGGCAGTTTATGAGCGGGGCGGAGTTCATGACGATGGACGAGATCTACAAGGTGTGGGGGGAGAGTAGCTGGGTAGACGCTGGGTAGAAGGTGGATGGAAGGTAGGTGGAAGGCGTGCGCGGCGAGCGGTAGCGGCTGCGACGGCGGCGGCGACGACGGGCAGTCCATGAGCATGGTAGAGTCTTTGATGATGGACGAGATCTACAAGATGTGGAGGGTAGCTGGGTAGTAGCTGGGTAGAAGCTGGGTAGAAGGTGGGTAGAAGGTAGAAGAACGCGCGCGGCGGCGGCGACGACGGGTTTTTTATGAGCGGGGCGGAGTTCACGACGATGGCCGAGATCTATAAGGTGTGTCGTGGCCGTGTGTGGCACGTGCATGCACACACACACACACACACACATGCGCACACACGTGCAGCTGCGATTGCTTGCCCTCAAGAAGCACACACACACTCACTCACACACTCACGCAGCTGCACCTGTTCGCCCTGAAGCACAAAAAAACACACACACACACACACACGCAGCTGCGCCTGTTCGCCCTCAGGCACACACACACGCACACACGCACACACACATGCACACACACACACACGCACACACACACGCAGTTGCTCCTGGTTGCCCTCAAGCAAACACACACACACACACAGCTGCGCCTGGTCGCCCTCGAGCACACACACACACACACACACACGCAGCTGCGCTTGGTTGCCCTCAAGCGCACGCATGAACGCACAGACACAAATATACACACCTACGCACACACACACACACACGCAGCTGCGCCTGGTCGCCTTCAAGTGCACACACGCACACACACACACACGCACACACACGCAGCTGCGCCTGGTCGCCCTCAAGCGAGAGGAGGAGGGCGTGCGCCACGACGAGGACAGGCTCAACGCTGAAAAGGTGTGCTCTCCCTGAGAGAGACAGAGAGAGAGGGAGAGAGAGAGGGAGAGAGGGGGGGAGAAGGAGACAGAGGGAGAAAGAGGGAGAGAGGGAGAGAGGGAGAGAGAGGGGGGAAGTGGGGGGAGAGAGAGGGTTAGGGACGGAGAATGAGAGAGAGAGAGAGAGAGAGAGGAAGGGAGGGAGGGAGGGAGGGAGGAAGACAGAGGGAGAGGGAGGAAGGGAGAGAGTGGTATCGCTGCAGAGAGCTCTGAACCGCAGACCTAGATGGGCTGTTCCTCGACATCATTGAGGGGACTCACAAATTCGCACTTCCACACACACACACACACACACACACACCGCAGATGCGCCACATCCGGAGGTGGGTGACAAGCATAGTTTTAATGCAGTTCTTAAGTACATGTTATGAACACACACGCACACCTGCTGTCTCTCTCTCCGAGAGACAGAGAGAGAGAGAATGATACTGCTACAGAGAACTCTGAGCGGCAGACCTAGATAGGCTGTTCCTCGTCATTATTGAGGGGACTCTGCCTCACACATACACATACACACACACACACATACATACACACACACCGCAGATGCGCCACATCCGGCTTCTCAAGCGCGTGATTCTGCTCCCCCCTCTTCCCGATCCCACCCCCTCCGCACACATACTGTCACACACACACACACACACACACGCAGAAGCGCCACATCCGGCTTCTCAAGCGCGCGCGCACACACACGCACACACACACACACGCAGATGCGCCACATTCGGCTCCTTAAGCGCGTGCGCAACGAGGCCGCGCCGCGCTTCTGCCCCCCCCCCCCCCCGTGCACATTCTGCCTCACACACACACACACACACACACACACACACACCGCAGATGCGCCACATCCGGCTGCTCAAGCGCGTGCGCGACGAGGCCGCGTCACGGTTCTGCGGGCTGGAGGTCTTGGCCAAGCGCTACCAGCTGCTGAGCCTGCTCGGGAAGGGCGGCTTCAGCGAGGTGTACAAGGTGTGGAAGGGTGTGGAGGGTGTGAGATGTGGACGGTTTGTATCCGCCTTTTCTTCTTTGCGGAATTTGAGGTTTTGGCTAAGCGCTACCAGCTGCTGAGCTCCTCCTCGGAAAGGGCGGATTCAGCGAGGTGTACAAGGTGTGGGTGGAGAGTGTGGGGTATGGAGGTGTGGGGTGTGGATTTTTTTTTACCCACTTTCTCTTGTTTGTGGAATTTGAGGTTTTGGCCCAGCGCCACCAGCTGCAGCCCCCCCAAGCAGGCCCGCCGGAAAGGGCCCGCCAGAAAGGGCGAGTTCAGCGAGTACAAGGTGTGGGTGGAAGAGTGTGGGGTGTGGAGGTGTGGACCGGTGTGTTGACGATTCTGCAGGATCGGAGGTCTTGGGTGGCGTGTGGATGGGTTGGTGTGGACGTGTTTTGTGCGGAATCTGAGGTCTTGGCCAAGCGTTACCAGCTGCTGAGCCCCTCCTCGGAAAGGGCGGATTCAGCAAGGTGTGTACACAAGGTGTGGAGGGGGAGTGTGAGATGTGGACACACACACACACACTTTGCTCATACACACACTTTTCACACACACACACACACAGACACACACACACACTCAGCACACTCCCTCCACCCCACACACGCACACTCAGCACACACACACACACACACACACACACACACTGACACACACACACACAGGCGTACGACCTCCAGGAGATGCGCTATGTGGCTTGCAAGATCCACCAGCTCAACCCGCACTGTAAGTGGCCTTAGGGGGTGTGTGTATATGTGTGTGTGTGAGTGTGCTTGTGTGCGACGCGTGCAAGATCCACCAGCACAACCCGCACTGTGCGAGAGTGTGTGTGTGTGTGTGCGTGTGTGTGTGTCGCGTGCAAGATCCACCAGCTCAACGTGCATTGTGAGTGGCCTATTGTGTGTATGTGTGTGAGCGTGTGTGTGCGTGTGTGTGTGTGTGTGTGTGTGTGTGTGTTTGTGTGTATGTGTGTGTTTTGCGTGCAAGATCCACCAGCGCAACCCGCCCTGTGAGTGGCCTTGTGTGTATGGGTGGGGGGTCTTGGTTTGTGTGTGCTGTGTGTGTGTGTGTGTGTCTCGCGTGCTAGATCCACCAGCGCAACCCGCCTTGTGAGTGGCCTTGTGTGTGTGTGTGCGTGTGTGTGTGTGTGTGTGTGTGTCGCGTGCAAGTCCGACCAGCTCAACCCGCACTGTGAGTGTGTGTGTGCGTGTGTGTGTGTGTGTGTCGCGTGCAAGTCCCACCAGCTCAACCCGCACTGTGAGTGTGTGTGTGTGTGTGTGTCACGTGCAAGATCCACCAGCTCAACCCGCACTGTGAGTGTGTGTGTGTGTCACGTGCACGATCCACCAGCGCAACCCGCACTGTGTGTGTGTGTGTGTGTTCGTGTGTGTGTGTGTGTGTGTGTCACGTGCAAGATCCACCAGCGCAACCCGCGCTGTGAGTGGCCAGAGGGGGTCTTGGTTGTTTGTGTGTGTGTGCTTGTGTGTGTGTGTGTGTGTGTGCTCGTGTGCGTGTATGTGACGCGCCCGCACTGTGAGTTGTGAATGTGTGTGTGGGGGGGAGGTGGAAGGAGGTGGCCTGGCTCAGGGTTACACTGTACGCTCGTCCTGATGGGGGGGGGTCAGCGTACTGACCGTACGGAGGACGTAGGACGGTACTGCAGGACACAGTACAAGGACGCGGGGGGCGACTGGAGCGCGAGCGACCAGGTGCCCACACCCCGTCACACACCACTCAATGGATTTGCGATCCAAGCAGTCCAGTGGAAAGCCCGTGTGATAAGCACCCCAGCGCTCGTCGAATCGTCCGAATCGACGCAGCAGCCAGGGAGTAGTGGTTGTGGCGGTTTTTGTGTGGTAAGTCAAGGCGTCTGGTGCTGCCGCCGACCGGTCTCCGCGTACTGTCAGGACGCAGGACGTGGTACCGTACCGGTGGTCCCTCGGAAGGATTTTAGTAATTAATTTTTCCCCGGCTCGAGCAACTTTGACCGCTCATACCAGGCGCAATACATAGCAGGTGTGCACGCAACACGTGCCGCTGTGCTGCTTTCGGCGAGAGCTTTCCAACGCCCCCATCCACGCCCTCTCCCACCAAGTGTGGCGTGGTTTTCTGGGAAATTGGAGATCCGGCCCCGAGCGGCATACGGCTCGCCGGGGAATCACTGTACCGTACCCTAGTACGTCATCACGTACCGCGCAACCCTGGCCTGGCGCAACCCTGGCTTGGCCTGGCCTGGCTTGGGAGGAATGCTGGGGCTGGCTGGGGGGGGGGGCTGTGGCAGCCTACTCCTAGCTAGGGAGCGAGAACTGTCCTCGCGTGCGTGTGAGGCCTTGCTCTGTGCGTGCTCGCCGTGGCGCGCGCGTGGCACGCCAAGGGGAACAAAGGAAGCAAAACACCCACACAAAAACACACGTACTCCCCCCCCACCACACACACCGCAGGCGCAGCACCCGCTGCTGTGGGGTGCCGACAGCGAGCAGACGCGCTGCCTACTCCAAACACACACACACACACACACACACACACACACACACACACACACGCGCGCGCTGCGGGCCCACAGGGAACGAGGCCAAGAAGCAGAGCTACGTGAAGCACGCGGTGCGCGAGTACGAGATCCACAAGACGCTGCGCCACCCGCACATCGTGGGCCTGCTCGACATCCAGGTGCGCACCATCAGAGCACTATCAGAGCACTCCATCAGAGCGCCGCCAGAGCACCATCAAAGCACCTTCAGAGCACTGTCAGAGCAGTCCTTCAAAGCACTGCACCAGAACACCATCAGAGCACCATCAGAGCACTCCATCAGAGCACCATCAGAGCGCCATCAAAGCACTGCCAGAGCAGTCCCTCAAAGGACTGCACCAGAGCACCATCAGAGCACCACCAGAGCACTCCATGAGAGAGCCATCAGAGCACTCCATCAGAGCGCCGCCAAAGCAACATCAGAGCAAGTCCGTCAAAGCACTGCCCCAGAGCACCATCAGAGCACGCCATCAGAGCGGCACCAGAGCACCACCAGAGCACCATCAGAGCACCATCAGAGCACCACCAGAGCACCATCAGAGCACTGTCAGAGCAGTCCGTGAAAGCACTGCGCCAGAGCACCATCAGAGCACCTCCAGAGCACTCCATCGGAGTGCCACCAGAGCACCATCAGAGCACCATAAGAGCACCACCAGAGCACCATCAGAGCACTGTCAGAGCAGTCCGTGAAAGCACTGCACCAGAGCACCATCAGAGCACCACCAGTGCACTCCATCGGAGCGCCACCAGAGCACCATCAGAGCACCATAAGAGCACCACCAGAGCGCCATCAGAGCACTGTCAGAGCAGTCCGTCAAAGCACTGCACCAGAGCACCATCAGAGCACTCCATCAGAGCACCACCAGAGCACTTCATCAGAGCGCCGCCAGAGCACCGCCAGAGCACTCCATCAGAGCACCACCAAAGCACTCTAACAGAGCACCACCAGAGCACCATCAGAGCACTATCAGAGCTCCAACAGAGCACCACCAGAGCACCATCAGAGCACCATCAGAGCACCATCAGAGCACTCCATCAGAGCACCACCAGAGCACCATGAGAGCACTCCATCAGAGCAGTCCGTCAAAGCACTGCACCAGAGCACGCCATCAGAGCACCACCAGAGCACCACCAGAGCACCGTCAGAGCACTCTATCAGAGCACCATAAGAGCACCACCACAGCACCATCAGAGCACCACCAGAGCACCATCAGAGCACTATCAGAGCACTCCATCAGAGCACTCCATCAGAGCACCACCAGAGCACCATTGTAGCACCATCAGAGCACCACCACAGCACCACCACAGCACCATCAGAGCACCACCAGAGCGCCACCAGAGCACCATCAGAGCACCGTCAGGGCACCATCAGACCACCACCAGAGCATCACCAGAGCACCATCAGAGTACCATCAGAGCACTCCAACAGAGCACCATGAGAACGCCATCAGAGCACCATCAAAGAGGGCGCGGGTGCTTGGGACGCCATCATTACAAAAAAACTCCACTTGAGATTGCAGTGAGATTGGTGACTTGAGCTTTGCCATGATCCTCGACCTGTGCGAGGGTGCGTAGCGAGAGAGTCACCCCCCACCCCCACCCCCCCAAAACCACAGGAGATCGACAACTCGAGCTTCGCCACGATCCTCGACTTGTGCGAGGGCCCCGACCTCGACACCGTGCTGCGCGACCACGGGGCGCTGCCTGAGAAGGAGGCGCGCGCGATCATCGCGCAGGTGTGTGCGTGTGTGTGTTGCGCGAGAATGTGGGAAATCGCCGATTTCACACTTTTGACACGAAAACGCGTCGCGCTCGCGTTCCAGCGTGACGCGGAGCCCGCGCCAAACAACCCACCCGTGTGACGCATGCATCCGCGTCACGCCTTTCTACACCACTGGTGTGTGTGCGTGTGTATGTGTGTGGGTGTCATTCGACGCTCGATCCTTAAAACTCCCTCGTGCCCTTTCCAGGTCTTCAGCGCGCTCGTGCACCTCAACCAGCCCAAGCACCGGATCATCCACTACGACCTCAAGCCTGCCAACATCTTGCTCGACTCGCTCGGTCTCGCAAAGGTTCGTGTGTGCGTGTGATAGAACCAGAAGCTTGTGCTGTAGACCGGAGCAAGCCCCTAGCAAGTGTGTGTTCTACAGGCCCCCGACGTGACCTGCCTCCTCACTACCTACCCGCTCCGCAGGTGACGGACTTTGGTCTGTGTGCAGGCGCCCTAGACCCTAAACCAAAAACCCTCACCAGGGCTAGACCTTGAACCTAAAACCCTAAAACCCTAAACCCGCAGGTGACGGACTTCGGCCTGAGCAAGGTTGTGGAGGAGGGCCAGACGATGGGCATGGAGCTGACGAGCCAGGTGCGCAGGAAATACTAGCAGGATACTAGTAAGTCCCCCTTCCTCTTAGTTGTCCCTAAAACTGGACTGAGACTGGTTACCAGCAGCTCCTTCACCCCCACCACCATCCCCCCCCAACGCGGCACATCACCGTTATAAATCACCCTGAACATGCCAGGCTGCTAGAAGTGGAAATTGGGCAAGTTGTGTCCCGCGCCTGACTGCACTGCAGGGGTTGAAACCTATCTGGACCACTAGTTGAGCAATCCCTCGTAACCCCAGGGTGGGGTTGAGAAGGGCCAGACGATGGGCATGGAGCTGACCAGCCAGGTGCGTGGGAAAACATAGCGGAGGATGCTACTAGAACAATTTTGGAGAATCGAGGAGCGTACCACGAGTCAGAAACACCCGACCCCGAGGTGGTGGTAGAGATGGAGCTGGCGGGCCATGTGCGAAGGAAAGCACACGTAGGAGGTCGCTACAAGAATGGCGTTGAAGCCTGAAGAAGACCTTGCAAAGGAAGCCTGGGGTGGTGGAGGGCCATGGCACACTGAGAAGGGTCAAGAGCCAATTGTACCGGAGAGCGTCATCAGAGCACCGCCAGGGCCCCATCAGCACACCAATAGAGCACCATAAGAGCGCCACCAGGGCACCACGAGAGCAACATCAGAGCACCACCAGGGCACCCCATCAGGACGCCAACAAAGCACTCTCAGGGCACCATCGGAGCACCGTCAGAGCACCACCAGAGCACCACCACGGCAGTACCAGAGCACGTCATCAGGCACCATCAGAGCACCCCATCAGGGCACCATCAGAGCACTCCACCAGAGCACCACCAGAGCACCCCATCAGGGCACCATCAGATCGCCACCACACCGCGCACCAACAGAGCACCACCACACCACACAAACACCGCCCCCACACCTGCCACACCCGCCACACCCCAACGCATGCCAGGGCGCCGGCACGTACTGGTACCTTCCGCCCGAGTGCTTTGAGCTGAGCGGCCCGGGCCAGGGCGCGCCGAGGATCTCCAACAAGGTCAGTTGCCGCTACGATGTGATGTGCTGTGCTGTCCTGTGCTGTGCTGTCGTGTAAGTTGTGATCTGCCATTGTGTGCTGTGCTGTGCTGTGCTGGCGTGCTGTGCTGCTGAGCGGCCCGCGCCAGGGCGCGCCGAGGATCCCCAACAAGGTCGGTGGCCGCTGCGCTGCGCTGTGTTGTGCTGTCGTGTAGTGTCCTATGCTGTGATGTGATGTGATGTGATGTGATGTGATGTGATGTGATATGCTGCCGTGTGCTGCGCTGTGCTGAGCAGCCCAGGCCAGGTCGCGCCGAGGATCTTCTGGTCGCCGACTGGCTATGCTGTGCTTTGCCGTGCTGTGCTGTGTTTTGCTGCGCTGCTTTGAGTTCTGTCGTGCTGTGCTGTGTCGTGCTGTGCTGCCGTGTGCTGTGCCACTGTGAGCTGAGTGGCCCGGGCCAGTAAACGAGCTTGAGCTTGGCGTCCTCCGTCTGCCTCTTTGCAAGCTTTGCCTTGAATGGGCTGCGTTTGCGCAGCTCTTGCTCAGAGCCTGGGCCCGGGCCTGACGTGTGTATTGAGACTGCCTGTGTGTGTGCCACCATTGAGTGCTCTCCGAGGCCATGGGTGGGTAATACAGGGAGCCGCGTGCCTCATGCGCAGTCTCACACACTGGCACACATGCACGCTCGCACGCCATGTGCAGGTCGGCGTCTTGAGCGCAGGCTTGATTCTGTTCCAGATGCCGATCGGGCACGCAACTGCACACGCCATGCACACACGCCATGCACGCACGCTCGCACGCCATGCGCAGGTCGACGTCTGGAGCGCAGGCGTGATTCTGTTCCAGATGCTGATCGGGCGGCGGCCGTTTGGGGAGGGCATGACGCAGGAGCAGATCATGCGAGACAGGGTCATGCTCAACGCGCGCGAGGTGCGTATGTGTGTGTGTGCGTGCGTGCGTGCGTGGTCGATTATGCAGTCCGTTGGATGCCTGTTATGGTGCATTCGACTCCGTGTGCGTGAGTGTGTGCGTGTGTGTGCATATGCATCACACACGGTCACACAAACCGCCCACCCCTCTCACCTCCCAGCCCACGCACACCCACCCCTGTTCCTGTTTCTACAGGTCGAGTTCCCGCCCAAGCCGTCCGTGTCGGCAGACGCCAAGGAGTTCATCCGGCGCTGCCTCGCGTACCGGCAGGAGTCGAGGTGGGGCGCGCTGTGCTATGCTCTGTTATGGCTCAAGTGCATGTTAGTATTGGCCAACAACTTTGAAAATGTTGAGAGAATCCCTACAAACCGAGTGCAATGTGGAAAGTACAGATTGGTGTACTGCTGCACTGTGCTGCACTGTGCTGCACTGTGCTGCACTGTGCCACGCTGCACTGCGCCGTGCCGTGCCGCGCCGTGTGGCGCTGTGCCGCGTTGTGCCGCGCTGGGCCGCGCTGGGCTGCGCTGCGCTGTGATGCGCTGTGATGCGCGGCGTACCGGCAGGAGTCGCGGTAGGGCGCGCTATGCCGCGCCGTGCTGCGCTGCGCTGTAATGTTCACCCTGTGTGCTGTGTCGCACTGTGCTGTGATGCGCTGTGATGCGCTGTGATGTGCTGCGCTGTACTATGCTGTGCTGCCTCGCGCACCGGCAGGAGTTGCGGTTTTGCTGTGCTGTGCTGTCCGCCCCGTGCTGTGCTGTGCTGTGCTGCGCTGTGGCGCGCTGTGTTGCGATGTGCTGTGCTGCGCTGCGCTGCGATGTTCTGCGATGCGCTGTGCTGCGGTGCTGCGCTGCGCTGTGCTGCGCTTTCGTCTGCCCCGTGCTGCGCTGCGCTGTGGCGCGCTTTGGCGTTCTCTGCTGCGCTGCACATCGATTTCGTCCGTGCTGCGCTGCGCTGTGCTGCGCTGCGCTGTGCACCCCCGTGTGCTGTGCTGTTGAAACGCGTGGCGCCGTGTGGCGCCCACGACGCTCAGTCACACGCACAAACAGCTGTATTCCTAGGGGTATGAACGGCTCACTTTGTGAAACGGCCAGAGCGGTAGTAGACACAAGCACATGTGCCCACTCTGCATCTCACCCACGCTCCCTCTCTTACTCGTCTTCCCTATTTCTCACTCTCTCACACACACACTCGCAGGTGGGACGTGCTGACAGCGGCGCGCGACCCGTACCTCTGCCTCACCAAGTCTCAGGTATGCCGCGTGTCTGCATGTGTGTTGGGGGCCGTCTGTGTTTGTGTGTGAGAGCAGGCTTCGCTCACATCCGACCTCCACTCGCAGCACACATACACATGCATGCGGACACGCACACACATGAGCGCACGGACACACGCTCATCACACGCACACACCGACACACACACACACGCACACACCACACAGGCGCAGCAGCAGGCGGCAAGCTGCGCCGCTGCCGCAGCAGCGGCAGCAGCCGCCGCGGCCGCAGCGGCGTCCGTGCAGGGCGGGGGCGGCGGGCAAGGGGTGACGACCGGGTTCGGGGGCCTGCTCAAGGAGATGATGCACTCGGGGTGACGGCGAATGTGGCGCGCGCGCGGAGGGGGGGGAGGGGCGCTGGGTAGCAGGCCTGCAATACCCTAGGATATCACGCTGCCCCCGCCGCGCTGTGTGGGCTGGCTGCCACCCGCCATGTTGTGGTGCGGGAGGGGGGGGGGCAGCAGCAGCAGCAACGGAATGAGGATAGCACACTAGGTTGTCACTAGGTAGCTGAGGCGGTAGTTAAGTAGTGTTCATAACGCTCGTGTAGCCTGTGATTGCCAGTCACACGCTCGCTGCCACACGCCAGAAGTCACGCGCGCCCGGTCGCACAGGTCGCACACAGGTCACACTCGCGGAGGTGTGGGTGTACGAACTGGGTGAACTCGCCTCGACGCGGGCCATGTGCACTTGTCGACGCAGTGTTTGGCCGCCCTGACACTGCCTTACGTGCACACGTACACGGCCTTACGTGCACACGTACATGGCCTAAGAACCCAGTACAAAGTATTTGCTGAGTGCGTTCTGCGCAGCCTGCGTTCTTGGGCGTTACATGGAAACCTCCACGGCGCCACCGCCTCCAGGAGGCGAGGTGGCCACTCAGCTGCAGGCTGGCATGGAGCCCCTCCCTCCATCAACGGGGAGTTCGCAGGGAGTTGCAGCCCTGGAGCATCCAGCTGACGACTACACCGACAGCGACAGTGACAACTCTCGTCTGGACACCATGCAAAGCGTGATGGAAGTGTTGAGGGGTGCAGGTGGGGCTTGGTGTGCCCGGGGCAATCGGGGCAATCATTGAATGTGCACGGGCAGCAACAGCAGCCTGTGTTCAGCCGTGTGTCTTGTGATGCAGCAGCGCAGAGCGCAGTGAGCGCAGCGATGGTGCCTTGTAATTTGTCGTGATGTCACAGTGTCATGACGGAACGTTCGTGACGGTGGAAGTGGACCCCTTGTGTATGAGCGAGAGCGAGGGAGAGGGATACCCCATGTGAGCACAACTTGTCGCGAGGGTTCGTGCGAGCAGAGTTCTGCTGCGCGAGCATTTCTCCCCACACACGCAAGCGCACGCCGCGTCACTAGCAGAAGCTGCTCACACACCCATGTTGTGTACAAGTGCTGCTCCACGCCGCGCCACACACGCAACTGCAACTGCAACCACAAACGCACACGCCCCCGCCCTCCGTCCAGGCATCTCGTTCACCGCGCTCAAGCGCCTCGCTGCGGAGCCGTGCGGCCGCCAGCGCACGTACGCCGACGACCCTCGGCTCGACCCAAACATCGACCCCAAGCGCGCGCGCCGCATCCTCGCAAACCGCGAGTCGGCCGCGCGCTCGCGGCTGCGGCGCAAGCTGTCGCAGACCGAGGAGGGGCAGCTGCAGTTGGGGGGGGCGGGTGAGGCGCAGCAGCAGCAGCAGCAGCAGCGGTTGGGCGGCGGCGCGCCCACGGTGGGCGTGCCTGCCGGCATGTTTGCCGTGAGCGGCGGCAGGCGCGCGGCCCCGCTGGTTGCGGCAGACGCGCGCATTGTGGACCTGCTTACCCACAAGGTGCTGAGCGGCCATACACACACACGCACACACACACACACACACACACACACACACACACACACACACACGCGTACCTGCTTACCCGCAAGGTGCTGAGCGCCCCCCCCACACACACCACACCACACACACACACACACACGTGCCTGCTTACCCACAAGGTGCTGAGCGGCCAAACACACACACACACACACACAGAGAGAGAGAGAGAGAGAGATCGTTACAGAGAACTCTGCACGGCAGACCTAGATAGGCTGTTTCTAGTCATCAATTGAGGAGATTCCGTTTGAAGGCGGGAGACCAACCGTGCGCCAGCAAGAGGGTGAACAACCTCATTCGTAAAGCAGTGGGGGAAAGGCGCAGTGGCGGGTCATTGACGGCTGTGTTTGTCAATCCGCCTCGACTGAGTTTAAACTAGGTGTCGGCAGAAGGACTTCCGCAGTTGTGGAAATCATGCTAGATGATCCACTCGGTGGTGACTCGCTCGGCGAACTCGGGGCGCTCGGGGATGTCGCGTGTGAAATTGAAGAGATGGATGTCTGCGGAGGGCGTGGAACGTGACGGAGTGGGCAAAAGTCACCGGCGTGAGCCGGAAGAAGGTGATGGCGCCGCCGGCACAGAGCGAAGTCGTGTCCGAACAGCGGTAGTCGTGCAAGTGGGAGGCAGTGGGAGGGAGGCAGCGGGAGGGTAATCGGAGGGAGAGGGGGAGGGGCGGGAGAGGGTTAGGGAGTGACGGGGGGCACAAGATGTGGTGGGGTGCAGCGGGGATGGAGGGGTGGAAGACAGGAGAAGGGAGGGAGGAGAGGGGAGAGAGGAGGGAGCAACACTGTGGCCCGGCCACATGGCGCATACATAGGCGCTGGTAGCATGGGGGGGGGGTGCATGGGGTGCATGTGCGCGCATGGGGCGCATGGGGAGGGGCAACTCCATGTGACGAGCATGTGGGTGTATGGAGGTCGACGGGGCGGCAGTGGGATAGGCGGTGGGTCTCTTGAGGTGGGGCGTGGGGTCGAATGAACGACTGGGCAGTGGGCGGGGGGCGGGACGGTGGCGGCTGGAGGAACTCGGTAGCTCAAGCGCTGAGTACTGAGCGCTGGCTCGGGCCGCATGGCGGTCAAGGTGATGGCACTGAGATACCTGGGCTCCGTTGTCTGAAGCTGCAGAGCTGCGGGGGGAGGGAAATCTGTGCGGTAGGGCGTCACGTGTTTTTTGCCATGTGGAGGGCGTGCGAGAGAGTGCGGATGGACTGAGTTCCTGGATGCATGCTTCGACTGGCTGCTGAATTGGCAGCCCGACGACAGGGGGCGTACGGAGGAGGAGAGGCGGCGAGAATCGGCGGCGGCATGGGTGAAGGGGGGTCGACGTAGGCGGCGGCGATGACTGCGCGGGCGCAGCGCCCACAGAGTGGGGCGCCCACACACACACAGAGTGAAGGGGGGTCGACGTAGGCGGCGGCGATGACTGCACGGGCGCAGCGCCCACAGAGTGGGGCGCCCACAGAGTGGGGCGCCCACACACACACACACACACACACACATGAACCTGCTTACCCGCAAGGTGCTGAGCGGCCACACACACACACACACACACACGGACCCGCTTACCCACAAGGTGCTGATCGGCCACACACACACACACACACACATGTACCTGCTTACCCACAAGGTGCTGAGCGACCACACACACACACACACACACACACACACGTACCTGCTTACCCGCAAGGTGCTGAGCGGCAACACACACACACACTCACACACACACACCAGTGGTGCAGAAAGCTGTGACGCGGTTACGCGCGTCACACGGGAGGGTCGTTTGGCGGGACCCCCGCGTCATGCCAGAGCGCGGAGCGCGACGCGGTTTTGTGTGAAAAGTGTGAAATTCGTGATTTCACACTTTCGCGACACAAGATCGACCTCAATCGCCCCGATGCGGCCCTGTGGGCCGTGTTCCGCGTCACAAAACCTCTATCATGCCGAAAATGTTCTGCATCACTGACACACACACACACACACACACACACACACGCGCGTACACACGGGCCTAATGCGCCATCAAAGGCGTCCGACAGGCTGAAATATCGACCACGCGCGTACACACACATGTGCTTGGTGCGTGGCGCGTCGGGCCATCGTCTAAGCACACGCACACACGCACGCACACACACACACACGCGCGCGCGTGGTGTGAGGCCCCTCAGGCCACCGGCCCCGTCGCTTCTGTCGAACGCACACACACACGCACACACACACACACACACACCACCACACCACACGCCATAACCCAACTCGAGTCCATTAAGGTTTATCAGTGAATACTGCGACTGCCTCCTTGTCCAACCCCTCCCCCTACCAAAATCCCAACGTCTGATCCGCGCCATGGAATGCGGTCATAACGTCCGAGACGGTCCGGGGTGCGCCTCGGGCGGTGGTGGGCGCCTGAGGCGGTCGGGGTGGCACCTGAGGCGGTTTGGATAACGCCTGAGGCGACGCCTGAGGTGATCAGGGATGCGCCTCAGGCGGCGCCTCAGGCGGTCGGAGCGCCTGAGGCGCCGCCTGATCCGCGCCATGGAATGGGACGCCTGAGGCGCCGCCTCAGGCGTTGTGAATGTGGTAGGGCCCTCCCCCCTCCCCTCTGCCTCACTCCCTTAATCCCCCCCAAAAGTATTGCCTGTGCTCTCTCACACACACACCCTCACCTCACACCCCATCACTCGCACTCACTCACACACACACACACATCCTCGCGCCCCATCACCCCAAGCAGGTGACACACACACACACACACACGCACACACACACACACACACACACACACACACACACTCACACATCCTCGCGCCCCATCACCCCAAACAGGTGTCACAGCTCGAGCAGCGCATCGCCGTGCTCGAGGCGTGGTGCGCGCCGCAGCTTCCACCAGCTTCCTGCAGCTCCCTGCAGCACCCTACGATGGCACCCATGCCGCATGCGCACGTGGGTGTGGGTGTGCACCACCACAGCGGCCACTTTGTGCACCACCAGCAGGTATGCACGCGCACACACACACACACGCATACACACACACGCACACACACGCTCACACACACACACACACTCACACAAACATGCACACACAAGCACACGCTCACACACACACACACACACGCTCACACGCACACGCATACACAAACATGCACGCACAAACACCCACATGCGCATGCGCATGCACACACACACACACACGCACAACCAACCGAGTGCTACACGAGTGCGAGTCGCATGCATGAGCCGGCAATGCCTGTGCTACTAGTCGTAATGCACCCCGGCAACACAAAAACGCACGCGGATACACACACACACACACAAACACACACACACACACGCATACACACACGAACGCACACACGCAAACACTCACACACACACACACACACGCACGAACACATACACACACGCACGCACACGAACGGAGACACACACAAACATGCTTAAACAAACACACAAACACCCACGCATGCACACACACACACACACGCACACGCCAACACACACGCGCTCACACACGCACGCACGCACGCACGCCCCAGGTGCACCAGCAGGCCTCGATGCAGTTTGCCAACGTGTCCCAGCTCGGCCACCCGATGAGTGGTGTCTGCAGCATGGGTGTGACCAGCATGGGTCACCACGTCAGCATGGGCGGCATGGGCAGCCAGTGCGGCCCGCCACTCGACGGGGACTGGGCCCACGAGCTTGCGATGCAGGGCATGCACGGGCTGCCGGTTGGGCTGATGCAAGGGGGGTCGATGCAGGTGCGTGTCGGTGGTTTCTGCAAAGGCAAGCTGGTTCTGGGATGTTGATAAGGACTGCTTATATGCCCAGATAAGCAAGGGCGTGTATAATCTGTAGACTTGGGCTGCCGGTGGAGCTACTGCAAGGGGGGTCGATGCAGGTGCGTGGTCCAGTGGTTTCCACCAACGGGAGCCGATTATAGGACGGCCGCTAGGCGGGGACTGGGCCCACGAGCTGGCGATGCAGGGCATGCACGGGCTGCCGGTGGGGCTGATGCAAGGGGGGTCAATGCAGGTGCGTGGTCCAGTGGTTTCCGCTCAAAGCAAGATGATTATGGAATGTAAGTAAGGACTCCTTATATGCCCAGATAAGCGAGGGTGTGTAGGATCTCTGTAGGAACGGGCTTCCGGTGGGGCTGACGCAAGGGGGGCCTATTATAGGATGGCCACTGCGCGGGGACTGGGCCCATGAGCTCGCGATGCAGGGGATGCACGGGCTGCCGGTTGGGCTGCTGCAAGGGGGACCAATGCAGGTGCGTGGTCCAGCGGTTCCACTTAAGGGAAAACAGTACGAAACTGACCCGGCAATCCTGCGACAACCCACCCCCCCACCCCCCCCCACACACGGCACTGGGCCTGCCCTCACATACGCCCTCTTTCCCCCCTCCCCCCGCCCCTTGAAGGGACAGATGCAGGGCCAGCCCCAGGGCATATACCACGACGTCTCGCCCTACCACATCGGAGGCCTCAGCGAGGCCCCCCACTCCCAGACAGCCCCACACTTCCAGCCCGCCCCCCACCACTCGGCGCACGACCACGTGCCAGGCATGCGCCTCGACCTGCGTGCCACCGCCCCCGCCGCGCGCGCGACGCTGCCGCTGCCGCTCTCGGCCGCGGCGGGCCTCGGTGGCCACGGCGCGTCCGCGGCGGCGGCAGCGGCGCTGCGCGGGGATGGTGCACGCGTCGGCCACACCGTCAGCGTGGGCGCCGGCGGCAGCGGCAGTCACGATGTTGACCCCCAAGGGGTTGAACCCCGCTTCTTTATCTCTGGCCCCGGGCTTGCGCCCAAGCTCGAGCTCGACTTTCAGATGCACGCGCCGGCGCTCTGGCCGATCGGCAGCGGCGGCGGCGGCGCGCCGGCGACTGTGGGCGTGTCGGGCGCGCCGAGCAGCTGCGCCCCCCTCGCTGGTTCCGCGTACTGGAAGCAGTGATGGGGGGGGGGGGGCTTGACCCGCAGCTGTGCGCGCGCCGGCGTGCAGGGCCAGCGGCGGCGTTGGCGCGCCGGGCAGCTACGCCCCCCTCGTTGCTTCCGCGTACTGGAAGCAGTGATGGGGGGGAGGGGTGCTCTCGTCCCGCAAGCTGCGCGCGTGTCGGCGCGCGCGGCCGGCGCCAGCGGCGGCGCGCCATCCGCTGCAATTTCAACGCATCTCTTCTTTTCGCCCATGGATGGACTTTTCCGCCTATGGATCAACTTTTCTCACGCTTTCTAGCTCTTGTCTCCCAGCATTCGTGACACGAGTGAATGAAATGGGAGGACGGCTGGCCATCCACGCCCAAGTGCCACACGGCGCTCCTCGGCTTTTTCTATCAAATGCGATCTCCACCCGGTACCTGAAACCCGTCCCGTAATCAATAAAATTGGCCGACCTATTGAATCAAAATTTTGTTCGGCCGTAAGGAGAGGCAAGAAGAGAGGAACAACCACCTCTTCCGCTGACACTTTCATCCTTTGGCACCGTCCTAGAGCTTGCAATCCCCCCCCCCCCCTTCTTCTCCCCAGCTGCTTGGATCGTATCGCTCTTTGCCTTCTTGGGGCACTTTAATAAAGCTCGCGCTCCCTTCTCCCCCCCCCCCCCCCTAGCTGAGCTGCTTGGATTGTGTCGCTCTTTGACACTTTCCCAGAGGAAAGAAGAGGATCGGCCACCTTTTCCATGTTCCTCCTGTTGCACTTTCCTGGAGGTTGCGCTCCCCCCCCCCCCCCCTAGCTGAGCTGATCTTTGACTCCTTTGGCACTTCGTAAAGCGCGCGCTCCCCCTTCTCCTTCCCCCTAGCCGAGCCGCTCTCTGAAGCCGCTGCGCATCAAACAAACCACGCTCGCCCTATGCAGGGGGGGGGGGGGGAACAGGCTCCTTTGTGCTCCGGCCCGGGCGTGAGCGCGGGGACGTGCGGCAGCGGCTGGGCTGATTAGTGGTGGCGTGATCCGCAGTACACTTTACCGCGACCGAAACGCGGCGGCGCAGCACACACTACGCGTCCTTTCACAGGGCACCTGGGCTCTTTTCAAAGAGCCCGGAAGATCTAGAGCTGGGATCTTTGACAGGACGACTCTGCTGCAACCCCGCGTGAGCGCGGGGGCGTGCGGCAGCGGCTGGGCTGAAAAGCGGTGGTATGACCCGCAGTGCACTTCACCGCGGCCGAAACGCGGCCGCGCAGCACACACTGCGCTCGTCCTTTTGCACCGCGTCTGGGCTCTTTTCACAGAGCCCGGAAGAGCTGGGCTCTTTGATGGGGCTCTTCTGCTGCAACCCTGCGTGAGTGCGGGGACGTGCGGCAGCGGCTGGGCTGATAAGTGGTGGCATGACCCGCAGTGCACTTAAATACGTCCGAAACGTGGCCGCGCAGCACACTACGCGCGTCCTTTTGCACCGAGCCTGGGTTCATTTCTGCTCCGATCCAACGCGTGAGCGCGCGGGTGCGCGTGTGCGGCTGCTACGCGGTGGCATGGTCCGCAGCGCACTATAATACGGATTTTTACAGGGTTTACACGCATGCGCCCGGAGGACTGCCGGAGGACCCCGGGGCGTGACTTAAGGCCTAGGCACTACAATACGACCGAAACGCGGCCGCGCAGCACGCTACGCTCGTCCCTTTGCACCGCGTCTGGGCTCTTTTCTGCTCCGGCCCCGCATGAGCGCGGGTACGTGTGTGCGGGATACTCGACAGCATGATCTGCGGTGAACTTTACTATGTCTGAAATATGGCCGCGCAACGCAGCACACAAAGTGCTCATTTGTGCTCTTACCCCGCACGAAAGCGGACCCGTACGCTCGGCAGCAGATGTTTTGTTTTTGCAGTTTTTGCATGTACGCGACCAGAGGACCCCGGGGCGTGAGTCAAGGCCTAGACTACACGCCTAGGGGAGCTCTACTAGTAGAGCCCGCAAGGCCACGCAGCGAGCCAGCCTATCAGCAGCAGATGCAGTATTACCATGCCCGATGGCATGATCTGCAATGCATTACAACATGGCCGACAAGCACGGTGCATACTGTCTATAACACGACCGAACTTGTGAGCAGCATTACGCATCGCACTTACTTGATGATGGATGTTACAGTCAGGGACACCTCTACTTATCTTCGAACCTAGAGTTCCCTACAGCGCCTTTTGGTGAGGTGCACCTCAGTTCTCCCGACGACGTTGGACTTCATAGTCAAGGACACCACCCCTCAACGTAGGATCTAGGTGGTGTCCTTAACTATGCAATCCAACAGTGCCAGCAGAAGAATCCAACTATGCAATCCAACATTGTCAGAATGTCGAGCATCCTTAATACCTGCGCTCACCTACTTCAACAAGCGTTTGCTGCCGCTGCGGTAGGGGACCTGGGGGTGCGACCACGCTCTTTACAGAGTTGGGGTTCCCTACCACCAACAGCCAGCCATCTCACGATGGTGCTCGGGCCATACGCGCCGATCGGCTCGCGAGCACGGTCTCATACGCCTTTAGAGGTGTCCCTGACTGTAACATCCATCATCAATACTCTGCGCGCTCGACGGAACTTCCCAGTGGTATAGAGCAGCGACTGCTGTCAGCTGGGCGACTTGTTGCTGGGCGTCTTACAGGCAGCACTTCCGAGGTTCAGCCAGCTGGTGGTGGGGTAGTAGTGCTTGCACTTAGGAGGGTCAGTCAGCTGGTGGTGGGGTATGCCGCACATGCCGATGGAGCTAGTGAGCGCACCTGTGCAGCGTCCGTGCATGCCGCCTCTTCCTAGTGAACAGCTCTGCTGCGGGCGTCGTTGCTCAACGATTGATTGGTGGGAGGGGCGGGCCGCAGCTTGCGGGGAGCGGCTGCTTGGGGTGGCTGGGCTCGTGCGGGTTTGTGGAGCACCAGCTCGGCCGGCGTGTCCCTGGTGCTACTGCTGCTGCTACTGCTGTTGCTGCGACGACCACGGACCGACTGCGAAGCGCGCGCACATCGCGCCGCCAAGTCGCCAGCCATCGCCTGCGCACACAAGCACGCACACCCGCACTCCCTCCCCCCCCCCACACACACGCACGCACACACGCACGCACACCACTGTCTGGGTGCCAGTCATGGCCAGCACGGTGCGGGTCACTGGGGCTGGGGCACACGCGGCTGGCGAGGGGAGGGGGTGCCTGGCTCAACACAATGCCTGGTTTCTGGTTTGCCATCAGCTCCGCTCGCTCTCCTGGTGCTCGCAGACCTGCAGATCTGGCATGGCGCAGGGGTGCGGCCAAATTGAGCGCCGCAGCAGGTGCTTCATCATGAGCGGCAGAAGCAGCGCGATGAGCAGCACGATGAGGTATATTGGAGGTGCATAACATCCGCTTCAGGCTGGCTCTCGTTTTTTCACACTTTGTTGGCAGTGGCGTGCGCCTTCGTTCATGCAACGCATTCAACCAGCTGCATCGCACCTCTGTACATATATTCAGCGGTACGGCAATCAGGCACACCTCTGAACGCCCACTTGCGTTGTGACACAGCCTGCATGGGTACAGGCTAGTCGGCGTGCCACTGGCGTTACCACTACCGACGTCGACGTGTCTGTAGTAAGTTGCGGTCCGTGTTTTTATACATCAGGATGAGTCGGAGAGAGCGACAAAATGCGGGGTGGCGCAGCTTGCCGTTTCTGCAGACACTCGCCCTGGCGTGCGCGTTGCTGGTTGTGCCCCCCGCGTCCACGGTGGGTTCGTCGTGGAGCGGATTTTCTGGCCGAGCAGGTGGCGGAGACGCCGACGCCGGACAATGGGCGTCGGTGCTGGACGTCGCGCGGGTCGGTCTGGGCGAGGAGGGCATTGGCAACAGCAGGGGCGGCCGCTTTCGTGCCGACTGGGGTGCCAGCTTGGTGCCGTCGTTGAACAGCGCCAGCGTGCAGGCCCCAGCGCGTACATGGAAGCTGCGGGAACACCCAGCGCCCATGCCGCTCAACGCGCATGGTGGTGACACGCATGCGCACGCGCCCGCAACCGCCGGTGAGCGCCACGAGCGCGTCCTGGGCGAGACGTTTGACTGGCAGGCCATGAACGACGCCCTGCTCGCGTCAGTCTCCCCGCCCCCGGCCCCGCCACCGTCAGCAACGTCCCCACCACCCCCGCTCCCGCCGCCCACCCCGCTCCGCTCCCGTCCACCATCCTCCCCGCTGCCGTCCCCGCCGCCGCCTCCATCGCCCATGCCGCCGCCGCCCCAACAGTTGCCGCCCCCCTCGCCAAAGCCGCCTGCGCCCAACCCGTCGCCGCCTCCTCCGACCCCGGGGGCGCCACCGCCGCCACCGTCGCCGCCGCCGCCCCAGCCTGTTGAGCCGGATGCTACGAAGCAGGCCCAGGTCACGGTCACGACCAACGCCTCCACGGTGGACACGGAGGGCACAAACACAACCAAGGCGGGTGCGGTGGTGCCGGTGATCGCCCCACAGGTGGTGGTCGCCGCGCCACAAGCCCCTGCCAAGCGGCCGCTGCCGAAGAACGCGTACGTCACCAAGGTGTACGGACACGACGGGGACACGTGGGACCGGACGTCGATCCGGGGGCAGCGCCTGCTCGACTGGTCGTACGCTGGTGCGTGCTGGGGCTGGGAGTCTCTGCCTGTGGCACGGGGTTTGGGTACCTGCCGGTGGCGCAGGCTTGGGGACTGGTTGGGGGCGTGCCTGTGGCTCGGGTTCTGGGCGCCTGCCTCCAACATAGGTCTTGGGGTTCTGCGTGCGGCACAGGTTTTGGGGGTCTGCTTGCAGCACAGGGTGGGGGGCTGGTTTGAGTCCTGCCTGCGGCACGGGTTCTGGGCGCCTGCCTGCCTGCGGCATGGGTTTGGGGGGCCTGCTTGCAGCACAGGGTGGGGGGCTGGTTGGGAGCCTGCCTGCGGCATGGATTTCTGGGGAGGATGGTGCCTGCGGCATGGGTTTTGGAGGGGGGTCTGCTTGCAGCACAGTCTTGGGGGCTGGGGTTGGGGGCCTGCCTGTGGCTCAGTTTCTGGGCGCCTGCCTGCCTGCGACACGGGTTTGGGGGGGCCTGCGTGCGGCGCAGGATCGGGGGCTGGTTTGAGTCCTGCCTGCGGCATGGACTTCTGGGGAGGATGGTGGCTGATGCACGGGCTTGCCTACTACAGCCACTGTCCCAGCTACCCCGGGGCTACAGGCTACTGTAGTACCGCTTTGCCTTGCCGATTAAATAATTCGGAAAACGTCGCAGCAAGGCCGATTTCTAAAAAACATTGACGAAAAGGTAAAAAAAACGCCAAAAGTGACGTCAAAACGGGAAAAAAATCCAAAAATAATCCCGCGGCAAGGCACCTAATTTCTAAACAATTACCCCCTTCATAAAAGTGGCGGCAAGGCAAAGCGGTTCTACGGTATGCGCCAACCGGCACAGCTCGGGGTAGACGGGACAGCAGCTGTGGTGGGGTTGGGGGGTCTGCCTGCAGCGTGGGTTGGAGGCCTGTCTGCGGCGCGCACACACACACGCACGCTCACGGAAACGCGGCGCATGCCAACACGCACCTCCATCAACGTGCGAGCGACCACGCACACACACGCACACACACAGACAGACACACACACACATGGCAGGATACGGCGCTGGCGAGCGCCCCATCCCCAGCGTACCTCAAGCGTGCAACGTGAAGGTGGACTATGGGGCGGTTGGCGACGGCGTGGCTGATGACAGCGCAGCATTCCTCAGAGCGATTTCGGAGACGTATTCAGGGGCGATCTACATTCCGCCGGGTGCGTTTATGTGTGTGTGTGTGTGTGTATGTATGTGGATGCGCGGGTGGCGGTGTGTGTTGGTGTGGGGTGTGGGGGGGCTCTGCACGGAGAGCGGGGGGAGAAGAAGAGCGGACGGCACGACGTTTCTCAGAGCAATTGCAGAGACGTATTTGGGGCGATAGCCGGGTGCGCTTGTGTGTGTGCATGCGCGGGTGGCAGTGTGTGTGTGTGGTGTGTGTGTGTGGGCTCTGCACGGAGGGCGGGGTGAGGAGAAGGGCAGACCAAGGCACGGCATTCCTCAGAGCGATTGCAGAGACGTACACGGGGGCAATCTACATTCTGCCTTGTGCGTTTATGTGTGTGTGTGTGTGTGTGTGTGTGCGTGTGTGTGTGCATGCATGCATGCATGAACAGGTGGTGGGGGTCTGAGCGCGGGGAGGGGTATATCGGGGGGGGGGGGGGGAGTTGGGGGAAGGCGGGGAGAAGAAGAGCAGGCTGGATAGCCAGATGCCTCAACACATGTTGACACGCATCGCTGCATTCCTTGAAGCGGGTTATGCACACACACACACATGCCCATGCACACACACACAAACACAAACACACAAAAAAGCATACACATTACACACGCTCTCACTCGCTCACACACACGCACGCACATGCATGCAGGGAGGTACCGCCTTTCTGTGCAGCTCACCATCGTTCGCTCGGGCGTGGTGCTTAAGGGCGCAGGTGTGTGTGTGTGTGTGTGTGTGTGTGTGTGTGTGTGTGCAGGCATTGCCGGTGCATGCGGCTCGCGCTCATGTGATGCTCTGATGGATGGATGGATGCGTGTCAGTGATCCCCCCGCAAGCCGTATACCCGCTTGGGGCCAGATTTCCCATTTTCCAGAAAACCATCCCACACATGGTGAAAGAGGGCGTTGGTCTCACCGAGAGCAGCACACCAACATGCGTTGCGTGAACACCCGCTGTGCATTGTGCCTGGTATGAGCTGTCAAAGTGCTCAAATCGGGGGAGAAATAATTACTGACATCCTTCCCAGGGGACATTGATGCGCGTGTGTGCTGGGGTGGGTGGGTGGGGTGCCCAAGCCCCCAACACACACACATCCCTCGCCCCGAGGAGGCCGATTTAGATGAGCGGATACGGGAGTTTATGAACCCTCGGCCAGGCCAGGAGAACCCCAGGTTCTGGCACGAGTTGGCTAACTTCCTTGTCGCCTGCTTTGAGACACGCACCGCGTGCACAGCAATCATGATGGCAGATGGCATGCTAGGGGTCTAATTTTGACAGCTGCCGGCCTCTTTCCCTGGGTATAATGCGCCATCAAAGGCGTCCGACGGACTGTAAAATCGACCACACACACATGCACACACACACGCAGGACGGCAGTCAATGAAGCTTTCCTTCACAAAAAGCTTGGCCGAGACACACGCACACACACACACACACAACAAAATGCACACATGCACACGCACGCACACCGGCCGACAGTTGACAATGCTGGTTTTCACCAAGAGCTTGACCAACGTGTAGATCAGTCACACACACACACACACACATGCACACACACGAGCTCAGAGTAAAGCCAATCATCTCGATGGAAAGTCGATAATAATATGTAGTCGATACAAGTCGCTTGGGCCCTTCCTACACATGCACACACACACACTTACAGTCCCAGGGCTAACGACGCTGTCCTTCACAATAAAGGTTGACCGACCTGTATGAGCACACATAGAAGGGTGTGACACACACACACACACACACACACGTGCACGACCGACCTGTATGAGCACACAGAGCAGGGTGTGACACACACACATACACACACATACACACACACACGCGCACGCACACACACACACGCAGTCCGGGGGCTAACGACGCTGTTCTTCACAAAGAGCTTGACTGACCTGTATGGGCACACACACACACGCACACACACACACACCCCACTTCCCCCCCCACAACACACACACGCACACACACACAGGCCGTGGGCTAACGACGCTGTTCTTCACCAAGAGCTTGACCGACCTGTATGGGCAGACATGGAGCGGGGAGTTCGCGGACGGGGGCGCACACAGCGACTGGAAGAATGCACCAGGTGAGCTTTTTGGGGTGTATGTACTACAGGACCAGGCTTGGTGAAAAGGTAGAGGGAGAGGGTGACAGTTGGGGGGCAGGTGTGCAGCGGGGAGTTCTCAAAAGGAGCTGCACACAGCGACTGGAAGAATGCACCGGGTGGGTCAGGGGGGGGGCAGGTAGCCTGATTTCCGACCCCATCCTCAAAAACTCCTCCGTTTGACACCGGACCGGTGCCATGCCCTTCCCCTCTTAGAGTTACATCCATATCCACCCCTCACAAAACTGGCCGTGTGTGTGGGGGGGTCCCCCTCCCCCAGGGTATTTTTTTAGAAAATTATGTAACTTTGGGATATGACCTTCGTTCAACATGAGAGTGGGCACGTTGGATTCCCCTCACAAAGAGGAGTCCGAATCCACCCTCAGATCTCACACAGACCAAAGTATGTATTGCAGGGGTATAGGGTGCGAGGGGTCACACACCGGGCAGTTGGTGTGGACCACTGGTTCACACACCCTGGGGGGCAGGATGCTCTGCAGACCTCCGATTGGTCTGGGAGTTGGCGCGCTGGATTTGTCTGACAACACAGATGCCAAATACATGGTCGTTTGTGTGTTTCAGTAGTTGGGAGAGCGTGGAAGGGGCCTGGGAGTGTGGGGCTGTACCGGGGCGCGTGGCCGCCTCCTGATGCTAGTTTCAGGAGTAGGATTGAGTTGTACAGTCACCTACTGAAACCATAGCAAGAGGATGATGCGACAAAGCTGCCTACCAAGTTTTAGCTCCAACAGATAAGGCCAGGGTGTACTTGGGGGGGGGTCTCCCCCCAGGGGACTTTTTAGAAAAAATGGAGGATGGGGTTTGGAAACTATTATTCTGCCCCCCCCCCCTGGGGTGGGTCGTTTTTTTTCTACAGAAAGCTGTAGCTGTTTTGACGTTGTCTCGATTTTTTAGGACTGGGAGGGGGGAGGAGCTAGGGTGGGGTGGGGGGGGGCTGGGGGGGGGGTCTCAGACGGGGCTGCATGTGTCGCTGTGCACAGCGACTGGAAGAATGCACCGGGTGAGATGTTTTGGTTTTGTTGGCATATTTGTTTTCCCATGACCAGGCTTGGTTCAGAGGCAGCCAAGAGGGAGGGGGTGACTTGGGGGGGTGGTTGTGGAGCAGCAGGGAGTTCTCAAAAAGGGCTGCACACAGCGACTGGAAGAATGCACCGGGTGGGTCGTTTTTCTACTGAGGGCTGTAGTTGTTTTGACGTTGACTCGATTTGTTGATTGGACTGGGAGGGGGGGAGCTAGGGTGGGGTGAGGTGGGGGCTGGGGCGGGGGGGTCTTGGACGGGGCTGCACGTGTCGCTGTGCACAGCGACTGGAAGAATGCACCGAATGAGATGTTTTTGGTTTTATTGGCGTATTTGTTTTCCCATGACCAGGCTTGGTTCAGAGGCAGCCAAGAGGGAGGGGGTGACTTGGGGGGGTGGTTGTGGAGCAGCGGGGAGTTCTCGGGGCTGCACGCAGCGACTGGAAGAATTCACCGGGTGGGTCGTTTTTCTACTGAGAGCTCAGTTGTTTTAAAGTTGGCTCAATTTTTGTATCGGACTGGGAGGGGGGGAAGCTAGGGGGGTGGGGTGGCGGTGGGAGGCTGGGGGGGGGGGAGTTCTCGGACGGGGTTGCACACAGCGACTGGAAGAATGCACCGGGTGGGTCGTTTTTTCTACTGAGGGCTCAGTTGTTTTGAAGTTGTCTCATTTTTTTTATTGGATTGGGAGGGGAGGAAGCTAGGGGGGTGGGGTGGCGGTGGGAGGCTAGGGGGGGGGAGTTCTTGGACGGGGCTGCACACAGCGACTGGAAGAATGCACCGGGTGGGTCGTTTCTTTCTACTGAGGGCTCAGTTGTTTTGAAGTTGTCTCATTTTTTTTGGACTGGGAGGGGGGAAGCTAGGGGGCAGGCGTGCAGCAGCAAGTGTTCTCAGACAAGGCTGCACAGCACAGCAACTGGAAGAATGCACCGGGTGAGTTCTTACGAGGACACACACACGCCTAGGGCCCTCCTAGCTTAACTGTTAGACCTACATGTATTGACCACAACCCAGAAGCAAGCGGGGGGGGGGGGGCTTGGGGGGGCAGGGGAGGGGATGGAGAGTTCTCGGACGGGGCTGCACACAGCGACTGGAAGAGTGCACCGTGTGGGTCTTGAATTGCCCCCTAGCCCCGCCGCTTTGCCGCTCTCGTACATATTGCTTGCCTCCCTGGGGGGGGGGGGGGGGGGGGGGGTCAAAACTATACTTGTTTTTTACGATTGCAAGGGTTGTTTTCATCATTTCGCTGGTTTGACGCCCCAAATCGCGACTTTCGACGATTTGGAAATGTCTTAACCTTGCAGGGAGGGGGAGGGGGGGGTCCAAAACGATGCTACTTCACTACTACAATACTACTGCAATACTACTATTTACGATACTTGATCAGAAAGGCAAAGTCCACGTACGGCAATGCTGTATAGCACACTGAGCCAGTGCCTTTGTGCGGGGGGGGGGGGGGGGGGGGGGGGGGGGGGCAGGGGGTGGCGGGCATGCAACTGGGCAAATACACAATTTTTTCCAAGAGGGCACTTACACATGCACGCACACACACACACAAGCAACCAGAAGCCCTGAACCCCGAAACCCTACATGTCTATGCAAGCAGGGGAGTATGACAGTGACAGCGCATGGCACAGCGACTGGGCGAATGCACCGGGTGAGTTAAAAGACATCAAACATAAGGGCAATATAAGGGCCAGGACTTGACTTGGGTCTAGTAGGAGTGGTAGTAGGACGCGAATACGTCTTTGCTGGAAATCAAAATTTGTTGCTCCAGTTGCTGTATGATAGATGGGAGGGGGGCTCTTGGAGTAGCATCATCTATAAGATCTATAAGGAAACCTTTTATAACGACCAAAATAACGCACTGGGCGGGGCTACGCAGTACTTTTGTTGCCACAGTTGCTGCATTATAGAAAGGGGGGGGGGGCTCTTGGAGGAGCGTCACCAACAAGTGACCTTATTATAGAGCGACCAAATTAACGCACTGGGTGGGGCCAGGGTGGGGCTACTCAGAACTTTTGACGCCATCAAGGTTTGTGATCAGGAGGGAGACACATCGATTGGGCAAATGCACCGGGTGAGTTGAAATGCGGCAATATAACAGACAGAGACAGTGCGTGCTTGGGCGTGTGACTTTTTGGGTGCTCTTGTTCAAGGCGACCTCCAGAGACGCCAAAAATAATGCAGCAGGTGGGGCTTTTTACTTGGTACTTGAAAGTAAAATTGGCGCCATCTAAAATCTATGTATCTGATCAGCAGGGGGACCCGCGGACTGGGCGAATCAGTGGTCCCTGGGAAGAATTTTAGTAATTAGTTTTTTGCCGGCTCCAGCAACTTTGACCGCTCACACCAGGCACAATACACAGTGGGTATTCATGCAACGCATGCCACTGTGCTGCTCTCGGCAACAGCTTTCCAACGCACTGCTCCACGCCCTCTCCCACTAAGTGTGGAGTGGTTTTTCTGGGGAATGAGAAATCCGGCTCGGAGCGGTATACGGCTCACAGGGGAATCTCTGGGGCGAATGCGCTGGGTGAGTCGAGATGCATCAATATTGGGCCAACAGAAGGGAGAGTTGGGGGGGAGGGGGGGGGGAGAAGGAGCAATTTCATTTGCCTTGGTGGGTTTGATGCCATGTAGGATTTCCATTGCTCCATTGCCCTCACCCCTGCCGAACCTGGTTGGTTGGTTGGTTGGTTGGTTGGTTGTGTACGCTGCACAACAATGCTTTGGGTAAAACTGCATGCACTGGCTGGGTGTGCAAAATGTGCCGAGCTCTGGTGCCGCCTGTTTTGCGGGGCATTGGTTGTTGGTCAGTTGGCTGGTTGGTTGGTTGGCTGCTGTTTGCTGGCTTGTTGATTGGTTAGTTGATTTCAGCTGCTGCTGCTGCTGCTGCTGCTGCTGCTGCTGCTGCTCCTGCTACTGATAATGATGATGGATGCTACAATCAGAGACACCTCTCAAGGTGTACAAGACCGTGTTTGGCGCATAGTGCCCAAGCACCCAACATGGATGACTACCAGCCGGCTGCCTGCCAACGTGTAGTCCCAGATCAAAAATGATGGTTGTTGGTCAGTTGGCTGGTTGGTTGTTTGGCTGCTGTTTGCTGGCTTGTTGATTGGCTGGTAACCGCCGGCAGTGGATTTGTGGACCTCTTGGGAAATCTTGATTTGAACCCTCATTCGTTAACCCTCATTGATGTCCTTTTTGGCTCTCCACAGCCATTTGGCTGTATGCCGGCTGTACTTTGACCTTGCACACAGATCGACCCATCCAGTGGATTGTTAGTCTAACAAGCCCGCCAAACAGAGCACGGCAACAGCTTTTAAGTTACCTATGTATGAGGACAAACGGTCAACGGGAGGTCAACGGTCAACGCGGTCAAAGCAAAACCCGGCTGTGGAATAAGTAATAATCCTGAAAAGCAAATCACTGTTAACCCTACGCCCCGCAGGGCTGATTCGCTTCCTCGGTCCCACACCGGACACGTGGCGCCCCCTCGCAAACGTCATCGCCAACGCGACGCGCGGCACCCGCTCCCTAAAGGTGTGAGGTGGTGGGATAGAGGGGGCGGTGGATAGTTGTTGGGGTTGGTGGGCAGATGGTAGTGGTGGGTAGGTGGAGGTGGGGGTGAGCATGTGGGGGTGAAGGTGGGCAGGTGGAGGTGGGCAGGCGGTGTGGGTAGGGGTTGTGGGCAGGGGGAGTTGGTCGGGGGTGGTGGGTCAGGGTGGTCGGATTGAGGGGGCGGGAATAGAGGGCTGGCGCACCGTGCGCTACGTTAGGCATAGACGCCAGTTACCACGCAAGGTAAATGGGAGGTGTGGTAGGGAGGCGGGGGGAGGGGGGGGCAAGCTGCTTCCATACTAGAGCTCCTCCCTACTACGTGTGCGCCTACCTCACTCACCCTCCCCTGCCCCTCGCCCTCCCTACCCCTCCCCTCCCTCCCCTCCCTCGCCCTCTCCCTCACCCTCTCCCTCCTCATCCTCTCCTCCTTCCCTCGCCTCCCTCCCTCCCCTTCGTCCCTCCCCTTCTGCCTCCCCTCCCCTCCCCTCCCCCTCCCTCCCTCCCGCTCCCTCCCTCTCTCCTCACCCCCTTCCCCTCCCCGCCCCCCCTCCCCTCCCTCCCCCTCCTCCCCTCCCTCCCTTCCCCTCACCCGCCCCCCTCCCTCTTTCCCCCTTCTGCCTCGCCTCCCCTCCCATTCCCCTCCCGCCCCCGACCCCCTCCCCTCCCCTCCCTGCCCCCCTCCTCCCTCCCACCCTCCTCCCCCTCCCTCCCTCCCTCACCCCCACTCCTCCCTCCCCCCCCCCTCCCTCACCCCACCCCATCCCGTCCTCCCCCCTCACGTCTCCCTCCCCCTCATCCCTCCTCCCTCACCCCCATTATCCCTCCTTCCATCCTAGCCCCTCGACTCCTCCCCCCCATCTGCCCCCATCTGACCACCACATGCACGCGTGTGCACCTCCTGCTCCCCCAAGGTCGACAACTCATCTGCGTTCAGCAAGGGGCAGTGGATCAGCTTGAGCCAGGATGCAGCAGAGAATGACTTGAGTCTGGTAAGAGAAGGAATGGGAGAGAGGGAGGGAGGGAGGTGGAGGAAGAGATAGAGCAAGGGCATGGGTGGCAGGAGAGGAGGGGTGAGTGGGGGGAGGGGGGAGGGGAGGAGGAGCTCTAGTTCCCTTGCTCCCTTGAGGTAGACAATGCAAATGCAGTCTGCAAGGGAGAGTGGATCAGCTTGAGCCAGGATGCCGCAGAGAACGACTTGAGCCTGGTGAGAGAGGCAGAGAGGAAGAGGTAGCAAATTAGATAGTGAAAGGGAGAGAGAGAGGGAGGGAGAGATAGCAAGGGAATGGGTGGCAAGGGGAGGGGGGGGTCTCCCGCTTGCCAAGGTCAACAACTCATCTGCATTCAGCAAGGGCCAGTGGATCAGCTTGAGCCAAGATGCAGCAGAGAACAACTTGAGCCTGGTGAGAAAGGGAGAAGGAGGGAGTGAGAAGGAGTAAGGGAATAGGTGCAAGAGGCAGCAGGCAAGGAGGGCTGAAAGGGAGGGGGGGGGAGGGGAGGAGGAGCTTTAGCTCCCCTGCTCTCCCAAGGTCAACTCATCTGCATTCAACAAGGGCCAGTGGATCAGCTTGAGCCAAGATGCAGCAGAGAACAACTTGAGCCTGGTGAGAGAGGCAACAAGAGAGAGAGTGAAAGGAAGAGAGAGAGAGAGAGAGAGAGAGGGGGGGGGGAGAAAGCGAGGGAATGGGTGGCATCCCTTGCAAGGGGAGGGGTGTGGGTGGGTGGGGGTCTCACGCTCCCCGAAGACGACAACTCATCTGCGTTCAGCAAGGGGCAGTGGATCAACCTCAGCCAGGATGCAGCAGAGAACAACTTGAGCCTGGTGAGAGAGGGAGGGGGAGGGAGTGAGAAGGAGCAAGGGAATGGGTGCAAGAGGCAGCAGGCAAGGACCTGCCTAAAACCCTAGGGGTTGAAACTTCCCGCATCCACACAAAACAATGCCCCTCCCTCCCACACATAATGCCCGTATGGGATGCCCTCCCCCCACACACACATGCACACGCACACACACAAACGCCACCGCACGCACGCCTCACATGCACCACCCCCACCCCCACAGGAATTCGACCTCTGCAACCGCGACAAGTGCCCGTACGGGGTCTGCATTCCGTCTGGCCCAGGCGGCAAGCAGGTGCGGCATGCGTGTGTGTGTGTGTGTCCCTTTTGTCCCAGGCAGCAAGCAGCAGGTGCAGCAGGTGCAGCAGGTGTGTGTGTGTGTGTGCATGTGTGTGCATCCCGACCGGCCCAGGTGGAAGCAGGTGCGGCATGTGTGTGTGTGTGTGCGTGCGTGTGTGTGCATCCCGCCTGGTCCAGGCGGCAAGCATGTGCGGCATGTGTGTGTGCGTGTGTGTGTGTGTGTGTGTGTGTTCAGTGCTGGCTGTCCAGTTGCTTTGGGAAAGACACCCCAGTGACACCACAAGTCAGGCTTGCAACAATTGCTTGGTTTTAGGAGTACAGGCGCTGCCGGTGTGTGCGGCTTGCAATCATGCAGCACTTGATTTGTTGATTGAAAAAAATGATGATGAGAGTTTACAATCCACTACCGGCGGTCACACGTTCGGTTCCATGGCTCCAGCGGGACTTGAGAGAGCAGGCACGAGGCCCACCGAAATGGCCAACCTACAAAAGCAGCTTACGGTAGCGCCAATCACGTAGTGGCGGACACCAAGCAAGCAGCATCACAGTGTAGCGCTTGGTTTGCTGGTTGGTTTGTTTGCTGACTGGTTGGTTATGTATCAGGCCACCACACACACACACACACACACACACTTTGACTTCGAAATGTTGAGGTGCGTGCACACGCACACACAGACATGCAGCTGCACTGGCCTCACCGCAATCCTCTTTGGCAACACACACGCACGCACGCAGCTGCGCTGGCACTCGCGCCTGACGGACACCCTCCCCGACAATACTTTGGTGTTGGAGCGCGCCCTGCCGTTCAACGTGCAAACCATTTGTTGTGTTCTCTTGATACACACACACACACGCGCACACACACACGCACGCACGCAGCTGCGCTGGCACTCGCGCCTCACGGACATCCTCCCCGACAACACCCTGGTGCTGGAGCGTACCCTGCCATTCAACGTGTCCACGCGATGGGGGCCGATTGTACACGAATACATGTCGGGCATCTCAGAGGTCGGGATCCAGGGCATGACGCTGGAGATGAAGTGAGTGAGCAGGCCGTGCTGATTCAAATTCAATTTTAAATGCTAAAATTAAATACAAAAAAAGTTTTAAAAAAACTGTTTTGATCGGGAGTGCGGTTGGGGTGGGGGGGTCATGCACGGATACATGTCGGGCATCTTGGAGGTAGGGATCCAGGAGATGACGCTGGAGAAAAAGTGAGTGAGCGGGCCGTGCTGATTCAAATTCGTTTTTAAATGCTAAGATTAACTACAAATCAAAACAGTTAAAAAACTGTTTTGATCGGGAGTGCGGTTGGGGTGGGGGGGTCATGCACGGATACATGTCAGGCATCTCCAAGGTCGGGATACAGAAGATGACGCTGGAGAAAAAGTGAGTGGGTGAGCCTGTTTTAAACACGGGTTTGAATCAGGATTCAACATCTTGACATTGTTAGAAAACAACTTGCAAACATGTGTTAAGGCGTGCGTGCTCAAATACGCGTGCGTGCGTGTTTTTAGGCGGGAGTGCTCGAAAAAATGTTTTTAGGCGGGCGTGCTTGAATACGCGTGCATCGTGTGTGTCGGGTGGGTGGATATGCTCAGGGGAGGAAACATGGGAGGGACACCCATCCCCAACTGCTGTTTAAACTGTCACCCACCCTCACCACCTCGCCCTGCACCTATTTAGGGTTTAGTGGGTTTAGGGTGTAGGGTTTAGGGTTTTCTAAGAATATAGACTGCACCATCCAGACTGGTAACAACCATCATGACCATCACTTACCCATGCAGGTGGCAAGCCTACGACGGCCACTTCAAAGAGGACGGATGGAACGGCGTGGAATTCACAGACACCTCCAACTGCTGGGTAAGTGTGGGGGGGGAACTGCCTAGAAACTGCCTAGGGGGGAGTTGCACCTCCCCCCCCCCCCTGGGGACCAGCGTACCTGTAGGGTTCGGGATTTGGGGTGTAGAGGACCTGCCTAGGAGGGCACTGTCGGAGGAGATATTCCTACTGTAGGAGAGACCTTCCAAGCAAGTGTGGGGTCAAGAGCTCAGATCCTGCCTAGCTAGGAACTGCCTGCAGGGGTTACCAGCGCCTTCAACTGCTGGGTAGGAAAGGCCTTCCTAGTGTAGGAGAGACCCTCTGAATCTAGTTAGTTAATGTCACACCGAGTGGGCAGTGATTCCCTCGCAAGGCGTATACCGCTCCAGGCCGGATTTCTCATTTCCCAGACAACCGCCCCACACATGGTGGGAAGGGAGTTGGCCGCCCGGTTGGAGGGGTGCATTGAAAAGGTCTCGCTGAGAGCAGAAAAATAACATGCATTGCGTGAATACCCGCTATGTATTGCGCCTGGTATGAGTGGTCAAAGTTGCTTGAAACGGGAAAAAAAATCATCACTTAAATCCCTCCCAGGGGTCACTGCTGCCTAGTGCTGGAGAGTTTAAGAGAGTTAGGATGCACACGCACATGCACATGCACACGCACATGCACGCACATGCACAAACACACATGCACATGCACACACACACGCACTTTTTTTCATTTTTTTTCAGGGAGGAACGTGTTACACGAAACCTAAACCCGACAGAGATACAGAGAGACAAGCCAAGGCCGAGGCCCGGACAGAAGACAGGGGGCAGAAAGGACAGGCGGGCAAAGCAGAGACGAGTCACTGCGGAGAGGCGTTCATCAACAGGCGGCTCGCGCCTGACCTGCTGTGGGGCTTTCCCGTAAGGACACGCCTGTCATCCCGAGAAATCATAAAGCAGCTCGATGCGCCAGCCACCGCAAAGCTGGAGCAGGAGCAGACGCGGAAGAGCTCGACGACGCAGGAGCGGGACCAGAAGCAGAAGAGGCTGGGACGACAGCCGAAGAACCGCCAGCGACGTACGCCGGCGGCAGAGCAGGCCGAGAGAAGAGCGCCACACTCGAGCGACACCTACATGATGGAGAGTGTAGGGGGGTGTAGGAGAGGCATTTTAAGAAACATGTACCTATAGTTGAGTGCAGGATTTGGGACCCATCAACAAAACACCCACTCACCGCCGCCCCAATCCATGCTCACTCCCACAGGCCACCGACCTCAAAATCCTCAACTCAGACACCCTCATCTCACTCTACCGCTCCTCGTTATGCACCCAACACACACACAATGCTAAACCCTGAACCTCAAATCCTAAACCTTAAACCCCGAAGGGCACCGACCTCAAAATCATCAACGCGGACACCCTCGTCTCAGTCTACCGCTCCTCGTTCTGCACCCAACACACAGACACAATACTAAACCCTGAACCTTAAACCCTGAACCAGAAACCCCGAAGGCCACCGACCTCAAAATCATCAACGCGGACACCCTCGTCTCAGTCTACCGCTCCTCGTTCTGAACCGTGGACGGCGTGGTGATGGACGCGACACCGCAGCACTCCCCCCCCCCCCCCCAACTCCAATGCACCACACACACACACACAGGCCGCCGACCTCAAAATCCTCAACGCGGCCACGCTCGTGTCAGTCTACCGCTCCTCGTTATGCACCGTGGACGGCGTGGTGATGGGCGTGACACCCCAGCACTTCTCCCCCGTCCCCCCCGCTCCAATGCACCACACACACACACACACAGGCCACCGACCTCAAAATCCTAAAAGCGGACACCCTCGTCTCAGTCTACCGCTCCTCGTTCTGCACCATGGACGGCGTGGTGATGAGCGTGATACCCCAGCACTCCCCCCCCCCCCCCCCCGCGCTCCAATGCACAACACACACACACACACACACGCACATACACACACACACACAGGCCACCGACCTCAAAATCCTCAACGCGGACACGCTCGTGTCTGTGTACCGCTCCTCGTTCTGCACCGTCGACGGCGTGGTGATGGGCGTGACGCAGACGCGCGGAAAATGGGCGGGCGCAAAGGACTGTCACCACGGGCTGAACGTGTCATCTTCACAGGTGTGGCTGTAATGACACTACTACGTAAGAGATGCGTACCATTAGGTGGCTCTAGGGGGGAGGGTGGTGGGCGTGACGCAGACGCGCGGAAAATGGGTGGGCGCAAAGGACTGCCACCATGGGCTGAACGTGTCATCTTCACAGGTGCGGCCACGATGGTTGGTTTCGAACTGCTTTGGGCGTGTTCTATAATAATGTGGCCCTAGGGGGGTGGGCGTGACACACGTGCGCGGGAAGTGGGCGGGTGCAAAGGACTGCCACCTCGGACTGAACGTGTCCTCGTCATAGGTACGTCCATGATGATATGATCGTGCTATGCATGATCAGCTGGCCATTACGAGGGAGGAGGATGGACTATACCGTCTGTCGAGCGCACACTGTCAACTGGGCTATGAAGTGGGCATATGAGGGAGGGGGCAGTAGCGCTACTGAAATGCGCCACCCACTGCACCTGGTCCCCGCCCACCTCCCACCTGCCTAAACAGGGTGTTATCTTCACCAACTTGATCATGCACAGACGATCTCATCCACCTCCCCCCCCCCTTCACCCCCTCCCCCCCCCCCCACACACACACAGCAGGATGCACCCCATCCTGCTTCAAGGCCCCACCTCACTAACACATACACACGCACACACACACACACACACACACCAGGACGTTCTCTTTACCAGATGGAACATGCAGATGATCTGCCAGCACAACATCACAGTCTACAACCACACACACAGAGACACACAAACACACACACACGCACACGCACCAGGACGTTCTGTTCACCAACTGGGACATGCAGATGATCTGCCAACACGACATCACAGTCTACAACCACACACACAGAGACACACAAACACACACACGCACACGCACCAGGACGTTCTGTTCACCAACTGGGACATGCAGATGATCTGCCAACACGACATCACAGTCTTCAACCACACGGTGAGGGAAGCTTTCTACCAACTAGGTCATTTGGTGGGCCTCGCGCCTGTTTTTTTGTGTGTCCCGCTGGAGCTTTGGACCCGTAAGTGTGACCGTCAGCAGTGGATGTAAACAACGCATGATGCAACATAATAGATCAGTGGTGTCATTAAGGAAACCAAGAATGTCCTGTTTGCCCCCGTAACATAGGAGAGAACATGCCGTATTGCCCCCGCAGCATGCGTTTTTTTGCGGAAAAGTGTGAAAATCGACAAATTTCACACTTTTCGGAGCGAAATTCCCGCGATTTGCCCAGGCAGTTTTCCCCCAAATTCCCCGGTTTGCCCCCGCAGTGGCGGCTGCGGGGGCTGCGGGGGCGCTCATGACACCACTGTAAAAGATGCACACACACACACACCCCACACACACACGTACACACAAATACACCATCAAAGGCATCCGACGGACTGCAAAATCGACCATACAGACACACGCGCACACACAAGCAGACACACACACAAATACAACATCTACGGCATCCGACGGACTGCAAAATCAACGTCACACACGCGCAAACACACACATGCCACAAAGATCGGTGTTGTTGTCGCCAACGGCACGATAATTGACGCTTCGCTCAACCACCATCGCATTGATTAACACACACACACACACACACAAACAAACAGATACACACACAAATACACTGTCAAAAGGCATCCGACGGGCTGCAAAATTGACCACACACACACACACGTGCACACACCACACAGGTCAACGTTGTTGTCGCCAACGGCACTGGGATCGACGTTTCGCTCGACCACCATCGCTTCTACCCTTACGGGGTGCTCTGGAGCAACATCAGGTGCAGTGCAGTTTAGGGTTTGTCCCCTAACCCTAGCCCTAAACCCTTAACCCTAAATCGTTGATCGATCCTTACTGCAATCGAACTGCAACTCGAGCTGCAGCTCTGACTGTTACTCTAACTGCAGCTCCAACTTTTACTGTTACTTTTACTGTTACTCTTAACTGTAAATTTCTAATGGTTACTCGCCAGGCTTACTGTTCCCCTTTCGACTGCTTCAAAACCATGTTTGTGAGCGGTGGTACTAGGACTAGAAGGTAGTCTTTGCTGGAAAGCCGATGTAACTGTTACTGTTTGTGAGCGGCGTCCACACATCCGCCCCCACACCTCCGCCCCCCACCGCCCTCACACACCCGCCCCGCTCACTTGGTCCAAACCTGCTGCCCCACACCTGCTGCCCCACACCTGTTCCACACATTTCCACACCTCCACACACTCCGCAGCCTCGGCGCCGCCACGCGCTGGTTTGTGAGCGGCGGACACACACCATGGGGATTCCTCGCGGCTTCGTTTAATACGTTTTGGAACGTGACCGCAAAGAGCGGTCCGCTGATGCTTGGGCCGCCTGGATGGGACATGGGCTCAAAGGTGAGAAGAGGAGCTAGGTAGAAGCTAGGTGGGAGGTGGGTAGAAGGTGGGTCTGATCAAGGAGACATTCAAGGTGAAGCGTTGGTGTGTGTGTGTTTGTGTGTGTGTGTGTGTGCTTGCGCTAGTGTGTGTGAGTGCGGCGTATGCGGGGGGGGGGAGGGCGGAAGGGACACGAGGAGGTTCAAACTTTGCCCACGTCTGCGATGGGACTCGCCAATCACTGACTCAGTGCCGCTGCGTGTCTGTGTGACGATGGTCTGTGTGCCGCCTAGTGGTCCCTGGGAAGGATTTTAGTTATTAGTTTTTTGCCGGCTCCAGCAACTTTGACCGTTCATACCAGGCACAATAAACAGCGGGTATTCATGCAACGCATGCCGTTGGACTGCTCTCGGCACGAGCTTTCCAACGCACCGCTCCACGCCCTCTCCCACTAAGTGTGTGGTGGTTTTCTGGGAAATGGGAAATCCGGCTCGGAGCGGTATACGGCTCGCAGGGAATCACTGGTGCCGCCTAGAGTTGTCAAAGGGATGTGGTTTGCCCAAGAGGTGTGGCGGCGTCATACCGCAGCACCTATCTACACACACACACTCTGCACACACACATGCACACAAATGGACACACACACACACACATGCACACACACACATGCACACACACACACGCATGCACACACACACACACACGCGTGCCGCAGATCAACTTCATCGGCATGCCGTTTGACCCCTCGGTCAAGACCTTTTCGACCAACAATGCAATGTGGCTAGAGTGGTACAGGTGGGTGGCCACTTCGGGCCGGGGGACGGTATGCCACGCCCACGCTTGGCAGTTTTCAGTGCACCCCTTGCAAGCTCTACTAGTAGAGCTCCCCTGGACATGTAGTCTAGGCCTTGACTCACGCCCCGGGGTTCTCCGGGTGTACATGTAAAAACTGTAAAAACAGTGCAACCTTGGGGCGCGTAGGAGTGGGGGAGCTGCCTCGTGAGGCGGGCTACCAGGCCTGCACACACGCAGGTTGGGGGTGTGTCCCTTCCTCTCTCGCATCGCCCTCTCTCTCTCTCTCCCTCTCACCCCCTCGCCCTCATCCTCCCTCTCTCTCAATCTCACGCACACACTGTCCTGGTCACAGGGAGGACGTGCCAAGCGAGCTGCAGCTGTACCCAGGGGAGTTGTACGGCTCGATGCTGGGCGTGCGTCTGGACGCGCGCGCCGAGGCGGCGGCGGCCGTCCAGGCAGCGGCGCTCAAAGCAACGCAGGCAGCTGCAGCCAAGGCAGTCGAGGCGGCTGCAGCCAAGGCAGTCGAGGCGGCTGCCGCCAAGGCGCGTGAGGACGCCACGGCCGGGCTCACGCTGTCGGGCGCCATGCAGGCGGCGCGAGACGCAATGAATGCGCGGGGTTGAACGCGCACTGGTGTCCCAGGCGGGAGGGGGAGAGTCGCAGCGATGCCCCGCAGGCCCTCCAAGAGGGAGAATTGAACGGGGGCAGGTCTCGAGATGCTGGCGACCGTCCGTTGTCACCCGACAGTTGGCACCCACATACCGCCAAACCGCATCCTTACTTGCCAGGGATAGGATTCCTGTGCCACACGGGCTGACGCCCCACCACAGCCGCACGCTCACCCAAGCTTGTGTCTCCCTCGCTCTTTCCCTCACTTACAATTTATCCCACCGCACCTTGCCCCCACCTTGCCCCACGGATGGAGGCAGTGCCCTGAGCAAGTGTGTGAACTTACAAATCATACCTGATATCAGAGAGACATTCTTGCACTGAACGCGAGCAATATAATGTTGAACCCACCTTATTATACATTGACTGACGTGATGACAATCTTAAATCCACACATGCACAGTTTCCACTCAATCGCGTGCGTGCCAGTGACGTTCTTACGCCACTGAATAGTGGCTAGGTTGGTTCTCTTGAAGACGCCCCACCTTGAAGAATCCTGCACAGCCTGGCTTATCTGTCCAGCTCAGAGTCCTTACGCCTGGTAGCAAGGCGTCCGGAATTGTAAGGACAGTGCGCCAATGTGCTCACTGGCGGATGCTGTGTCATCCTCCACACCGCGGTCCTGGGCCCCTCCCCGCACTCTAGGCCAGCTCTGCTCTCAGGCTGAGGCCAGCGGGCAGCCTAGCCCAAGGGCCACAGCCTTGGTCCCGAAACGGCAGCGGCTGCCAGACCTGCAGGTCGCCATCGTTTGAAGCGCCCCCCGTCCGCCAGCAAGTCCGGTAGGACCCCCAAACACAGTTTCACAGTATTACACGTTGGCTGCCAATTCTCTGTAGGTCAGCTACCAGTCCCAAGGCCCAGACTACACGTCGAGGGCTCTGCTAGGAGAGCCCGCAAGGCCATGCACCCCGAGGCATAAATTAAGGAAACCCTGGGGCCAGCGGCATGCGCTGCCCACCGTACCGCCCCCCCACAGTCTTACAGGCGGGCTGCCATGACCGGGCCACTGGGTCCAATGACCGCAGGCACAGACGCGTACGACCGACCGTAGAACGCACACTTCTCCTTGCCGCCGCCGACCGGGCCGTAGAAACTGCAGGCAAGGAACAGGGGTTGCGGCAGTGTGTGGATCAGTGGGGCGGACGTCGTGGTGGTCAAGCAGCGCGTTGAGGGGTCGGCGCAACCCGACCCAGGTGCGAATTGCCACGCGGGAGGGAGCGGCACTCACTCGACCCACGCTGGGGCTGCGTGCTGCGCGTCCATTGCGCGCGCCACCAGGCGCCACTGCCCGCCGACGAGGTGCGCGTTGGGCGCGCCGGGCACCGCGCGCGCGTCCATCTTTGTGCCGTCGAACGAGCGCGCGAGGTCTCCGTCGGTCAGCCTCCCCCGGGCCCCCGCGTTGGCGCCACCATTGCCACCACCCAACCGCGGTGACACGACCACCTGCAGCGACAGTGAGGTCCCGCCATCAGAGTGAGGAGGGGCAACGCACTCAAACAGGTGTCCAACCCAGCCCAGCGCAACAGACCAAGCTAGACAGCCCACCCACTCCACATCACCAACAGCGAGAGTGATTTCCCGCCGTCAGAGCCAGGGGGACCAACGCACTCCATCAGGTGTCCCACCAACCCGACGGCTGGTAGGCTGGCGCTCACGAGGCCTCGCGGGCTCTCCAAGTAGAGCCCCCTTCCCTTCCAATCTGGAACTCGACTCAAACCCTGGGGTCCTGTGGGCACGCAGGAGTAAAACCAACCCGGTAGATAAGACAGCCCACCAACTCGACACTAGCCCCCCCCCCACGCACCGCGGTCAGGGCGCCCGGCACAAAGCCCTGCTGCTGCTGCGAGCCGTCTGCCGTGCCCATCGGCAGCGTGCGCCACCGCCCGGCAACGAGCTTTGCTCCGGGGGAGCCAGGCACCGCGCGGTCGGCGAGCGCGTTGCGGCCGCCCTGCATGCATGCAGGCATGATTGTGCGTGTGGGGTGGGTGGGTGGATGCATGCGCGCGTGTGGGTGGCTGGGTATTCGTGCACGGGTGCGCGAGCGCGCGTCTGTGTGCATGTGTGTGTGTGAAGCTGTCCGAATTTCCCACAGCCACACCCACGTAGGCCCCCCCTCCCTCCCAAGGTACCATCACCTGCTGGCACCCTGTGCGCACACGCCCCTGTAAGGGCGTGTGCTGTCAGGACCCAAGCACACAGCACCGCCCTAATTGCCCACCCAGGGACACGCGTGCAAAACCTGACTTTGTGTGCGTGTGTGTGTGCATGTGTGTGTGTGTGTGTGTGTGTGTGCATGTGTTTGTATGCACCCAAGCCACCCACCTGTGCCGCCAGCTGCGCCGCGGTGATCGTGTGGGGCGGGGTGCACTGCCTGGCAGGAGTGGGGTCGTACACACCACCACCGCCGCTGTAGCTGTGCCTGCGGCTGCCGGCGGGGCTGTACGCATTGTGCGCGCTGGGGGACGGGCTGTAGTGCGCGACGAGGTACCGAGAGGGGTACTGCTGTTGCTGCTGCTCCTGTGGTGCGTCGTACCCATCATACGCATCGTCGCCATAGTTGCCCGTGGTCGAGTACGCGGGCGAGCGCGGCCTCTGGCCCTGCTGCCCCTGACCCTGCTGCCCCTGGCCCTGCCCCTGGCCCAGCCCAGAGTGTCGCGGCAGCTGCGCCATGCGCACCGCGAGCCTCGGGTGCACCGGACCCACAGCCGCCTTGCGCCCGCGCACGGCCGCAGCTGCGCCCCAGCCACGGTCTGGCAGCTCCAGCGCCGGGCGGTGTTGCTGCTGCTGCTGGCGCGTCGGCCGTGTGGGGCTGCGCCCGCGGCGGCCGCGTGCCGCCGCGGCGGTGCCCGGGCGCCGTGTCGGCTGCTGCTGCTGCAGCTGCGCCTGCTCATACTGGCGTGCGTGCATGGCCGCAGGGCTGTAGAGGTAGTGCCCGGCGCCGCCGTCCGCGCTGCGCGGGCGCTGCCGCGGCTGCTGCTGCCCCTGCTGCTGCTGCTGCCCCTGCTGCTGCTGCCCCGGGGGCGGCCACGATCCGACGTGCGCAGAGCCATAGTGCCTGGTCCCGCCGTCTGCGCTGCGCGGGCGTTGCAGCTGCTGCTGCTGACGCTGCTGCTGCCGCCGCTGCTGCTGCTGAACGTGCGTCTTTTGAAGCCCGGGTGGCAGCGGCCACATCCCGCCGCGCACGGCGCCGAGCGCGTAGTGCCCGGCCCCGCCGCCGGCGCTGCGGGCGCGCGCGCGCGGGAGTCCCGGGGGCGGCGGGGACGGCGCGCTGCCGTACGTGCCACGCTCAAAGCCGTGCTGCACCAGCGGGGCGCTGCTCGGGGCCGCAGGCGGACCGTAGTAGGAGGTGCTGTGGGCGCCGCTGTAGGAGGCCCTGCGTGCCCGCTGCTGCTGCTGCTGCGGCGGCTGCTGCTGGCCGTAGTACGCGCCGTTTTGTGAGGCGGCGCGAGGACGCTGCAGGGGGAGGGTGGAGGCGTGTGTGTGTGTGTGTGTGTGTGTGTGTGTTGGGGCGCATATGTGTGTGTGTGTGTGTGTGTGTGTGTCCACCCACCTGCTCCTGCGAGAGCGCAAACTGCTCGGGGGCATACTGCTGCGGCTCGTCGTATGCTTTTGGGATCCTTGCAACACCGTACCGCTTGCCAGCAACAGGGGCAGTGTACTGCTGGGGGAGGTCGTTGTACTGCTGGCCAACAGGAACATGGTACTGCTGGGGGTAGTCATTGTACTGCTGGTCAATGGCAGGCGTGCTGTACGCCTGGGGGTGCTCGCTGTACTGCTCGGAAGCAACAGGGGAGTTGTACTGCTTGGGGTACTCACTGTACTGCTCCCCAGCAACAGGGGAGTTGTACCGCTCGCCAGCGACAGCGGCGTTGTACTGCTGGGGGTAGTCATTGTACTGCTGGTCATTGGCAGGGGCGTTGTATGCCTGGGGGTACTCGCTGTACTGCTCGGAAGCAACAGGGGCGTTGTACTGCTTGGGGTACTCACTGTACTGCTCCCCAGCAACAGGGGAGTTGTACCGCTCGCCAGCGACAGCGGCGTTGTACTGCTGGGGGTGGTCATTGTACTGCTGGTCATTGGCAGGGGCGTTGTATGCCTGGGGGTACTCACTGTACTGCTCGGAAGCAACAGGGGCGTTGTACTGCTGGGGGTACTCACTGTACTGCTCGGTAGCAACAGCGGCGTTGTACTGCTGTGGGTACTCGCTGTACTGCTGCTGCTCGTACGGCCCGGCGGACGCCTGGTGCGGCGAGTACGGCGCGTCAAACATGTGGTCGGGCGGCCCGGCATGCTGGCGGGGCGAGGGTGACGCCTCGAACGTGGCGCCGACCTGGGTTTAGGGTTTGGGGTTTGGGTTTGATGTTTCAGGGTTGAGGGTTTTAGGGTTCAGGTTTTGGGGTTTGGGGGGTTTTCGGGTTCAGGGTTTTAGGGTCTTAGGGTTTTGGTTTTGATTCCCGGGGAGCTGGCCGTGCTGGCGGGGCGAGCGTGGCACCTCAAACATGGCGCCGACCTGGGTTTAGGTTGTAGGGTTGAGGTTTCAGGGTTGAGGCCCCGGGTTCAGGGTTCAGGGTTCAGGGTTTGGGGTTCAGAGTTCAGAGTTCAGGGTTCAAAGTTCAGGGAAAAGCGTCTAGGGTTCAGGAAAGAGGGTCTAGGGTTCAGGGTTAGGGTTAAGGGTTTAGGGTCAAAGGCCCACACCTGGCGGTCGGGCAGGGGCAGCGTGCTGTAGGGCGAAGAAGCGTCTGCAAAGTGGCTATTGACGTAGTGTCCGTTCTGCTGGCGGGGCGAGGGTGGTGGCAGGTCAAACGTGGCGCCGATTTGGTGCTCTGGCAGCGGCTGCGTGCCGTAGGGCGATGCCAACGCGCCAGAGAAGTGGCCGTTGATGTACTGTCCATTCTGATGGTGGCCGTTGGCGGTGTGTCCGTTCTGCTGGCGGGGCGACGACAGCGACAGGTCGAACGTGGCGCCAATTTGGCGCTCTGGCAGCGGCTGCTTGCCGTAGGGCGACGCCGGTGCGTCAGAGAAGTGGCCGTTGATGTAGTGCCCGTCCTGATGGTACTCCGCCTGCTGCTGGCGGGGCGACGATTGGGGCAGCTCGAACATTGTGCCCACCTGGGTATGAGGTTTGAGATTTTTTAGGGTTTAGAGCCGAGGCTGACGTGCTGCGCGGCTCCTAGTACAGCCCCCCTAGACGTGTAGTCTAGGCCTTAACTCACGCCCCGGGGTGCTCCGGGCGAGTACGTGTAAAACCTGTAAACCCGAGAGTCGAGGGTCAAGCCTTGAAGGGTCAACTGTCAAAGTTCAATGGCCGAGGCTCAAGATTTAAATGTCGCGGGGTTAGGGTTTGGGGCTCGATTAACGGAGGCGCGTTCTCGTCGCCGAGCCCTGGACCCAGCAATGCGGCTCTGCTGGTGACTAGGATCTCCGTGCCGCTGACGAGCGGGATAAAATACGACTGGCCTGGCTCCTGCTAGACTGTCCCTCGGTGGAAACTACAGGCGTGCTGGGAGACGGCCCTTATCCTCCTCCCATGCAGGACGCCATGCGGCGCCGATCTCGACAAGTTGATCGACGAGCGGAGGAGCTGGCGCCCGTCAATGCAAGCTGGACATCGGTCAAGATGGCTGCTCGTGGGGGCGAGCTACCATCAGGGCTTCAGCGGTGGTGACCGCTGAGGCAACAACAGAGTTTCTCCGCTTCACCATCGCAGCGTTTGTCACCGCGCTCACCCTCGGGGGCACTCGTCTGCCGGTGACTGGCGTCGGCATTGGTCTTCAGGCAGCCTGCCATGACGACTCTGTTTGCCCAGGCCCCCCTGGAGGGTGGGACCTGGCCATGCATGACGCATGGGGCGCAGGCAGAGCCCCATGCATGGAGTTGGACAACCATGCACCATGCCAGGCGGGGACTTTTCTGCTTCAGCGCCGCCAGTCGGCACAGCCGGCGTGGTTGGCCTCAAAGGCCAGGAGGAGGACGGTCCTTTCCTATACGCTCCTTGCCAGACATGTCCCTCAGGGACTTGTTTGGGTCTAAACTAGCCGGCGGGAGCGGTAGTCTAGACGGCAGGTAACCGGCTGGTGGCTATCGTCCTTCACAGGGCGGTGGCACTAGGATTAGTGTTGTCTTAGCTGGAATGCCATGTAACTGTAACTGTAACTGTAACTGTAGGGTTTGGGGCCAAGGTCATGTTATTTAGAGCTTGCAATGTTTGACTCGATTAACGGAGGCGCGTTCTCGTCGCCGAGCCCTGGACCCAGCAATGCGGCGCTGCTGGTGACTAGGATCTCCGTGCCGCTGACGAGCGGGGTAAAATACGACTGGCCTGGCTCCTGCTAGACTGTCCCTCGGTGGAACACTACAGGAGCGGCTTGCCCGGCGCTGCCATGGCTTGGCGAGTAGCCGCGGCGCTGCCGCGGCCCGTGCTGGAGACGGCCCTTATCCTCCCCCCATGCAGGACGCCATGCGGCACCGATCTCGACGAGTTAATCGACGAGCGGAGGAGCTGGCGCCCGTCAATGCATGCTGGACATCGGTCAAGATGGCTGCTCGTGGGGGCGAGCTACCATCAGGGCTTCAGCGGTGGTGACCGCCAGGCAACAACAGAGTTGATCCGCTTCACCATCGCAGCGTTTGTCACCGCGCTCACCCTCGGGGGCACTCGTCTGCCGGTGACTGGCGTCGGCATTGGTCTTCAGGCAGCCTGCCATGACGACTCTGTTTGCCCAGGCCCCCCTGGAGGGTGGGACCTGGCCATGCATGACGCATGGGGCGCAGGCAGAGCCCCATGCATGGAGTTGGACAACCATGCACATAGCCAGGCGGGGACTTTTCTGCTTCAGCGCCGCCAGTCGGCACAGCCGGCGTGGTTGGCCTCAAAGGCCAGGAGGAGGACGGTCCTTTCCTATACGCTCCTTGCCAGACATGTCCCTCAGGGACTTGTTTGGGTCTAAACTAGCCGGCGGGAGCGGTAGTCTAGACGGCAGGTAACCGGCTGGTGGCTATCGTCCTTCACAGGGCGGTGGCACTAGGACTAGTGTTGTCTTAGCTGGAATGCCATGTAACTGTAACTGTAACTGTAACTGCAATGTTTGAAACCTTGAGGGTTTTAGGTGGGTGGGTGGGTGGTCCCAGTGCCGCTGAGGAGCGTGGGTGGGAGGTCCGGGCTGAGGAGCGCGGGTGGGAGGTCCCAGTGCCCCAGTTCCGCTGACAAGCGGGGTAAAATACGACTGGCCCGGTTCCTGCTAGACTGCCCCTCGGTGGAATACTTCAGGAGCGGCTTGCCCTGCGCTGCCATGGCTTGGCGAGTAGCCGCGGCGCTGCCGCGGCCCGTGCTGGGAGACGGCCCTTATCTTCCCCCCATGCAAGACGCCATGCGGCACCGATCTCGACGAGTTGATCGACGAGCGGAGGAGCTGGCGCCCGTCAATGCATGCTGGACATTGGTCAAGATGGCTGCCCGTGGAGGCGGGCTACCATCACGGCTTCAGCGGTGGCGACCGCCGAGGCAACACAGAGTAAATCCGCTTCACCAATCGCAGCGTTCGTCACCGCGCTCATCCTCGGGGTCGCTCGTCTGCCGGTGACTGGCGTTGGAAGGTCTTCAGGCAGCCTCCATGACAACTCTGTCGTCCATGCACCCCTGGAGGGTGGGACCTGGCCATGCATGAGGCATGGGGCACCGGCTGAGCCCCATGCAAACGAGAGCTGGACAGCCATGCACTGCCAGGCGGGGACCGTTCCAGTCAGCGCCAGTCGGCTCTGCCGGCTTGACTGGCCACAAGGCCACTACTGTGACCCTGAGGAAGGTCCTCTCCTATTCGCTCCTTGCCAGACATGTCTCTCAGAGACCGCAGTTTGGGGTAGTCTAGCCGGCGGGAGCGGTAGTCTATCGGCCGGGAGCCGGCGGTACTCTAGTACTCAAGTGTGCTGGAGTATCGGCGGGTGTCTCTAGTA